>VONZ01000813.1:0-329547 GCA_012976165.1 Labeo catla | reverse complement strand
GCATGTTACTAACATGTTGCTAGCATGTTTCTAACATGATTAGCAAAGTTGCTAGCATGTTTCTAGCATGATTAGCATGTCGCTACCATGTTTCTGGCATGATTAGCAAGTTGCTAGCATGTTTCTAACATAATTAACAAATTATGTTCTCGCCTATGGGCGAGACTTCCGGTTCATTAGCCGCTATAGGGAAGTAACGAAAAGAATAACAACGTGCAGTAAATGGTAAAACTCTTTGCATTACAAACCAATGTGTTCATAATTAAGATAATACATTCAAATATAATGGTAAGCCACACCAATTTGCAATATCAAGCAGGAAAATTAGTTGTTTTCTACTGCTTAAAATATCTGGACATGTATGAGACTGACCCAATAAAATTTACAAATGGCCGTGACCACTCTTACGGGAAGAAAAAGGTGGATAAATTTGAAATGTGAATTTTAAGGAGTGTTTTGGTTTAATCCTGCGGAATTTAACAATTTTGGGTTCCTTTAGAAAAGCTCAGCCTCTTATGTTTCATATCCTCAGCATCAGAAATGGAGCAGCTTCAGATCGGCCCTGCAGCCATGCTGGAGGACGAGATCAGCTGGCTTGATAATTTCGAGCCCACTTGGACCAA
This sequence comes from Labeo catla, assembly GCA_012976165.1. Lineage (NCBI taxonomy): Eukaryota > Metazoa > Chordata > Actinopteri > Cypriniformes > Cyprinidae > Labeo > Labeo catla. The sequence continues at coordinate 328,924 of VONZ01000813.1, read as the reverse complement.
CGAGCTAGAGACCAGCGAAGCCGACAACATCCTGCTGGCCGGACACCTGCGCCTCATTAAAACCCTGCTGTCCCTCTGCGGCAGTGAGAAAGAGCAGTTCGGTCAGCCATTTTTCAGATAAATATGACAGCATGATATGCATATGAAGATCCGGATGAGCATTCGAACGTTTCTTCTCGTTAATGTGCTGCAGGTCCTTCGCTGATCCAGCAGCTGTTGGACGACTTCCTGTTCAGAGCGTCACGAATCATCCTGAATAGTGACAGCTCATCTAGCACTACAGCATCTATCCACGACTTTCACCCAAAGTGAGAGGAAATGCGTACATCTAAACACATTGATATGCAAGTCAATACAGCTGCGTTTAATAATTGTGTCTGTGTTTCAGGTGCAGCACGGTCAGCAGTCGCCTGGCGGCGTACGAGGTGCTGGTCATGTTGTCTGACAGCTCGCTCACTAATCTGCAGCTTATCACTAAAGAACTGCTGTCCATGCACCATCAGTCTGACCCGTCTCTCACCAAAGAGTTTGACGTGAGTCCTTTCACCAGACTTTACATCTTTTGGGGGAAACAGAAGTTGATTTTAATTGCCCTGTACTGCTGTAGGAACTTAAAACAGATACTTGCATTCATTTCTGTCACTGTGTGTGTGTTTTCAGTATCTTCCTCCTGTAGACAGTCGCTCTGTGTCTGGGTTTGTGGGACTGAAGAATGGAGGTGCAACCTGCTACATGAATGCAGTGTTCCAGCAGCTCTACATGCAGCCTGGTTTGCCTGAGGTAAACATTGTGCTAACCATACACTAGTTATAACAGAGCACTCTCTTTCCACTAGGTGACGCCCTAACCTAGTAGTAGTAGGAGTGAACTGCACAGAGAAAGTGTTTATTGGTGTATTGCTAAATAAAGGATGATTTTTGTTTGTTTTATCATATTTGAATTATTATATATTTTTTTTAGTTTATTAGTTTTAATGTTCTTTTTTTTAAACATTAGCACTACAGATTGTTCCATCTACCTATGGTGAAGCATATTACAATAAATAAGAACATCATACTCAACAATACTGCAGTGAATGAATGAAAATGAATTTGAAATATTGAAACTAAAGTTATTTTCGTTGCAATTTTATGTAGTTTTTTTACCCTATTGTTCCCTACATTTATAGTTTCGGTTTAGTTTTTATTCTTTTACAAGTTCTGATTTTATTTATTTATTTATTTATGTACACTGCCATTTAAAAGTTGTGGATTTTCTTTTAAATAACACTTTTATTCAGCATGGACACATTAAATTGATTAAATAGACAGTAAAGACATTTATAATGTGTCAAAATAATATTGTTTTTAAATAAATTCTGTTCTTTTGAGCGTTGCATTCATCAAAAAGATCCTGAAAAAAAATCTGATTTCCACAAAAATAATAAGCAGCACACCTGTTTTCAACATTGATGATAATAAATGTTTTTCTGAAGTGATTTCTGAAGGATCATGTGACACTGGCATTTTAGAAAACTTATTTTAAATTGTAAAAATGTTTTATATTAAATTATTTATAAATTATAAATTGTTTTTACTACAGTTGAAGTCAAAAGTTTACATACACCTTGCAGAATCTGCAAAATGTTAATTATTTTACCAAAATAAGAGGGATCATACAAAATGCATGTAATTTTTTTATTTAGTACTGACCTGAATAAGATATTTCACATAAAGATGTTTACATGTAGTCCACAAGAGAAAATAATTAAATAGTTGAAATAGTTGAATTTATAAAAATGACACCTTTCAAAAGTTTACATACACTTGATTCTTAATACTGTGTTGTTACCCATGTATGCAAACTTTTGAACAGGGTCATTTTTATAAATACTCTTAATCAGGTCAGTACTAAATAAAAAATAACATACATTTTGTGTGATCCCACTTATTTTGGTAAAAAAAAAAATATATATATATATATATATATATATATATATATATATATATAAATTTTTTTTTTTTGGCAAGGCTTAAAAATAGTATATATATATTTTTACTGGCCCCAAACTTTTGAATGGTAGTATATCACTGACATTATACTACTGTACTTATTTTTCAGATTTTGTGTATCAGTTCTTTTATGTTTTTTTTATTGTAGGTTTGTGTAACAATATTAACTTTGTGTGTTGTAGGCTGTCTTGTCAATTGAAGATGATATTGAAAACCCAGAGGAGAGTGTGTTCTGTCAGGTGCAGTCTCTGTTTGGTCACCTGATGGAGAGCAAACTACAATACTACGTACCTGAGAACTTCTGGAAGGTGAGATCCACTGTTATGATTTGTCTGAAACTATCGACATGTACACAGTGAACTGAATTTGCAATAAATGCTGCAAAATGTATAAAATACTAAAGAAACGTATTTAAAAATGACTTTTATTTGAACTGTAGTTTATTAAATAGTTCAGAACATTTGAGGAAAAAGATATCAACCTTAGATGATTATATGGAAGTCATGGATATTAAAAATGCACTGTATTGTTGTAATGTCTTATATAGTTTTTATTAAGTTTTAGTTTCTTTAGTATTGTTTTAGTAAAATTTAAACTAAACGAAAATGAGAAATGTTGCCAGTTGTATGTTATACAGTGTTTTCATATTTTATTAATAATGAAAATCAAGTATTTCATTGTTCTCATCACTTGTTTGGTCTTGATGCAGATATTTAAGATGTGGAATAAAGAATTATACGTGCGAGAACAACAGGACGCCTATGAGTTTTTCACCAGTCTGGTGGATCAGCTTGATGAACATCTAAAGGTACAGCTCACCCAAAGTCCTCTGCATACCCAAGTGCTCATACACAATCTGAATTGCGTTTCTAATGTCACTTATATAGAAAATCGGTCGCGAGCAGATCTTCAAAAACACATTCCAGGGCATTTTCTCTGATCAGAAGATATGCAAAGACTGCCCACACAGGTAAGCCTTAAAGGAACAGCTTAGTTTGCTCATTTATATATCTTTCCAAACCTATGTTCTCAAGAATACTTCTTTATAACATTGACTTTCGTTTGCTTTGTAGGTATGAGCGTGAAGAGACGTTCATGGCTCTGAACTTGGGGGTGACGTCCTGTCAGAGTCTGGAGATCTCTCTCGATCAGTTTGTCAGAGGAGAAGTCCTGGATGGCAGCAATGCTTATTACTGCGAGAAATGTAAAGAGAAGGTAAAGTCTGATGTGTTCTCATTCATAAAGAACCGCAAGGAAATACAGCTGTACATTGTGCTCACACATTGTGTGTTGCAGCGGACCACTGTGAAGAGGACCTGTATAAAGTCTCTGCCAAGCGTGCTGGTCATCCACCTCATGCGATTCGGCTTTGACTGGGAAAGTGGCCGATCCATCAAATACGATGAGCAGATCAGAGTAAGATTATGCATCAGCATCAGCTCTGCTTTCGTTCACCTCATGTACAGTAGTGTTGACCTACAACCACTAACTTACCAAAAATCTTACTTTTGATCAATTTAATCTATCATGGTGAATAAAAGAACCTTAAGCTTGTGAATACAGTCAGGTCCATATATATTTGGACACAGACACAATTTGTATTCTTTTAGCTCTTGTCCAAACATACAGTTATATAATTAATATGGACTTAAAGTGCACACTCTGAGCTTTAATTTGAGGAAAGGTTAAGGAATTACCGCTCTTTAATATGTACCCTTTTTCAAGGGACCATAAGTAATTGGGCAGTTGACTCAAAAGCTGTTTCATGGACAACTGTGGGCTGTTCCTTCATTTGTTTCTACATCAATGAATCAGGTAAAAGGTCTGGAAATGATTCTAAGTGTGCCATTTGCATTTGGAAGCTGTTGCTCTGAACCCAAATCATGCGGTCAGAGGATCTCTGCATACAAGTGAAACAGACAATTGTTAGTCTTCAGAAACAAAAGAAATCCATCAGAGAGAAAATTAGCAACATAAAAAGGCCTGGACATTTGCAGAGGACAACAGATGACTGGATGATCCTCTCCATGGTAAAGAAAAACCCTTTCACAACATCCAGCCAAGAGAAGAACACTCTCCAGGAGGTAAGCGTGTCACTGTCAAAGTCTACAATCAAGAGAAGACTTCATGAGAGCAAATACAGAGGGTTCACCACAAGGTGAAAACAAGACTTTGCCCAAAAAAAAACACATCTTAAAAAATTGGACGGCTAAAATTAAATTCAACTTGTACTAGAATGACGGAAAGAAAAAAAGTATGGAGAAGGCTTGGAACAGCTCATGATCCAAAGCATACAACATCATCTGTGAATCATGGTGGAGCAGTGTGATGGCACGAGCATGCATAGCTTCCAGTGGCACTGGGTTAGGCTATGTTCCCACTTGGCGTCTTTTTTTGACAAAAAAAAGTTGACAAGGGCGCTTTTTTTAGTAATATAATTTTTTTTAGTTTTTTTTTTAATATATTCTTTTTTTAGTTTTTTATGGAAACGACAGGTCTCACTACTGGCTTGTCATTGGACAGCTGTCAAAAAGGTGCTTGACGCTGCTTTTTTTCCAGAAAAGTTGGACCTTTTTTTTTTTTACTTGAAAAGACGCTCTGACCTGCAGAAAAAGACGCCGGCGGTGGCGTTTAAAAAAGTGCGCAGGACTTTTTTGAAAACACGGTTTACTCCCTAGGATTATAATGTAAAACAGATGCTGGCAGTTTCAAAAAAGACGCCAAGTGTGAACATAGCCTTACTGGTGTTTTTTGATGATGTGACAGGAGACAGAAGCAGCCCGAAGAATTCTGAAGTGTATCGGGATACACACTCTGCCCAGATTCAGTCAAATGGAGCACAGTTGATTGGGTGGCGCTTCATAGTATAAGTGATGATGACCCAAAACACACAGCAAAAGGAAGCTTTTTTTTTTTTAAAGCAAAAAAGTGGAATGTTCTGCAATGACCAAGTCAGTCTCCTGATTTTAACCCGATTGAGCCTGCATTTCACTTGCTGAAAACAAAACTAAAGGCAGAAAGCCCCACAAACAAACACCTGAAGTCAGCTGCAGTAAAGGTCTGGCAAACCATCGCAAAACGACGAAATCCAGTCTGTGTTGATATCCATGAGTTCCAGACTTAAGGTTAAAAATGTTAATGTTAAAAATGAACATTTTATGACTATATTTATTTGTCCAATCACATCTGAGTGCCTGAAAATGGAGGAACTGTGTATAAAAATGGTTGTAATTCCTAAGCATTTTATGTTATATTTTTAATGCTTAAAGTCTGCACTTCAGTTTCACCTTGTTTAATTTCTAGTGGTATACAGAGCCAAAATGATGAAAATTCTGTCAGTGTCCAAATATATATGGACCTGACTGTATATAATCGATTTGCATCTACTTCAATAATTTGTGTTCACTCTTAGTTCCCCTGGGTGCTGAACATGGAGCCGTACACTGTGTCAGGAATGGCCCGTCAGGATTCAAGTGCAGATCATGGAGAGAACGGGAGAGGGGGTGAGGCCGGATCCGGGGGATCGCCTCGGAAGAAGGTCACTATCTCTGAGAACTACGAACTTGTGGGAGTGGTGGTCCACAGCGGACAGGCCCACGCAGGACACTATTACTCATTCATCAAAGACCGCCGGTGAGATGGCAAGAGAGTGTGTCTGTTAATATGTTTGTGGGATTTTCAGGGTGGTTGCTGGGTGTTTACTTGCTAGGCCAAGTTGAAGGAGAGCGTTTGATGTCTTCTTATCAGGCCTTACAATTTACACCAGGAATTTCCAAACCGCGATTTGTGAGATGATAAATCTCTAGACTGATAGATCCTATGCATGCAGTCTGCTAGTAATCACGTAAATTACTGCATGGCACAAGTTGATTGGCCTCTGCTGCTTCACAGTAAGGTAGCTTTGCAGTTCCTTTAAAACCCTCCTCATCCCCAGCTCCACCTGTCTAGATCTGCTAATGCTACTGTAATTATTACTACTTTTGCAGCAGCAGCAGCAGCATGATCAAAACTGATTTTCTGTGTATCTATTGGCAGTAGCAAGTCCAAAATTGCTCTGCAGCAGCAGTAGTGGATCTCGTCCACCAAGACCAAACAAACTAACATCGTCATATCCATTAACATGCTAAAACTATTCAGAGTTGTCATGGTTAAAGTCATTTTAAAGATTAAACTATTTATTTGTTTTCCTCCATGTCACATGACTGTTAACCAGTATCACAGCACTGTTAACTTCTTAGGGGGTACTTTAAGTAAATATTTTAGGTCAAAGGGGTTTGGCTGACAAAGATTTGGGAATCGCTGATCTACACCAACTCAAGCAACGATGCTTGAGTTTATTACTAGGGAACAAATCTCTAATGTATGAAAAGTAGTAAGAGATTACAACATGCATTGTAATGTTGCATAAAGCTTGTGTTAAAAGATCCCAGACGGCTTGTGTTTGAACAATACGTTTATGAAGTTCTCCATTTCCAAAATACAGTCTATATATAGGGCATTCTTAAGTAAGCGTTATATCTGAAACATGTTTCTGGGAGGTCTTTTGCCCCTCTGTGTGTATGTATGTGTATTTATGGGTCTCTGGAGTGCTGTGCTTCTGTTTTTGGTAAGAGTGTTTTTATGAGAGTTTTTAAACTGTCCCAGATGCTTGGCAGCTTGATGGTGCTTTAACCTGGCACATTTTTTGAGGGAATGAAGGAATGTTTGGGTGACCAAGGAGAATGAGCAATGTTTGTAATGCACATTTTTCAACGCTTTATTCTTTTTTAGGGGTAGTTCACGAGGACGCTGGTATAAGTTTAACGACAATGTTGTGGAAGAGTTTGACATGAATGATGAGACTCTGGAGTACGAGTGTTTTGGAGGAGAGTACAGACCCAAAGTTTATGACCAGTGTAAGTTATTAACATTTTCTTTTTAAATGTATTTATATTAATGATGTCAAAAATACTGGTACTTCAGCACCAAGTTGATAAAATAAAAAACTTTGACTGTAAAATATTTCAACATGGACACAAAAACCTTTTTACTCCACTTTTACTTGCTAACCATGAACCATTATTCATGTTATTGAGTGGTGACTGTATTTTGTTTGACTTAATATACAAAAAAACACAGACACAGCACATCTTAGATGAGTTAAATGTCACATAATCATTATCACTCGGAGTGTTCATGTAATTATATTAACATTTTGCTATTCATATGCTAAAGCTAACCCCTACCCGGATGTGCGGCGGCGCTACTGGAACGCCTACATGCTGTTCTACCAGCGCATCAGTGACCAGAACTCCCCCGTCCTGCCCAAAAAGAGTCGAGTCAGCATCATGAGGCAGGAGGCAGAGGATCTCTCACTGTGAGTTAGCGTTTTACTTCCTGCATGAACAATTGAATATGGACACTCTTATTAACGTTCATAATCCTTCACATCAGGTCAGCCCCATCCTCTCCAGAAATCTCACCCCAGTCCTCCCCACGGCCACCTAGGGCCAACAATGACCGCCTCACCCTGCTCACACGCTTGGTCAAGAAAGGAGAGAAGAAGGGTCTGTTTGTGGAAAAGATGCCTGCTAGGATCTATCAGGTAGAGATTATAAGACCTTTTCATGCATTGCAATTCCAATGTGACTAAATGAAATACAGTGTTTCAGACATTTTGCTGTTTTCTCTCCATCTATAGATGGTGAGAGATGAAAATCTGAAGTTTATGAAGAACAGAGACGTTTACAACAGTGATTACTTCAGCTTCACACTGTCTCTGGCTTCTGTCAACGCGGTACGTTCTGAGCCATTCAGCCTCCTTTATAAGCGCTTTATATTTCCTGCACTTAAATTTGAGCTTTATACTGTTTTTCAGACAAAGTTAAAGCATCCATCGTATCAGGCCATGGCCAAAACCAGCCTGCAGCTGTCCGTCCAGTTCCTCTTCCACACTTACCTGCGCACCAAAAAGAAACTCAGGTGAGACACTGCTTTTGTTTACCCATAAGATGAAAATTAGCCCATAATTTACTCACCCTCCAGGCAACCTAGGTGTATATGACTTCCTTCTTTCAGACGATTACAATCAGAGTTAGTCCAAAACAATAAATTGCATCCATCCATAATAAAAAGTACCTCACACAGCTCCAGGGGGTGAATAAAGGCCTCCTTAGCGAATCGATGCGTTTTTGTTAGAAACATATCCATATTTAAAATATAAGAATCACTTTAATCTAGTTTCCGTCAACTGCTTGTACATGGAAGCAGCTCCAGGCAGATGACGTATGACGTCGGCGTTGCGCATGCACCGCTCAGTCGTGACGAACGCGGACGCACCGTAGAGAGAGGTAAACACAGCACCAGTCATGAATTAGAAGATCAGAACGAGCATTTGTAAAGATTTGTATTTTTAATATATCTCCGATTGCATTTGTCTAAAATAAGGAAGTTATATACACCTAGAATGCTTGGGGGTGAGTAAATAATGGGCTAATTTTCAGTTTTGGGTGAACTGTTTAACAAAGTTAAATTAAAACAACAAAAATGACATAATTATGGGCCGATTGCATAAAAGGTTAAGACCAGTCTTAAAAGTTAGTCAGCATTTTTTTTTTTAGTTACATAAAAATGTAGATTAGTCTAAGTTGAATAAAAAATAAGACTGATTACTCCTTGGTTAACTGCTAGTTGGTCAGACTAGTTCTTAAGACACTGTCTTAACATTAAGGTTGTGCCATGCAGAGTTTATGCAGCTGGCCGTATGTCTCATTGACAAATGTCTCCAAAATCGACAAAAGTACGACTTTAGACTTAGCAGTGTATTTTTTTTTTATAATGTGAGAACTCTGATGTCTTCTCTCTCAGGGTGGACACAGAGGAGTGGATCGCTACCGTGGAGGTTTTGTTGTCCAAGAGTAGCGAGGCATGTCAATGGATGGTCCAGTACCTGGTGGCACCTGAAGGACGGGAGATCATCAAGTGAGCATCATATTCAACCCTCTACGCAAACACTGGCAAATCCCCAATGGATAGTAAATAGTAAAACTAACCAGACTGTTGACACACAGACACAGAATATAAAAATATCTTCATATGTCTGTGCATCTACTAGGGCTGCGACAGTAAATCAACGCATTGCGTTTCGTGGATTGATTCTGAGATTTTCAGAAAGCATCACGATTCTCCCTGGAACTGATTCTGAACTTAGTTTTAACAGCAGATGGCACTCTTATCTAGTTTTTAACCACACACTCAAATGCACACAAAGAAGAGCACTGGAGAGTGTCATGTAATTGCACCTCGGCTTAGAATGCTTGTATGACACAAGATGATGAATGAATGATTACTTTAGGGTTCAAGTTTGCGTAAGGAATTGGATGCAAGCAAAGTACGACTGTTTCTAAAGCACACAGTGCTATCTGCTGCTAAAAACTAAGCTTAGATTAGAGAGAAAATCACAATGCGTTCAAAAAAAACTCTCTGAATCGATGCAGAATCATTTCTCGATTCGCAATGGTAATATCTATTGAATCCACTGAAATCAATGAGAATAGTGCGATGTAAAGACAAATGAAAAGTGCAACTATCTGAAGTCCAATTTACTGCATTCTCACCTTATTTAAATTTAGAACGGTTCCACGTCTCTATTAAACACACAGTTTTAAGTGTCTAAATGTTTTGAGGCCACTCTACATTTGACTTGCATTAAATGTTCTGTTGTATTAGTTTCTACCGTAATAAGTAAAAAATCAAAGAAAAGCTAAAACCTGTCCCATGAAGGATTTAAGATATTCCCATGCCTTTTAGCTAGTGCCCAGTTCCCCCAAAGCCAGGTGTGTGGTCATAATCGAATCGCTGAAAATCAATAGCACATGTGTGGGGTACGGCCACAGCTGCTTTCTGTCAACCTGAAATGTGGGTCAGTTCAGGGATGTTAATGTTTAGAGCATGTAAGTGCTATTTGGAAATTCCATGGCACTTCTAAAGAGGAGTAAGGGGCCGCACTGCCCTGCTACACGATTGGCTGGTTCGTATCGGATGTTAGGGCTGCCCCGATTACCACGCAACACCTCAGCAGAAGCCAGGGAATGTTCCTGATCATTTTATGATCAAGCTCTGACACATTTCCAACAAAACAAGCAAGCGTTTCTCTTATCAGTGGAGACCTGAAGCTGTAATTTAACAAAAAAAAATTTTACTTTTCCCCCTGGAGAGAATGATAGAGCTGGCTCTGCAGGGAAAGTTTCCACAGACCTCCCAGCCAGCTCAGATATGCCAACATCCAGCATCTCCTTCCACATGTTCCCACAAAAAAGTAGAAAACTGCTTCAAATGAACTGAATTAGCATTGTTAATGGATAAATCTCATTAAGGACATGTCTTTGTCTCTCTGTAGGATCTGTCTGTTGGAATGCAGTGTGCGGGAGGTCCGTGTTGTGGTGGCCACCATCCTGGAGAAGACCCTGGAGAGCGCTTTGTACTTCCAGGACTCTGGGTTGGACTGTCTTTTGGACATGCTGCTTTCTCTATTGGATAAGGATGTCCCGGATAACTGCAAAAACTGCTCTCAGTACTTCAGCCTCTTCAGTAACTTCGCTCAGAGGGTGAGAATGATGATGTTACTTTTAGGGGCATCTGATTGTATATTTGAAGGAAGTGCTATTCTGTTCTTTTCCATTAAGAAAATGTATGGTAAGCCCAAAAAAAGCACCATAAAATGGTCCATACAACTGATAATCTGACTTCTGAAGCCACTCATAGGGGCTGAGGAAACAAATGAAAGTTATTCACTGATGATGTGTTTTAGGGATGTGGGCCGTGTCAGCTGCTGCTAAAACATTCTGCTTATCGTCGGATGCTTGCCTTCCTCCTGGGACCCAACCGGCAAAACAATCAGGTATTGCAGACACCTGCTGTTAACACCTTATAAAGAGGTCTACATCTTGAGAATACTGAGGTTTAATACTTTCTTAAAGAGAAAGTCCACCCAAAAATTTTAATTTACTCAGACTTACGTCATTCCAAGCCTGTGTGAGTTTCTCTTTGTGGAACACAAAAGAGATGTTCTAAAGAATGTTGGTAATAGTTTTGGTTCCTTGGATTTCCATTGTATGGACAACAAAATAAAGTCAATGGGAACCGAGACCGTTACCAGCATTCTTCAGAACATCTTCCTTTGTGTTCCGCAGAAGAACATAAGTTGTACAGGGTTGGACAGACATGAGAGTGAGTAAATGATAACAGAACTTTTCATTTTTGGGTGAACTGTCCCTTTAAGTGCTCATGTTGATCTACATTGTTTAATCTCTGTGTTAATGGTGTTCTGCTGGTTCTGTGTTTCAGCACCGGCGCTGGAGTTCAGCACAGGCTCGTGAGTTCCTGCATCTTCACAACACTCTGGCACTGATAGTGCTGCACACAGACCTCACGTCTCAGAGGACAGAGGGTAAGAACACATGATTTCTGGACATACGTAAAGTTATCATCATTAACAAAAACTATTATGAGGACATAAAAATGTTATAAAAAGAAACAGAAGTTTGCAAAATAAAACACTAATGTTCAATAAAAAGAAAATGCCGCTGCAAAATGGAGAAAATGGAGCCGCTGCATTTTTGGGTTTTTAATTCAACACAATTTTTAAAAATTACATTAAAGTGCTCAACAGATGTTTACTTCATCCCAATTACTAGCAATATAAACAGAATGGGACAGAGTGAAGTTACACAGGAAGTAAAATTTCCACTTTTTTTATTAGCCCCGGGTCCAGTGGACCCGAACGTCCTGTGTGTCATATAAGTGTGTAGGGGGGGTGTACAGTGAGCGGTCACTGAAAATTTGTTCTGATATATGTTCTTCACAGAAAATGAGCAAAGGCCGATGAGTATGAGCTTGAAAAAATACATTTGCGTATCATTTTTCTTTTGACAAAAAGTGAGAACAGGTCCCACAGACCCGAACATCATACAAAGGTTAAAGATTACAAATTTCCTGATAATTTACTCACCCTATGTCATCCAAGATGTTCATATCTTTTTTCTTCAGTTGAAAAGATATTAAGGTTTTTGAGGAAAACATTCCAGGATTTTTCTCCATATAGTGGACGTCAGTGGGGATGAACAGATTCAAGGTCCAAATTGCAGTTTCAATGCCGCTTCAAAGGACTCTACACGATCCCACTTGAGGAATCAGCCATTTTCTAAAAACATAAAAATGTATATACTTTAACCACAAATGCTTGTCTTGCACTAGCTTGACTTCACGCATTCACTTCACGTTGGAAAGGTCACTCTTGATGTAGGCAGAAGTACCAACCCTGTGTTTACAAAGCGAAGGTGCAAAGTCAAACACCCTTTACCAAAAAAAAGATAAAACAACGATGTTTTTTGCCCTACCCTGCCTTTTTGAGCCGTAGTACACAGACGAAGAACTAACCACACGTAACCTTTCTAGCGTGATTGCAAAATGCATGAAGTCGTGGACGTGCATTGCAGAACTAGTGCAAGATGAGCATTTGTGGTTAAAAAGTATATACTTTTTTATTTATTTATTTATTTTTTAGAAAATGGCAGATCGTTTTGCTAGATATTATTCCTTGGCTGGGATCATGTAGAGCCCTTTGAAGCTGCATTGAAATTGCAATTTGGACCTTCAACATTGGATCCCCATTGAAGTCCACTATATGGTGAAAAATCCTGGAACGTTTTCCTCAAAACCCTTAATTTCTTTGCGGCTGAAGACAGAAAGACATAAACATCTTGGATGACATGGGGGTGAGTAAATTATCAGGAAATTTTTATTGTGGATGTGAACTAATCCTTCATATTTAATCAGTAATCAAACTTCCATTTATTAGTGTAGTTATCTGTTTGTTTAGATAGGAATGGTTCTCTGTGTGAGTGATGAGGTTAATGTTAGTGTGTTAATGCACTTCTCATGTGTGTTCAGCTCAAGGAGCGTTTAAGCACGCTTCCTCAGGACTGGTGGCTCCATCTTCACCCCTCCTTCCTCTACATCCAGACATCAACACGTTGCTCTTCAAAGCAGAAGGACAGGCGTATCTCATGGAGGTAATGCTGTCTTTTATTCTCTCTCTGCTGTCTCTATCTGTCTGTATTGCACACTGTTGACTGAGACGCGTCTTTCAGGTGATGTTTGCCATGCGTGAGTTATCCGGCCCATTGTCCTTCCTCATAGAGATGATCACATATTGCTCGTTCTGTAATGAACCTTTCTCACTGGGAGTCCTACACTTACTCAAGGTTGGTACCCTGACTAGTTCAAACCTTTTGATTGATAGATAGACATGCATAGATTTCTAAAAATAAACCTGCAACAATCTTTGACGTTCATGTGACTTGTAGAACCATCTGGAAACGGCTCCTCCTCATGAACTGAAGAACGTCTTTCAGTTGCTCCTAGAAATCCTGGTGAGTGATGACCGTGTGCTGTCTTAAATACTGTGTTTGGGCAGGATATAATGATATAACGCCCTTATTTTCTTATTTTCACCTCAGATGGTAGAGGACCCTCTGCAGTCTCAGAGGCTCAAATATGCATTTGAATCTGAAAAGGGCCTTCTGGGTAAGAAACATATCATTTGGCTCTATCAGTGTGAGTGTTGGTTAGATTAAATTAATTTGTACTAATATGCGATTCTCATTCTTTCACAGCTTTGATGCATCAGAGCAACAATGTGGACAGCAGTCGCTGCTATCAGTGTGTAAAGTTCCTGGTCACGCTGGCACAGAAGTGAGTGTAAAACACTGGAATCAACTTAGGCATACACAATATGGATATTTACGTGTAGTTGTATATTATTGTGTTAGGGATATACAATATAATAGTACCATTTCAGTTATCAGTCAGTATTTTTAATATATAAACTGCTATCTGTTGATTTTGGATATTTAAAATGTCCATGCTAATTTCCTCTATTTTTACATTTAGGTTATTTTTTATTATTTTCATCTTTTTAATCTTTAAAATAAAAAATAAAAAAACATTAATAACACCTTTAAATGTAATCATAGCAAATCTCAAAATAAGTATTCATTTTTCATGCTGTACATAATTGTGACTGAGATGTCGAATTCACTTGCATTTACAGAAATTTGTATCAGTTTTAAGATTAAGGTTAACTTTTTCATTATTTAGAGAAAAAAGAATTGAATTTTAATATCAGGCATTTATATTGAGAAAATAATTAATAGGTAACGGCCAGAATTTTAATATTTGTGCATCCCTATTCTTATGATAAGTCAGTTACCATAATTATATCCCTGATATTTTTAATGTCTACTATTTTTTTTATTTTTCAACAGAAGAAAAGATGGATAACTTCAGTACTGTTTAGTAAATTACTACTTGAATCGGAATAAATAATGTCTAATGTTTTCTGCTTCCAATATCCGTGTTTCTGGGAGAAGTGATGTTAAATGTCAACACTGTGTTTCTATTAGATGTTCCCCAGCTAAAGACTATTTTAAAGAGCTCTCAGGACATTGGAGTTGGGCTGTGCAGTGGCTTCAGAAGAAGGCAAGAGACACCTCACACACACACACACACACACACACACACACACACACACACACACACATACTGGTTTCCATTTTTTGTGGAGACTTTCTATAGGCATAGTGGTTTTTATACTGTAAAAAGTATTTTCTAACCCTCTTACCCTAAACCTAGCTCTCACACAAAGCTACAGGCATTTTTTGATTTCATTTTTTTTTTTTTATTCGATTTGATTTATTAAGGTGTTTTCATCATGTCCCCACAAGGTCAAAATTTAGTGGTGTTGCTATAATTGTGTGGACACTTGGACCCCATAACGCGCACACACACAGACACACTAGTACTTCTTTGTTGTGAAATAACATCCATTTAGTCCTCTTCTCTCCTCTTTCAGATGTCCGAGCACTACTGGACGCCTCAGAGTAACGTATCAAACGAGACGTCCACAGCTAAAACCTTCCAGCGCACCATCTCAGCACAGGTACTTCACTCACACTTCTTTAGATTATACATAACTAGAATAAAATAATTACGTATTTGCCAAATTGTGATTTCAACTTTTTTTTTTTTTTTTGATTGCATGTAAAATGATTGCAATACTGGGACTCCATTGGGCACATCTGATATTTATTTTACTTTATTTCAGCTTTATTTCAATAACTGAACACTATTTTCAGAAGTTTTAGTTATTACTTTTTAGGGAAAACTTCTTAAAATCTTAGGAGTAAAAGGTTCTATTTTCCTCTTACTTTCCCTCTCCCTCACTTTTATAAATCCTTCAGATTTAGCTTTCCTGTGAGATGAAACAGGAAACCCTGCATATACCGCAACACAACTACCACATTCAAGACCCAGAAAGGAAGTATGGACATCATTAAAATATTCCATGTGACACAAATATGTTGAATAAAGTCATTATTTTTTGTTTTCTTTGCACACAAAAAGTATTCTCGTAGCTTCGTAACATTACGATTAAAGCACTGATGTCACATGGACTGTCTTAATGTTGTCCTTACTACCTTTCTGGGCCATCAATGTGTCGGTTGCATTGCTGTCTATGCAGGGTCAGAAAGCTCTCGGATTTTATAAAAAATATCTTAAATTGAGTTACGTCATACGAAGATGAACAAAGTTTTTAAGGGTTTGTAACAACATTAGCGTAATTTTTGATTTTTTTTTTTATTTACCTATTTTTGGATATTTTGGATTATAGCTAAAATTTACAAATATATATTATAAAATGATTTTATTTATCCTTATTTTAATTCCTTTTATGTTACTTTGAATTACCATTGTGTATGAAATTTGCTATATATATAAAAACTTTGGGCCTAGCCACATGTTTTTTTGAGCCATTAGGAGTGCACTTGACCTGCTGAATGAATCTCAGTCAATGCTGGTTTTTATGTTTTAGGACACTCTAGCTTATGCCACAGCTTTACTAAATGAAAAGGAGCAGTCCGGCAGCAGTAACGGATCAGACGGCAGCCCGGCCAATGAGAACTCAGACAGGAGCCTCAGACAGGTAAAGCTCTGTCTATCATTAATTCTGCATCAGTTTAATCATAAAACAGTGTCAAAAGCAATATGATGAAACTTACTAGTGTTTAATAAACAATTACATTTGCTCTTTCACCATATCTCTCTCTCTCTCTCTCTTTCTCTCTTTCTCTCAGGGATCCGAATCCCCAATGATGCTGGGCGATTCTCGAAGTGATCTAGAAGATGTGGACCCCTAACGCTTCTCATTGTTTTTGCGCAACAAAACAACACAAAAAGTTTCCCTCCGACGGAAAGATGTTGTGGGTCTAAACAGACAATCAGAAACTGCATTTGATCTTCTAGGGACTGGAAATGGAGCAAGCAGAAGCAGCCAAAGGGCCCGTCGGAGCGCTCGCTCTTCAGGCCGACTTGTCGGAGACGTGAACATGCGCGAATATCTTGTTTTGTTTTTTTTGTTTGTTTTGTTTTGTTTTTTTCCTGGTGGTTAAAGCCTGGCTGGATAAAATTAGAGTTCAGGTCTAGCAAGTTATTCAAATGTTTCGTCTGACTCAATAAGTTCTGTCAGATGAGGACTTAATAAAAACAGAGGCGTTTGTTTCCTTGACATTTTTACGCCGAACTACTACTATGGTGCCAGATGAGGTGTTTTAAAAGAGTCAGCGTATATTTGCCAATGTAATTAAGTAGATACTATTCATGAGAAATGTAAAGATGTGTTCCATAAGTGTAATTTCAAATGTAAAATAATATTTTTAAGAATCCTTTACTGATTTTCTTTATTTTTTGTTTTGTTTTGTGGATCTGTTTGAGAGGTGCCTCAAATTTATTCGAAAAAAAGAGGAACTTGCCACGTCTCTGAGAGTCAAATAATCACACCGTTTTTCCCTTCTCTTTCTTGCTGGTATTTTTTAAATGCACTTTATATTTGAATTCAGTTTGTGACAAATTTCATCACGTGGAGACAATTGGACGGATGTCCCTCGCTGCTCTCTGTCCATCGGTTTTCTTGGATAGGAACAGCATGCAGCAAAAGACACAAGCTGTTTATGCAAGTGCTAGACAGAAATATGATGGCGGACACTGAGGACGGACCTTACGACGGGAAGACATATTGCATCGGCAGATTTGTCCGAAGACACATATGCAACACACTGTCCAACGAGCTTTTCTTCTTCTTCCCAAAAGGCAACGAGTGCTACAATCAGCAGAGCTTGTCACTGAGAAACTGTCTCACTTTTTGTGTTCATCTGTTTTGATGTTGTCTTGTGCCGCTCTGGTATGAAGGTCTAGGGACGTGAAGACACTTTTCAGGGTTGATTTTGCCAAATTTGTCTTTTTTTTTGCCTGCATCTTTTCTGTTCAGTCTGCCTTAAGCAATGCAGTTCGGATGGCGAGGCGAGGATGGGGCGGAAAGGGGTGAAGGGGAAGAGGAAAGACGGCGGTTGTTGGAGGGATGTGAAGTTCTCACAGAGCAGTAAAGTGCCTTTACTCGACTCCTCCCCTACGCCGCTCACGTCCTCGCCTCGAGACAAACCAGTGGACGCGTCGTGCTACACAAATGCCTGAACCCACTCGACATTACGGTAATAACGCACACGTACGTATACTCGAATGGCTCAGCTGCGCTCATCTGAGAGCGCCATGTTGGGACCTCATGCGTCACGGTCCCTTGTTTGAGCCGGTCCTGTGATGTCTCTCTTTCAGGGAGTCCACAGGGTGATTCAGCTGCCGTTTGCTGCTCATTTTGTATTTAGACTAGAAGACTTAGTGACATCGCTTCAGTGTTTACAGCGGAAGGACCTCAATGCCACCTCACACAAATGTGCTGCTTTTTACCTCACAGTCACCTGCTCTTCGCAACTTTCATGTCAACTTTTTTTTTGCTGCACTTCTGTGCGTGTTTGTTTGTGTGGGAGACTTTGTTGCTGGAAAAGAACTGCGTAAACTGGCCGAAACAGCTGAAACAAGCTGGTTTATAAAATAAATCTAAAACCAGCCTAAGTGGATTTGCTGGTCTTTGCTGGTTTATGCTGGTCTCGCAGTTGTGTTTATGTGATTTAGTGTCCAAAAACCATTTAATACCTGCCAACAGACCTGGAAGACATACTAAAAGAAGCAAACCAGCTTAGACTGGTTTAAGATGACAGAGACAGACTGCATAGCTGGTTTTGGGGGGAATTTTGGGTACATAAAACTCTAGACTGGCCAGGCTGGAAGAGCTTGTAAAACCAGCACACTATCTTAAACTGGTTTATCATGTTTTAACAGCATTGTGGTTTGGGATTGCTTAGACGTTAACAGGTTTTTTCAACAGGGCCAGCCTTGTTTGCTGGTTTTAGAGTGGTTTGGGGAACTTAAACTCAGCCTGATCAGGCTGGAAGACCAACTGAGAGAGGCAAACCATCTTAGATTGGTCAAATTGACAGAGCCTGCCTGCTTAGCAGGTTTTAGGGGAGTTTTGGGCACTTAAACTGTAGATTAATCAGGCTGGAAGACCTGGGAAAACCAGAACACCATCTTAAACTGGTTTAACATGTTTTAACAACTTTGTGGTTGTTAAAGCCTGCCTGTTTAGCTGGTTTTAAGGGAGTTTTGGGCACTTAAACTCTAGATTGATCAGACTGGAAGACCTGGTAAAACCAGAACACCATGTTAAACTGGTTTAACTTGTTTTAACAACTTTGTAGCTTGGGCGCTTACATTTAAGATTGCTCAGATGGGGAGACCAGATAAAACCAGCACACTATTTTTAAACTGGTTTAACATGCTTTTTCAACAGGTCCAGCGTGGTTTACTGGTTTTAGAAACTCCAGATTGCTCAGGCTACTAGACCAGGTAAAACCAGCACAACATCTTGAGCTGGTTTAACGTTTTTTTAAACAGGCCAGCCATGTTTGCTGGTTTTAGAGTGGTTTGGGGCACTTAAACTCAGCCTGATCAGGCTGGAAGACCAACTAAGTGAAGTTAACCAACGTAGACTGGTTTAAGTTCTCAGAGCCTGCCTGTTAAGCTGGTTTTAAGGGAGTTTTGGGCACAAACTCTAGATTGGTCAGACTAGAAGACCTAGTAAAACCAGAACACCATCTTAAACTGGTTTAACTTGTTTTAACAACTTTGTAGCTTGGATAGACCAGACAGAACCAGCACACTATTTGAAACTGGTCTAACATGTTTTTTTCAATAGGTCCAGCCTGGTTTACTGGTTTTAGAGTGGTTTGGGGCACTTAAAGTAAGGCAGGGAGACCATATAAAACCAGCACACCATTTCAAACTGGTCTAACATGTTTTTCAACAGGGCCAGCCTCATTTGCTGGTTTTAGAGTGGTTTGGGGCACTTAAATTTAAGATTGCCCAGGCTAGGAGACCAGGTAAAACCAGAACACCAACTTAAGCAGGTTTAACGTTTTTTGTTTTTGTTTTTTTTCCAACTGGCCAGCCTTGTTTGCTGGTTTTAGAGTGGTTTGGGGCACTTAAACTCAGCCTGATCAGGCTGGAATGCCAACTAAGAGAAGCAAAAAAGCTTAGACTGATTTAAGTTGATGTAGCCTGCCTGCTTAAGCAGGTAAAAGCAGCACACCATCTTAAACTGGTTTAACATGTTGTGGTTTGGGGACTTAAACTCAAGATTGCTCAGGCAGGAAGACCAGATAAAACCAGCACACCACCTTGGCTGGTTTAATATGTTGTTGTTGTTGTTTTTTTTGTTTTTTGTTTATTTCAGCTGACCAGCCTGATAAGACCTGATAAAACTAGCATACCATCTTAATACCATCTTAAACTGGTTTTACATATTTTCTCAACATGGCCAGCGTGGTTTGCTGGTATTAGAGCTTCTAATCTCAAGACTGATCTGACAGAGAGGCCCAGTAAAACCAGCAAACCCATTAGGACTGGTTTAAGCAGTTCTTTTTCAGTAGGGTCTTTGACTTTTTGACTCTTTCTCTTGGTTTTGGCCTCTAGTAGTCAACGAAACACTGCAGTACTCACAACTGCCTTCATGCTTTGAATCAGTAAATGGTTCATTGCTAATTCACCGCAGCAGATGTGGTAAGCGTTTGGGACAATTGGATAGACAGGTTTTAGGGTGGACCAGAGGACTTTTTGAAACGTTTCATGGCTGAAGGCACAGGGTTCAGTTACTAATGAGGAGAGAATTCATCAGATCAGTGCCTGAGCATAAGGCATCTTTCTTATTTTGCTGAAATATGCACATTTGCAAAGTTATCACACTAATTTCAGCTCAACTGCCTGCTTAGGTTTTCACTAAAGGTTCAGTGCTGTAGAGTCTTTGAAATATGATGTACTTGAGTGAACAGGGTGTGTTAAAACTATCGACAAATCTGATCCTCCTCCCTCCAATCAATCTTTTTTAACCTTTCCTACACCTGTAGCTGCTGTACCAACCACTCAGTAGATCTGTGACAAGGCTTGCGTTTTTAAGCCGGGTGCCAGGACAGGGTTAAAGATGCTTGCAGAGTTTTTAATAACTGGTGATTCTTTGATTCATTTCTGCTGCGAGTGTGTATGATGTGTAAAGGAATCTGTTAATGCATGTTAAAACCACATTTTAATTTGTACATCAGAGTTTGACAATGACAACATTTGATATAAAAAAGGAAAAACTGGAATGCACAACTTGTCAGACTGTCTGATTTTGTATGTGTCAAGTCTGAAGTTCATTTAAGTCCATTACATGAAGTTAACATAGTTTGTAATATAAAAATATACATTTATAAAAAGAACTACACAGTGCACATGCATAATTGTAGATAACGCTCTTGCCAAAAATAGTGAAAATAGATCTCCATTTCAGAAAATATGTAAATATAAAAATTGCTGGTCTACATACAGTCAACGTGGTATTATCTATAAAATCGGTAATCGATATTGAAAACACTTCAATTTAGCAGTTTTGGTGCATATTTTAAATACACTGGTTGATGTTGCATATTTCATTGTACATGCTTGTTTTCTGTATTTTTTTTTTTTTACAGCTAGCTGTCATTTATTGCTAACTTTACCACTGTTAAATATAATTTTTAGCAAATCTGAAAATGAATACCCATTTTTCAGTGATGCCTTAATTCACTTGTAGAATTTAAAACAGTTTGCTAATTTTAGTGTTTTTTATTATTACTTAAAATAGTATAGATTTTTATAGCCATAACATGAAAATAATTATTGCTAATATTAATGCATGTATAAATGTGTTTTGCAGTTCAAAGGTCTTTTAAAGTGTTTTAACACCCCTTGTAGAGTGTCTAGATTGTATGTGGTTATATCCAGAACCAGTTATGGACTTATGCAATGGACTTATGTTGTGTAATATTGCATAGTCACTTGTGTAACACCTCCAACTATTATATGTGTTACAGCAGTTACGTCCATGGTTACGTGCTTAGAGAAATGAGAAATGGAAGAACACACGTCCCTCAGTGTTCAGGAGGCTGGTGGGACAGGCGGTGCCTGCAGCATGTAGCGATGGCGGCAGCTCCTTTGTCTTCTCCAGATGTGTGAACTACACAGGTGTTTCCCAAAGCAAATGCCCCGCGAATGACAGAACCATGTGACAGACCCTGACAGCCTGTCAGTGTCCACGAGTCCTCACATGAAATTTCCACCTGAAAGAAACAATGCAGGTTAGTGCTGCTCATATACACCAAATCATGTTTAGAAGAATCCACAGTTGTAAACTCCAACTGTTATAAATGTTAGAAGGTGTGCTTTAGTCAATTAAAACTTCTTGTGACATCCTATATCAGTTTCTGTGAAGACGTGCCTTCCTGCCAGGACTTATTTAACATTCAACAACAACAAACCATGGTTCACAGCAAAACTCAGACAGCTTCGCCAGGTCCAAGAGGATGCCTACAGGAATGGGGACAGTCTTGTACAATCAGATCAGAAACACACTAAATAATGAGTGGCTAAGAGGAACTATGCTGAAAATCTAGAATACCAGTTCTCTTCCAATGACACAGCTTCAGTGTGGAAAGGCCTAAAAGACATTACAAACTACAGGACACCATCCCTCAGCACTGAGGCGAATCAACAGCTTGCTAAAGACCTGAATGAGTTTTATTGTAGACACCTCCAGCAACCCCCCTCTCCCCATCTCCTGCACTTCAGATCAGTGAAGATGATGTGCGTCAGGTCTTCAGAAAGAACAAGAGAAGAAAGGCACCAGGCCCAGACTGTGTCAGACCAGCCTGTCTGAAAACCTGTGCTGACCAGCTGGCACAGACCTTTAACAGATCACTGGAGCTATGCGAAGGTTTAACAAACGCTCTACCATCATCCCCGTCTTAAAGAAACTCAAAATTACTGGACTTAATGACTACAGACCTGTTGCTTTAACGTCTGTGGTCATGAAGTTGTTTGAAAAACAGTTTTACGCTTATTTGAAGAACATCACTAGACCCTTACTGGACCCGCTGCAGTTTGCCTACTGAGCAAACAGGTCTGTGGATGATGTAGTCAACATGGGACTGCACTTCATCCTGCAACATCTGGACAAAACAGGGACTTACGTGAGCATCCTGTTCGTGGACTTCAGTTCGGCCTTTAACACCATCATCCCAACACTCCTCCAGACCAAACTAACCCAGCTCTCTGTTCCTAGCTCTATCTGTCAATGTATCACTAGCTTTCTAACAAATAGGCAACAGCTAGAGAATTGGTAAATACACATCCAACAGCCGCACCATCAGCACTGACGCTCCTCAGAGTTGCGTCCTATCCTCACTGTTCTTCTCCCTGTACACCAACGACTACAGCTCTAAAGACCACTTTGTCAAGCTCCTGAAGTTTGCGGTTGACGCTACAGTCATTGACTTCATCAAGGACAGAGACGAGTCTGCTTAGAGACAGGAGGTTAAAGAGCTGGCTGTCTGGTGCAGTCACAACAACCTGGAGCTCAACACGCTCAAAACAGTGGAGATGATAGTGGACTTCAGGAAAACCCCACCAAAAAAGCCATATTCTTCCCCATCTACCTCACGAACACTTAAATGCCCCCCCACCCCACCCCAACCCCTCTGCATACTCTTGTCTATTGTGTATTGTTTTTCACATATTTATTTTTAATCACTTGTTTATTTTTTTTTATCTATTTCTTGTTACTTGTCATCCCGTCTGTGCATTGGAAGCTTCTGTCACCAAGACAAATTCTTTGTGTGTAAGCACACTGGGCAATAAAGATCTTTCTGATTCTGAGAGTAACTCACCTGCTCGCTGAGACCCGTAGAATCATGTTCTTTTAGCCGGCACTCCAGAGAAGACGTGTGGCAGCAGGAGGCATATGATGTTGCACCCCTTTTAGCAGGACATGCCTTGCGGCTGCCATGTAGAGGGCGACCAGAGTCCGATATGTCTCCAGTTGAAGAGGAAGAACTACAGCCTGCAGATGACAAAAACAAGTTGTTATGAAGCTAAGTGTTATTTTCAGCTGCAGTGACAACAGAAACTTCACTCAATAAGTAATATACTGTATACAGGAAGGCAAGGGAAGCCAGTGACTCCTCGAAAATATTGGATGAAAAAAAAATGTCGTACTAAACTAAAATAACACCAATATTACAAAATATAACAATAAATGTGTATAAATCACTCGCTTTTTCTAAAAAAACACTGTCCAACAGCGACACCAGCAGGTAAAGTCACAGCGGGGGTCCGCATATTAAAGGAGAAGTCCACTTCCAAAACAAAGATTCACATATAATGTACTCACCCCCTTGTCATCCAAGATGTTCATGTCTTTCCTTCTTCAGTCGTAAAGAAATTGTTTTTTGAGGAAAACATTTCTGCATTTTTCTCCATATAATGGATTGATATGGTGCCCCGATTTTGAACTTCCAAAATGCAGTTTAGATGCGGCTTCAAACTATCCCAAATGCAGTTTTAAACGATCCCAGCCGAGGAAAAAGGGTCTTATCTAGCGAAACGATCAGTTATTTACATTAAAAAAAATACAATTGAAATACTTTTTAATCTCAAATGTTCATCTTGCCTTTCTCTCCATGAACTCTGTGTATTCTGGCTCAAGACAGTTAGGGTATGTCGAAAAACAATCGTATTTTCTCCCTCAACTTCAAAAATCATTTCAAAATCATCCTACATCACTGCAGAAGTACCGACCCAGTGTTTGCAATGTGAACATGCAAAGAAGATAAAACACCCTTAACAAAAAAGGTAAAACAGCGAGATAGGACGATTTCGAAGGGAGAACATGAGATGGGAGTTTTTCGACATACCCTAACTGTCACGAACCGAAAAAAAAAAAAAAAAACAGTCCAAGCAGAGTAAGACACGATGAGCATTTGGCATTAAAAAGTATTTAAATTGTATTTTTTTATAAATGAAAATAACCGATTGCCAACCCTTCTTCTTCGGCTGGGATCGTTTACAACCGCATGTGGGATCGTTTGAAGCCGCATTTAAACTGCATTTTGGAAGTTCAAAATCAGGACACCATATCAGTCCATTATATGGAGAAAAATGCTGAAATGTTTTCCTCAAAAAACATAATTTCTTTACGACTGAAGAAAGAAAGACATGAACATCTTGGATGACAATGGGGTGAGTAAATTATTTGTAAACTGTTGTTTTGGAAGTGGACTTCTCCTTTAAAGCCTGTGGTAAGTTTGTTGGTGGGTAATTTAGAATGAACGGGGGACAGTCATGTGAGAGAAGATATGATCATCACAATATAATTGGATATGACTGGTTATGTTTCAGAAAAGTAAGTTTATATCATGCAATTCTGAGGAAAAAAAGTTAGAATTGTGTATATATCGCAGTTCAGAGAAAAAAAGTCAGATTTGTGTTTATATCACAATTCTGAGAAAAAAAGTCAAATGTGTTTATATCACACAGTTCTGAAAAAAAAAAAAGTTGCAATAACCTTTATTTTTTATTCAGTGTCGGAAACGGGCTTCTGGTAATTGGCCAAAACCTAATAGACTTTAACTTCCACTGAACACAGAAAAATCCGTTAATTAATGATAATTTCCAGAGTTCATGAAAAACACTGCAGTGTTAAACCATCTGTCACCTGTCAGCTGGTGATCTGGAGGACATTCTGCATCTTCACCTCTCTTGGGACTCTCTAACATCTGGCACTGAGCTTTATGGCCTGTGCAGCAGCGCGCTACAGCGAACACACCTTGCCCTCCATTCCCATTGACAGCAACACACCCTTTCTGCCCATCTCTCTCCTGTCAGAAAGGAAATTACTCTGGTGAGCAAAAACGATTTTAAAACTTTTGAGGAATGTGCACAAACTTTCTGTGCTAATCACCTCCACTCTTTCTCCAGCTCTTGCTCCGTTTTGTGAAAAACTGGAGCAGCTCAGCATCTCTTCACCCTGGCGACAGCGGGCTGTAACTGTGGCGAAACCTTTAGCAGCTGATCTCTCAGACCAAACGGATCTACAGAGCAAATCCTCTCCTGTAAGGAAACACACACATGTAGTGGAATTAAAATCACCTTAATTGTTACCAATATGTTTTGGACATACTTCATACTGTTTAAAGTCTACTTGGAAAAATAAACAACTCAACCAGCTTGGGCCAGTAACAGTAACCATTTTGGATTTAAACTGTTCCAAACTGTTACATACAATTGTGTAATGAATTGCTTATTATATGTACTGTATGTTACATGATGAAAGTCACTAATAAATACACAATTAGTATGTAAATAGTAAAGTAAAACAATAAATAATATTCATAATAATAACAAATATTTATATGAATATTATATTGCATCAATAACTGAGATCTTCTAAACAGTTCTAAAGTTTAATATTATTATTACATTTAAATAAGGTTTATATATTATATTATCAAATTAATTGCAGTCTGGTACAGTAATAAAAAATTAAAGGTTACAATTAAATATTAAGGTTATATATTATATTATATTATGAACTATTTTGACATTTACAAAAAAAATTAATACAATTTTAAATAAAATAAAAATAAAATAAAATTTAGTAAAAAAAGTAATATTTTTAAAATATATATATATTAAAAACTATAACAGTAATGTTACTAAAAATATATTATAAATTCATGGTCATTATGGTTAACTTGAAACAAAATAAACTTTAATTGAAATGAAATATATTTTTAAAAAAATTAGCTAGTTAACTAATTTTTGTATAGTTTAAAATGAAAAAAAAACTAAAACTAATGAACAAAAATTATATAAAATAAACAATATATATAGACATTAAAAAAACTAATACAATTATTATTATTATTATTATTATTATTATTATTATTAAAGTTATTTTATTTTAAAAACTTTAACAAAAACTACAACAATATATCAGTTACCAAAAAAGACATTATATTATATTATATTAATATTATATTATATTATATTAATATTATATTATATTATATTATATTATATTATATTATATATTAAGGGTTATTATCATTAACTTGAAACTAAATAAACTTCTTGTCATTGAATTGAAATAAAATATTAAAAAAAGAAATAATTTAGTTTCAGCTAGTTAACAAGGCAAATTTTTGTATAATTTAAACTAAAATTAATAAATAAAAACTATATTTAAAAAAATATATATATATATATATATATATATATAACATTTAAAAAACAAATATGATTTTAATTAAAAATTTTATTTTTAAATAACCAAAACTACATCAACTAAAACTAATTCATATAAATTATATTTAAAAAACTAATTATAAAAAATTAATTAAAAATTTTAAAAATTAAAATTACAAATTACACTTTTTTACTAAAATTTTAATATTTTATTACAAAATGTTTTATATATATATATATATATATATATTATAACAGTATACTATACAGTAAAAGACTATTATATTATATTATACATTTATTGTAATCTGCTAATTATAGTGTTGAATTAAAAACTGATAGTATTATAAAATATGAATAAGGTTGTTAGATTACATTTTTATAAATTTATTGCAGTCTGTTGATTACAGTATTAGTAGCATTATCACACTGTTTTATCAGTCCATACTATTACTGTCATTGCTCAGCAAGCCACAATGTTGAGTTAGTTAAATTAAGTTTTCCTTGTAAACTCTGACCTGTGAGTGTGGATGTCGGGTCAGGCAGGGCAACCACCATGTTGGGTGTAGTGAGACGGTGGTTCAGTGCCAGAGACTCAGGGTTAATGACTTGTTTGACTGAATGATAGCGCAGCTGTTGTAGAAGCTCAGCAGAACTGGAGTTCGGACTCAGATTCAGAAGCACCGCCGCTATACCTGAAAACACACACAGACCACAGCTTCTATGTGGACAGACAGATAAATACACTCTCATCCAACAAATAATATACACAAGTACTATGCAGAAGATAAAGAAGACTTTAGCGTATGTGTGCTAACCAGCAACATGTGCTGCTGCCTGTGATGTTCCACTCTTAGTGGTGAAGCAGGTGGAGCAATCACTGGAAGCACTGATGATGTCATCACCAGGTGCGAACACATCCACGCAGCGACCCACATTGGTGCCTGTCGTCCCAGTGCTCAAGGGCTGGTCAGCAAAATTAACGGCTCCTACTGTTATCACCTGCAGTGGTGGACCAAATACTGTCAAAACCAAAAATATTGACAAGCAATTGCTTTTCTAAAGGATTCAATCCATTGTACCTCGGGTTCTGAGGCTGGTGAGTACAGACAAGCATCATCGTTGTAGTTACCAGCTGCAGCAATAAGTACTGCCCCAGATTCCACCATTTTCCTGCAGGCAGCGTTGAGTGTGCGACTGAATCCTCCTACAAATGGCAGCAGTAGGATCACAGGTCTGATAGGCTGAGACATCAGAGATGATTGGATATACTCCAGACCTGCAACAGAGTTGGCTCAATTAATGCAAATTCTGCAGAGATATTCAAAGAGATAGTTTATAAATGTAAAATATGTCATTAAAGGAGAAGTTCACTTCCAGAACAACAATTTACAAATAATTTACTCACCCCCTTGTCATCCAAGATGTTCATGTCTTTCTGTCTTCAGTCATAAAGAAATTATTGTTTTTGAGGAAAGCATTTCAGGATTTTTCTCCATATAATGGACTGGTCCCCCAGTTTTGAACTTCCAAAATGTAGTATAAATGCAGCTTCAAATGGCTCTAAATGATCCCAGCTGAGGAAGAAGGGTCTTATCTAGCGAAACAATCATTTTTTTTTAAAACAAAAATTTGTATACTTTTTAAGCACAAAAGCTTGTGTAGCACAGGCTCTGGGATGCGTGTTCACAATGCTACGAATTAGTAATGGGTCATTCTTAAACGATTCTTTCATTTTGAATGAATCTTTAATGTGACTCGGGAAGAATGAGTCGAATCGGAGAGTGATTCGTTCAGTTGCGCATGTGCAACATCCTATTAGCTTCTGTACTGGAATTAGTTTACCTGTTTCGAGTCTTCTGGTTTTTCGAGTCGTTCATTCACTTTATGGGGCTGTCACGTGATGAACGAACTACTCAAACCCAAAAACTTGTCAGATAAGAGGTGAGGTGAGCTAATCATAGAATAAAGACCCAGGTAAACAATGAATTAATATTTTCTGTTTCTTATAGCATTATAGTTTTGTCTTGTTTGTAGTGTGATCAACGTTTGTGTAGCAGTAGATGTGTTAGGGAAGTAACACGTAACATTTTAATTATATTTTGCTAAAATGAACAAAATGACTTGAAAAAAAATGTGTTCATTTTGCTGAACGAGACTCAATGGTCCGAGTCGGTAAAATGATCTGAACCTCCCATCACTACTACGAATCACGTGTAAGTTCATCGTCTGAGTACTGAGTATGGTGAAAAACTCCATCTTATTTTCTCTTACAACTTGAGAGGAGGATATCTTTGTACCTTTTTGTTTGTAAACAGTGTTTACAAACTTACTTGCACTTTCTTAGTCTTTGCGCGTTCGCTTTGTAAACACTGGGTCTGTAGTATTTAATACTATGTAGCGTCATGATCGTGCATCCCAGAGCCTGTGCTTTTGCACGTAATAAAAATAATTTAAAAAAAAAGGTCAGAAAAAAAATTGGCAGTCGTTTCACTAGATAAGATGGGTATGTTTGTAGCAATAGCCAACAGTACATTGTATGGGTAAAAATTATAGATTTTTCTTTTATGAAAAAAATCATTAGGATATTAAGTAAAGATCATGTTCCATGAAGCTATTTTGTACATTTCCTACCATAAATATATCAAAACTTAATTTTTGATTAGTAATATGCATTTCTAAGAACTTCATTTGGACAACTTTAAAGGCAATTTTCTCAGTATTTTGATTGTTTTGCACTCTCAGATTACAGATTTTCAAATAGTTGTGACTCAGTCAAATATTGTCCTATCATAACAAACCATACACCAACGGAAGGCTTATTTATTCAGCTTTCAGATTCAGCTGCAAATCTCAATTTCATAAAATTGACCCTGATGACTGGTTTTGTGGTCCAGGGTCACATATGTCTACTTTATTAGGTACATCTTTTCAACTGCTTGTTAACACAAATTTATAATCAGCCAATCACATGCGGAAACTCTGTAGACATGGACAAGTTGACCTGCTGAAGTTCAAACCGAGCATCAGAATGGATAAGACAGACAGGCTGGTCTAAGTATTTCAGAAACTGCTGATCTACTGGGATCTATAAGATTTGCAGAGAATGGTCCAAAAAAGAGGAAATATCCAGTGAGCATCAGTTCTTTGTATCGAGAGTTTAGGCTGGTGGTACTGGGATATTTTCATACTTTGGGCCCCTTAGCACCAACCAAGCATCGCTTCAATGCCACAGCCTACCTAAGTATTACTGCTGACCATGTCCATCCCTTTATGACCACAGTGTACCTATCTTGTGATGGGTACCCATCATGGATGTGTATCTCACATGTGGATGTGAATCTGCTGGAGGTTTGTCAACTGAAAGTCTGAAATCTGATTTTCACATGAGGATGTGAAATGTCAGTATGAACCAGAAACTCAGAAATGTTTCCAGCACCTTGTTGAATTTGTGCACATTCGCATCTTCACACATTACGTAATCGCATTGGAAAGTTCACGTTAGTTCTTCGTCTGTGTACTTCAGTTCAAAAAGGGTAGGGTAGGGTGAAAAACTCATCTTTAAAATCATCTGACGTTGTTTTAGCTTTTTTTGTAAAGGGCGTTTGACTTCCTTCGCATGTTCGCTTTGTAACCACTGGGTCGGTCCTTCTGCCTGCGTCACGTGTGCATGATTACACAATGCATGAGGTCGAGCTAGTGCAAAACGAGTATTTGTGTTTAAAAAGTTAAAAAGTATATAAATTTGTATTTTTTTAGACAATGACCAATCGTTTCAATAGATAAGACCCTTATTCCATGGCTGGGAACGTATAGAGCCCTTCGAAGCTGCATTGAAACTGCAATTTTGACCTTAAACTCGTTGATCCCCATAGAAGTCCACTATATGGAGAAAAATCCTGGAATATTTTCCTCAAAAATCTTCATTTCTTTTAGAATGAAGAAAGACAGACATGTCTTGGACGACATGGGGGTGAGTAAATGATCAGGAATTTTTTATTCTGGAAGTCACGTTCTAAAGTGGCCATTGAGTGGCCATTTAGACATTTTTCTGAATTAAAATATAGGTTAATACAATTTGTATGTGTATGTAGTAGATTTATACATTTTTAATTCATGTTTTGGTTTACCTGCCAAAGCTCCTGACACGGTACCCTTGCCTTGGCAGTTTAACACTCGAACGCTGTTTACACTGGCTCCTCGAGCTACACCTGAATCCCGTCCACTGACCACACCTGCTATGTGCGTCCCATGACTGTCACACTGACTAGCCTGTGGACAGAAGACCACAGGAAGTGATGGACATACTCTTCTCATTAGCTCTAAAAACTGTCCAGTTATCATAAAGCACATTTTATTACATTCAACTACCTGTCTGTGAACTCTAACCCCATCCTCCTCCGGCACACTGTTGAAGTCCGTCACCATCACCCTGTCCTCAATCTCACGATGAGTCACCTGAACGCTTGTGTCCAAAAGATACACTCCCACCTTTGCTCCATCATCTGTATACACACAAGGATACACCTCAGACAAAAATTACTGTGCGAAAGAAAAAGCTTTTACTTCAGGATCTCAGAACACAATTTTAAAAGTAACAAAATGTTTGGGAAAAATGGGAAAACTTTATCTCACTGGGTGGTGAGTATTTTCCAGGCTCATGTTTGTTTGGAAGGATGCGCTGCAGGTTCCATGGGATGCTCTGGGCAAAGACGGAGGAATCCTCTTCAATGTATTCCACATGGGGCAGCTTTACTGCCTGCCAACAACAAAGGCAATGGAATGAAGTAAACAGGCAATGCGTATTTTTAAGAATTATTGTAATTCCCCTGCTTGTTTTCTTTCTTTTTTTTAAGTCCATGTTTATTAAATATAATACATGAAACAAATTACCATGTGAAGAACATCGCTGCTCATTTTCACCAAAAACCCGTAAAAAGCTCCTGAATAGGTCTGCAGGATTTCGATCAGATATCCGCGTTTGGCAGCTTTTGCGCGGAGTCTGCGCGCAGTGCGTTCCACCTGGTTCACATGCGTTCCGTTCCGCATCACCACTATATACTGACCCGGAATGCGCCAAGCGTCCTGTGCGTAAAACACATAGGGCATTTGATTCACATTGATTTTGATAACCTCCTCATCCCAAGCGTTCCATATACATTACGTTTATTTTAGACTTTCTTGGCATATGGCAACACTGTTTCTATCAAGACAGCAACTTCCAAGTGTTTCAACGCAACTGATAAAACATTTCAAAGTTTATTGGCAGTTACATAACAGTTTGACGCTCGCCCCTCGCCTCCGACACCAGGTGAACAAAACTAATTATAATAGGACTAACTAAGTGCCTGATGCGTTAGGAAAGTTATTTTTTAGTATTACTCAGGAAATTACTAATTATGCATGCATTATTAATTAGATTTTATTTATACACCTATTAAATAATCTACATGCTATAGACATAGATAAAACAAATCTTTTATATATCAGAATAGTTTACTTCTTGTGTTTTCATAAAAAGTCCAGAATATTAGACATCTCAGACACAGAAAACGTAATTATTTATCAATTTTTTAATGTGCAGCAATTATTCCTAATCATTTTAGTTAAGAAATGCCTTATCTAAACACTGTTGATTATATTTTTTTTTAAGTTAATATACACAAATAAGCCCAATTAGTTCATTCAGCAGGTAGTGATCTTACCTTAGTGCACCTGTAAAACTGGGCGGATGGCCTGCTCTCTGCTTCAGGCTGGGTGTCATCTTGCAGAATTAAAGACAGTATCATCTCTTCATCCTCAGTGTAGTCTTCATCACTCTCAACTACAGCCACAAGACCCAGCAGAATGCTCAGACAGCACACCGTGACGAAGCTTTTCATTCTGTGGACACTAAACTAAGCAATATAAAATAAGCAGATTTAGGTGATATTGTTAAGAATGTCCCTTTTTGCACTGTTGTTCGACATATAATAAGGCAGACGTATGAAGCAGAGAGTTTTGAATCTAAGGTGTATCCTCATGTCATTTAACATCTGAATCTCTCTGACTGACTGAAGGCGGTGAGGTGGGGCGTGCTGACGTTTCACTGTCCTTATATCGAACGATGTCTCGTTAATAAATACAGCAGAAAAGGAGTCAGATTACAGTCCACCCACACACATTTTACTAGTCCTGCACAGACATGTAACATTTGCTAAAATGAAACCTATAAAATGAAAGTGGCAATTAGTTAGTTAGAGACTAAATATATATTGTGGAAAAAAAAAACTATAAATATTAAACAATTACACTGAAATTTATTTGAAGTAAAACTGTGTTTGTCTTTTCAAACGAGATAAATAGGAAAATGCATGCTTTTATACAGTTTCACAGCTCACATGTCACCTGCGCGCGTCCACGAGAGACAAAATTTGCGCGTGCACGTCAGATGATGCTGGTATCATTTTGACCAAAAACAGAGTCACGTCGTCCTCTGTTGGCCAAATAGTAGTATTGTCGGACAGCTAAAATGTCACAGTCGAACTAAACGTGCAAAACACAATTAAATCCATAATATGGACAGAGCAGTAGGTTAATTTTGTATCTGGTAGTGTTTACTCGTATTGAGTAAAGGAAAACGCATTCTGTGGAGAAAAAAGAAAAAACAGATGCACCCAAACACCTGGAAAAATGCTAATCTAAAATAAGCAATATATATGTTTTTTTGGGTGTATAACATATTTGTAGTATTCGAGAATTATTGATATGTGAAAAATGTAAATCAAAAGCTGTCAAAAGTACAGGTAAACCTTTACTTAGGCAAGGATGACGTAATCCCTTTTTCGGTGTCATATGACGTGCTACACCTGTTTGTAATAAATCTGAATATGCAAATCACATGCTAGAGGCTTGGGCATAATGCTTGATTAATAATCTAACTGCGTTTTGATAGAGTCTGAATATTTATAATATGTGTGTGTGTGTGTATTGGGTTTTGCATATTGTAGGAATCAACTTGTCCCAGAAAAGAAAAGAAAATAACCTACATTGCAAAGCAAGCCAGTGCTCATTTATTCAGCCTTATGTTTTTATGTTTTCAGCCTTACTGCATTTTTTTATGAGGATCATATAAGTATTAGTAAATGATTTGATTATTATATAATCTGTCCCATTCATAAAAATATGCCTAAATGAGCATGCAAAAATTCAGAAAAGTTTGTGAGTTTCATGTTTAGGGTTAGAAAATTGAAAATACCTTTAGCTCAGTATAAAAGCAGAGGTCAATGGATGTGGCGTTAAATTTGTGCCAAAAACTATTCAAGGATTTTGCACCAGAGGAACCTTTTCATAGTTCCTAGAACTACCGGTGGAAGTTACCGCTTATTGGCATGTTTGCACCTCAGGAACTAGGAACGTATTTAGTTCTATAGGAACTAGCTCCTATTTCAGAGTAGGGTCTAAAACAGTTCTGTAAGAACTACCAGTGACATACGTGTACACTGATTGGCTAAACACATGCGAAACATGACTACCCAGCATTTTTAAAAAGCTGTGTACAATTATTTACTCCACAAACATGGAAAACAGCAATTATGACATTTAGCTACCTGTTGTCTGCAGCATTGCGTTCTTTTCTCAGCCTTGATTATATGTAACACTGCAAGTTGTCATAGAGATGTATGTCATAGAGATTTTCATGCTGTTTCAATCGTGTACATTGTGCGTTTACATTCCAATAAAAACAGCTCCGATCTCAGCGTCCTCCATTCACCGGTTTTTGACATTTGTAAATGCAGTGAATAAAGACGTCGCTGTCTGCAGTTTCAGAGTTCCTGCTGCCAGTGCGAATGCAACCAGGAAACAGCCTATGAGCGAAACTGGTTTTCAAGGAACCACCATGCTGGCTAGTACCCAGAACTGAGTTTCTAAAACTATGTGGTGCAAAAGCGTCTATTGATTGCATATCTGTGTCTACTGTTATTGCCTGTTATCTTTCAAGTCGTGTTTGGCTTCTTTTATGCTTTATGAGGTACTTCTCTCAGTGAATGTTCTGCAGACAACTTTTCAGATATCATGGTAAACAAACAGAACATATGAATTAATGAGTTTAACTCATTAGGGGTGTTATTAAGGAAAAAATTAAACGCATTTGTCCGTAGTTCGCTCTGTCTTAAATTGCGCTTGTGAAAAGCGCTTGAGAAACAATTGTCTTTTCCGTGGCTACGTATGCTTTCAACTTGTCTTGACATTCACGTTACATGATTTAACTTTTTTTTTACGGAGAAAGGGTGACAACGCACCGCATGTTTTGATAACCACTGACCTACTTCAAAAACGAAACTAAAACAAATCATCTTTGAGAGGAAGGCTTGCGTATTTTGCGTATGGGGGGATCGGCTCTGGTAGTTTTAAGTAAATGTATTGTACAAAGCAGTCTACAGTTTCTAGCCCAAACGGAACACCATATTTTGGAAACAGCCTTCCATAAATGACAACAAGCTTGGCAAGGAGGAGGACATAACAAGACGACATAAAATAATAGATGATGTATGTATGTTCTTTGTTCATCTTACATAGGTGATGACTGTAGACTGTAGATGACTGTAGTGCACAAAATAGTTCTCTCCTTTTTGGCACAATTGGAACCCTATTAATAGAAAGTCCCCACCATGACAGAAAAACAAGTGTGTGTACTTACACATCTGAGATGATTCACTGTTCAGTATTGCAATTGCATTTTTTACATTACTAAAATTATCTAGAACTGGCTGAACAATTTTCAATATCACACATTAAAGTAATGGAATTTTTTCAAATACTACATTTCAACAATCTGGAAATAAATAAATTATAATTATTGTGCTGATTCATATGTAAAGAAACTCTTTTGAAGGAACACCACAGACAAACATAAAAACTTCACACCAAGCAGTTCCTCTTTCATATCCTCTGGTAATTGTGGTGACATGAGTCAAGGTCACAAGTATTTCATCACCTAATGTTTAATCTTTTTCCAGCTTTATTTCCCTGAGAGTGGAACGATTGTATTATCATATGCTTTCGACAAAGTCATGGCCAGACCTTGTGACATTAACATGCTTAACAGCCTAATGTAAAATGTGATGACATAAATTGCATGCATAAACGTTTTGTTATAAGTTATGTTTTAAAAAAATGTATGACTACATGACTGGCAAATATTGTTTTATGTTAAAGGAGAAGTCCACTTCCAAAACAAAGATTTACATATAATGTACTCACCCCCTTGTCATCCAAGATGTTCATGTCTTTCTTTCATGTTCATGTCAATCGTAAAGAAATTATGGTTTTTGAGGAAAACATTTCTGCATTTTTCTCCATATAATGGACTGGTATGGTGCCACGATTTTAAACTTCCAAAATGGAGTTTAAATGCGGCTTCAAACGATCCCAAATGCGACTGTAAACGATCCCAGCCAAGGAAGAAGGGTCTTATCTAGCGAAACGATTGGTTATTTTGATTAAAAATTACAATTAAATACTTTTTAATCTCAAACGCTCGTCTTGTCTTACTCTTCCTGAACTCTGTGTATTCTGACTCAAGACAGTTAGGGTATGTCGAAAAACTCAGACCGAACTTTCTCTCTCAATTCCAAAAATCATTTCAAAATCATCCTACATCACTGCAGAAGTACCGACCCAGTCTTTTCAAAGTGAACATGCAAAGAAGATCAAACACCCTTAACAAAAAAGGTAAAACAGCAATATAGGACGATTTTAAAGTTGAGGGAGAACATGAGATGGGAGTCTTTTGACTGTCATGAACCAGAAAAAAAAAAGTCCAGGCAGAGTAAGACAAGACGAGTATTTGACATTTAAAAAGTATATAAATTGTATTCTTTTTATTAAAATAACCGATCATTACG
Organism: Labeo catla; assembly: GCA_012976165.1. Lineage (NCBI taxonomy): Eukaryota > Metazoa > Chordata > Actinopteri > Cypriniformes > Cyprinidae > Labeo > Labeo catla. Next base: position 292,461 of record VONZ01000813.1, on the reverse strand, counting down.
CTACATAGGACCCTTCTTTCTCGGCTGGGATCCTTTACAACCGCATTTGGGATCATTTGAAGCCGCATTTAAACTGCATTTTGGAAGTTCAAAATCAGGGCACCATATCAGTCCATTACATGGAGAAAAATGCTGAAATGTTTTCCTCAAAAAACATAATTTCTTTACGACTAAAGAAAGCAAGACATGAAAATCGTGGATGACAAGGGGATGAGTAAATTATTTGTAAATTGTTGTTCTGTAAGTGGAGTTCTCCTTTAAATGGAGGTGTTGATTTGGACATTAGGATCAGCAGGAGCTATTCACTCTCCAGCTCAGATGTGTAGTAACACGAGTCCTCCACTTTCCCATAGTACATTTCTCGGTTGGGGTCTGGTCGTGGAGCTCTTCTGTCCGTCAGTGGAGTGCTGGAGCAGGTCAGAACACTGGGTGAACTTCGACATGTGTGGAGGACGATGACATGCTCACTGTTTCCATGTGGCGTTTTGGATCTGCTGATATTTCTACTTCATCATCACAGAAGCCAGCCAAGGGAGCTTTAATTGGTTTTGTTGGACTGTGACAGAAAAATAAATGTAAGTTTTATCCTGTAGTATTTTGATGTGAATATAAATGCTAACTAGGAATGACAATTCTCTCATCTTTTAGTCATTCTCATGTGAGTAACTGTACACCATTGATTCTGACCATCTATCCAAACCAGGTTCACAACAAGTTTCACAATGTACTGACATTTACATCAAGTGAATACATCTATGACAATTAGGCAGAAGATATGGTTTACAGTTTTAATTTGGGTTGTATGGGTTACCATTGTGTTCATTTTGCATGGTTTTAACATTGTAAATAATGTTTAGTTTCCTGGACAGACAGAAGATTTCGCTTAATTCAGTGGTTCTCAATCCTGGTCCTGGGGGCCCCCTGCTCTGCACATTTTGCATGTCTCCCTTATTTCACACACCTGATTGAGATCATCAACTCATTAAGAGAGAGATCCATGAACTGAACTAATGAGCTGATGATCTCAATCAGGTGTGTTAAATAAGGGAGACATGCAAAATGTGCAGAGCAGGGGGCCCCCAGGACCAGGATTGAGAACCACTGGCTTAATTAGACCTCAATATATAGTATCATCAGGCCACAGGTATTAATTTTGTGTTGCACTATATGCACTTTTTTAGTTTAGTTTTTGTTGTTGTTGTTTTGTTTTGCAGACAACTTAAAAAAGTTCTGCTGTCACAACACAAAAATTTCTACACATTTTACCTAGGGGGCGACTGATTATCAGCGCCAATATTAAGCATTTTTATGATTATCGGTATTGGTCATTTTCAAAACTAATTTGGAGATAAAATCATTTAAAAGCATTTAAAGAAAGTTTTTGTCAGAGCCCTTGTTATTCTTCATTTTGACATTAATTTTTTACACCTGAAATATATATCAGTTTAAAATATCGGTTATCAGTCTACTTGATCTGTAACAATTGGTATCATCATCGGCCCTGAAAAACACATATCGGTCGACCCCTAATATGATATGCTTTTTTTTTCTTTTCTTTTTTTGGTTGTTTTCTTGGATTGTTTTGCAGGCAATTTAAGTTCTGCCGTCACAACGCAGAAGTTTCCACACACCTTAACTAGGAATCGACTGATTATCGGTGCCGATATTAAGCATTTTATGGTTATCATAACAGCCATTTTCAAAACCGATTTGCCGATAAATTAATTTAAAAGCATTTAATGAAAGTTTTTGTCAGAGCCCTTGTTATTCTTTATTTTCGCATTAATTTTAATTTTTACACCAGACATACATATCGGTTTAAAATATACGTTATCGCTCTACTTGATCTGTAATAATCAGTATGGGCATCAGCCCTGAAAACACATATCAGTCAACCCCTAATCTTAACTATACCATATGGTGAAAGTACACCCAGACATGGGGGAAATTTAATTTTGTGTTGCCTGATATGCTTTCTTTTTGGTTGTTTTGTTGGATTGTTTTGCAGACAGTTAAAAAAAAAAAAAAGTTCTGCCATCACAATGCAAAAATTTCCACAAACTTTAACTAGGGGTTGACTGATTTTCGGCGCTGATATTAAGCATTTTCACGGTTATCGTAACGGTCATTTTCAAAACCGATTTGCCAATAAAATAATTTAAAAGCATTTAATGAAAGTTTTTCTCAGAGACATTGCTATTCTTCATTTTGACTTAATTGGCATTTTTACACTGACATACATATCGGTTCAAAACATAGGTTATCGGCCCACTTGATCTGTAATAATCAGTATGGGCATCAGCCCTGAAAACACATATCGGTCAACCCTTAATCTTAAGTATACCATATGGTGAAAGTACATCCAGATATGAGGGAAATTTAATTTTGTGTTGCCTGATATGCTTTCTTTTTGGTTGTTTTGTTGGATTGTTTTGCAGACAATTTTTTAACAAAAGTTTTGCCATCACAACGCAAAAATTTCCACACGTTAACTAGGGGTCCAGTGATTATCGGCACCGGTATTAAATATTTTTATGGTTATCGGTATCGGTCATTTTTAAAACCAATTTGCCGATAAAATAACTTAAAAGCATTTAAAGAAAGTTTTGTCAGAGCCCTTTTTATTCTTCATTTTTTACATTAATTTAAATTTTTACACCAGACATATATATATTTTGGTTAAAAATATCAGTTATCGGTTCACTTGATCTGTAATAATCGGTATCGGCCCTGAAAAACATATTGGTTGACCCCTAATCTTAACTATACTAACTATACTACATGTTGAAAGTACACCCAGATATAGGGGAAATTTAATTTTGTGATGCCTGATATGCTTTTTGTTGTTGTTTTGTACGATTGTTTTGGAGACAATTTTAAAAAGTTCTGCAGTCACAACCCAAAAATTTCCATCTGCCATTTATCAGCCATTTTGCATTATGTATTATGTTAGTTCACAGTGCATTAACTAATGTTAACAAGCACAACATTTGATTTTAATAATGCATTAGTAAATGTTGAAATTAACATTAAGTGTTGTTCATTCATAGTTCACGTTAACTAAAGTAGTTAACTAATAAACCTTTTTGTAAAGTAGTGTTACTACTAACTCTTGGTCAATTGTATTAAAACGAGACCAGAAATCCTAATAAAACTAAACATCATAATAATTATTAATTAACTTACAACAATTAAAAACAAAAACATTTAAAAATGCATTGTCCCCATTTTTTAATTCATAGATAATAACAAATGTGATATTTTGACTCAAATAAAGGAATGACCAGAGAAAAAAACATAAAAAATGAGTGTAAATGTCAGTCAAGGTGGAAAAATTTGATGATGAAGAAAATCTTGAGTATAGTGATGCCTGTTGCTTTTTTTTTGGTCAGGTAGGGAGTGGAATTCATTATTTTGTAGACTGCTTTCTAAAACTCACTATTATCCAAAAGTAATCTTATCATATTTAGAGTAATTACATTCTCTGCCTGGTAAGATTCAATTAGCCAACTGAGGAACCCAGTTACAGAGCGAGTGAATTTAGACTTAGAAAGTAATGAGTCTTGATGGCCTCTTAGAAAACACATAGACACACAGACCCCAGTGTAACGACAGAAAGAGAAGGAAAAGATTGAATTAGACTGGATGAATGAATGAGGAATGATGAAGATGATCGTTTGCATTATCTCGTAAAGTAAATTATCCATTCAATCTTAAAAAAACACAGTGACTCTGTTAATTTAGAACATCCATAGTTGGCTTTTTTATAGACATCACACAAAATAGACAATAGTTTCTTGAATGAAGTTCATGTTTTTCACTGGCAAATGTATGCTTTTAAATAACGAAAATAAAAAAAATGATCTGAATTTGTTTTAATGTTGTTTGTAAAGAAATCACTCTAACCTTTTTTCACCTGAGCTTCCAGCACTCAAGTCTTGTTTTTCAGCCCGAAAGAGCTCTTCCTTCTCTGGCAGTATAACAGTCACCTGTAGGACGGGTGAAACACACAAATATAAAACAATTCAAACTTTAACTTTGAGTATTAATAACCTAAAATCTGATACTATGCCATGACAATTAAGCATTAAATCCATCTATCAGCCAACCGTGGGAACAGCCCACCCTCCTTACCCTGGGGTAACACTGACAAACTGACCAGACCGACCCAGTGACCACCATTATCACTCCAGCAGCGCAGAATGTTGCAAACACCTGTGGCTTTTCTACGGAAATCATGAACAGACCCAACGCCACAAACGCCATCCCCAGAATGATGAGCCCATAGCGGTACGGCTTGTTCTCTGCCATGGAAAAAAACTTAGTCCAGCAGTGGTTTATTAAGTTAACAGAAGAAAGTACCAGCGAGCATGTGAAGCTTTATGAACGTGTCCGCATAAAGGTGAAGGGCAGGAGTGAGTGACAGGACGCAGGGCCAGTGGAGAAGCGAGATCCGGATCATTGAACCTGTAATGGACCTTAGTCAGGTGACCTTCCCTCAGGTAAAGGTTGCAGTGGCTTGAGCAATCTTACTATGCTCATTTCCAGGAATGCTGGCATCTTAATGATAAAGTAGAAGAGAAATAAAGCACAAGAGCACACCAAAACCTTTGGTTTGATAATATTATTTATTATCAAATACAAATTAACAACACAGTTTTTGTGGTGTATTGGTATTTATATGCACAAGTGATAGTAATATACTAACATGATGTGTAACTGACAAAACATTACTGAAAACATATGCAGCATTATGTGATATATTATTAACAAAACACACACATGAAACGGAGAGAATAGTTTCTGGTAGGCCTGTTAAAGTGACCAAAAGTGGTGTTCAGTTTCTCAATCCCATATCTTACAATTTAATGTAGGCCTACCATTAATATAGAAAAAACAAGAGAATATACATTAGGAAATGTCTAGATCTTTCTCAAAAACATGTTCTGGTCATTAGAAAAATTAGGGAGTGAATAAAAATCAAGGCACAGTTCAATATTTGTTTCAGCGTATTAATAAAGAGGTACTCAGTGGCATTACAATCACGAAATATAGCTGCAAGCAGCGATGACGGGGCCTCGCCGCCAGCGCAATCGCCATGCCGGTAGCATCAGGAAAACGGTGCACAGCGGGCACATGCATTTACAGTAACCCTCTGGCAGTTTGGATTTAAGGGTTTCAGCAATGAAAGGGTTACTCAATAAGATCAACACACAGACACACACACACAGCGAGAGAACTATATATATACACTACCGTTCAAAAGTTTGGGGTCAGTAAGACTTGTAATAGTCTTTAAAGAAGTCTCTTTTGCTCGTCAAGGCTGCATTTATTTGATTAAAAATATAGAAAAAAAGCAGTAATATTGCAAAATGTTTTTACAATATAAAATAATGTTTTTTTATTTTAACATACTTTAAAATAGAATTTATTCCTGTGATGAAAAGCTGAATTTTTATCAGCTGTTACTCCAGTCTTAAGTGTCACATGATCCTTCAGAAATCATTCTAATATGCGGATTTATTATTAGAATGATCAATGTTGGATAATATCAACAGTTGTGCTGCCAAATATTTTTTGGAACCTGTGATTTTTTTTTTCAGGATTCTTTCATGAATAACAAGTTTAAAAAGTACAGTGTTTATTCAAAATATAAATATTTTATAACAATGTAAATTATTTATTATTAACTTTTAATAAACTTTTAATTATTAACTTCATACATCCTTGGTGATTAAAAGTATTAATTTCTTAAAAAAAAAAAAAAAAAAAAAAAAAAAAGAAACAATAAAAATGTACTACATTGGAAAACTTTTGAGCGGTGGGTGTTTATATATATATATATATATATATATATATATATATAACCTTGGCAACACTTTACCATGCAGTTTCATTTATTAACATTAACTATATTAGTTAACACAAACAATAATTATATAGCATTGCTATAATTATATATTAAGTTAAAAAGCTATTAATACATGATTAAAATGTAAAGTTGGATCTTTTAACATTAGTTTATGTACTGTGAATTAACATGAACATATTTTTATAAACTAACATTAAAAAATATTAATAAATGCCGTAAAAATATATTGTTCATTGTTACTTGATATTAGTTAATACATTAACTGATGTTAACAAAAGAGACCATGTTTTATGATCTACAACCATTTTTAAATATTATTTTAATGATCTATAAGCATTTATAGTTATATAATTATATTGCCAATAAAGTACATATTAACTTATTTTATTATGTTTTTTTTATTCTAATTAATTGAACTGAGCAGCAAACAGTCAGACTCAAAAGATTTCTAATCCTACCAGTGAGAGAGGATAGGATGTATTTAAACATTAATGACTTTTCATTTAAAGATAAAAAAAAAAAAGAAGAAGATTTTAATGCTCTTTTAGCATTTATACAATAATTATGTAAAAGTATTTTGACAGTGCAGTACATATCAACTGATTCTATGCATTCTTTTTCATTCTTATACACTGAGAATGACCTGAATATATTTGGGGTTAAAAAGATCCCTTATAGATCCCTTATTGTACGAGGACATCTTGTGGTCATCTTTGGTATTACAGTCTTCGTCTACCACCTTAAGATATATGATAGTTTTAATGTTTTTGGCCTTCTGTACAAGATAAGCTTATGAAACTAACCATGTTTCCTAAGAATGACATATTCTTCATATGTAAAAAAGTTTTGAAGAGTTAGAATAATGCATTTTAAAAATATAAGAAAATTACTGTTATTTTTTTTTTACTCTTAATTTAATAAATCGCCATATCAACACCGTTCAAAATATCCCAAATCCGCTCACAATTTAGCATCTTCAGTATGTTGGCATCATATTGACAAAGTTTGGTGTGAACTACTTATTTCTGCTTGGAGGAGTATGAATTTATTTATAGCCTGATTTTTCCAAAAATCCACATTCAAATCAAAATAGCAGTCGTCCTGTTGGTCGCAGCTAATGGGTGTAAATTAGAAAGTTGTCCGGCTTAATGAGAACAATATACGTCCCGAGTTTGGTGTCTGTAGCTAAAACTAACCCCACCCCCCACTTTTGACAAAAGGTGGCGCTATAGAGCGCCTCCTCCATGCCCATATATGAGCCTTTGCCAGTGTCTAACTATCATTGATATTGATGTGCGTGTTGAGTTTCATGAAAATCTAAGCTTATTAAGTGCCCCAAAAACATAGGAAACAAATGTTAAAGTTTGACACATTGCCATGGCAACAGCATTTAATGTATCAACGACCCCTTTACAGATTGTCATCAGCCGTGTTTTGACATTATTCTGATGAAGTTTGAAGTCGAGTAAACTTAAGAGGCTGATTTAAAAACATTTTGAAAACGACATACTTCCTGCTGCCAATTGGTGGCGCTATAACTTTGACTCTCAATAGTCACATTTGTGTGATCGGCATCATACAATGAGCAAACTCCTTTAGTTTCATTAGAATCAGACAATGTGTGCAATAGTTATTAGCCATTTCCTGTTTCTCATTTCTCGCCATAACTTTGTCACCTCACCACTGCCAAACTGTTCGAGATATCAAAAATCCATCCGCAATTCTGACCAAGTTTGGTAGCCGTCGGATTAAAGACCTCCGAGGAGTATATCAAATTCCAAAGCATGCGCTTTTTAAACAGCCCTAAATAGCTCACTTCCTGTTGGGTGGAGCCTATGACATGAGTGCGAAAGTTGTTCGGCTCAATGAGATCTATATGTGTACCGAGTTTCAGATGAATACATGCAAGTATGTGTGAGCTATAGATCAAGTTTTCTGACTGTTTTCCAGGGGTCGCTGTAGAGCCCCTGTGCCACGCCCGGGTCCCAGTCTCTGCTGTGACCTAATGGCCGCAGATTCCAACGTGTGTGCCGATTTTCAAGAGTTTTTGAGCACGTTAAGGCCCCCAAACCCCCCCGAACGATTGAAAAAATAATAATAATAATAATGATAATAATAATAATAATCCTTAGAAGAACAATAGGGCCTTCTTAGGGCTCGGGCCCTAACTAGCATCTTAAAGGGTTACTCCACCTCAAAATGAACATTTTGTCCTTAATCCCTTACCCCCATGACGTTCCAAACCTGTAAAAGCTTTGTTCGTCTTCGGGACAAAATTTACGATATTTTGGATGAAAACCGGGAGGCTTGTAACTGTCCCATTGACTGCCAGGTAAATACCACTGTCAAGACCCAGAAAAGTATGGGAGACATAATCAAAATAGTTCATCTCTCATCAGTGGTTTAATCTGAATTTTATGAAGTGACGAAAAAAAGATTTTATTAAACAATTCGTCTCCTCCGCGTCAGCGTAACGCCATTTTGGAGAGTATCCGATTGACGCAAACTGCGTATGCCGGATACGCTGTTTTCGTTCAAATCAAAGCGTAAATATACGTAGAAAACGTATCCGTGTGGTGCGCCTGACACAGAACGACGTACGCAGTTTGTGTCCAGCGGATATTCTCCAAAATGGCAATACGCTGGCGCGGAGCAGACGAATTGTGATTCTTTGTGTACAAAAAGTATTCTCGTCGCTTCAAAAAATTCAGATTGAACCACTGATGGCAGATTGACTATTTTGACAATGTCTTTCATACTTTTCTGGGTCCTGACAGCGCTATTTACCTGGCAGCCAATTGGACAGTTTACAAGCCTTCCGGTTTTCATTCAGAATATCTTAAATTGTGTTCCGAAGACGAACGAAGCTTTTACGGGTTTGGAACGACATGGGGGTAAGTGATTAGTGACAAAACTTTAATTTTGGGGTGGAGTAACCCTTTAATCTTCATGTTCTGTTCAGATTGACTCCATATTTGGAGTCCCACTAACCATAGTAAAAAAACAAACAAAAAAACACTACCATTCGATTTTTAGGTGAGTTTTATTTCTTTTATGTATATATATATATATATAGAGAGAGAGAGAGAGAGATTTTTATTTTTTAAGAAATTATTTTTTTAAGACATTTTCATTTATTTTATTGATAGTTTACAGAAAATATTAAGCAGTACAACTGTTTTCAACATTGATAATAATAAGAAATGTTTCTTGAGCAGCCAATCAGCATATTAGAAAGATTTCTGAAGGATCATGTGACACTGAAGACTAGAGTAATGATGCTAAAAAATTCAGCTTTGCATGGACAAATTACTTTTTTAAAGTAGAAAAGAGTTATAATTTGTAATAATATTTTATATATTTTTTTCTTTTTAATCTTACAGACCCAAAACTGGAATGGTAGTGTATGTGTAATATTAAATAGTAATAGTGATTTTAAATAAATCTCTTATTTTCCCTTCAAATTAATGTATGTTCATTCCCTTTATCTGACCTAATCAAAACCTATTAAACTCAGTTATTGACACTTTTCCCTTTTTTTTTTACCACAAAGTAAGAATGGATATTTTATCACTGCGGCTGGTATCTGTTTAAGTAACACTGCTTTTTTTTTGACACTGGTAAAAACACTGCAGAGAAATACAATGAAACAAATGAAAGTAAACAACTTAGAAAACCGTCTTCAATGGTAATAGTTTTTGAACTCTTGAAATGGCCTTAGATCTCTCAAACTTCAAGAAGATAATGATGATTCAAGGAACTTTAAGTTTTTAAAATCTAATTTTTTAGTTTTGTTTTGAAACCAATAATTTCAATTATTGGCTTTAAAACATATATGGTTTATCACATCAGCCAAGACAAGATAAGATAAGTCCATACCAGTACAAAATTACAAAACTGTATTTTCTTGTCAATTAAGGCACTTTTAGAAAAGATTAGAGATAGGTAGAGAAATAGAGCTGCACAATATATCGCTTATCATTCAATATTGTATATGCTTGTAAACTTGTTTCCCTTTTAGATTTAGATTACTTTTGCAGTCTGTATGTACTATAACAAAAACGGGATAGAGATATAAAAAGATATAACCCTTTAAGTGCATTGTCTCTTTTAGAGTGCATGCAGAGCTCTGTGCGTTCATGAATAAAAATTAGTTAAGTTACTTTGTTTTTTCATTCAAACCAATTTTTTTAGCAAAATGAAAGCTAAATATCCATCTTTCATACTGCACATCGCTGTGTTTTGACTCCTACATTCAGTTGTATCATTTAAAATGCTTATTTAAGTAGTTCAGATTTTAATTTTACTCTGCCATTTATCGGTTATCAGCCAAAAGATGAAAATAATTACTATGCACCCCCAACGGGACCAGCTTGCCAATCAGTCAAAGCAGTGTTTATAGTTGGTTTACAGCTGTAGTGGTCTTCATAACAGTCTCATAGGACGGCGGCGGCTCCATTTGCCAGGGAGGAGGGGTTGCAGGTTGGCTCTGTGGACTGGTGTCTGAGGGTGGAGGCACTGGGACTGGACTGTGCTCCTCTGCTGTAGCCCTCCGGATCCGGTCCAGCCTCCTATGGAAAGAAAACAGCAGTGAATATGTGTATAACCAGTGTTGGGCATGTTACTTTAAAAGTAGATATTTTTACTAGTTACTTCTCACAAATAGTAACTAAGTAACTGAGTTACATCATTATAAAAGTAATTAATTAAATATAGCTGCAAGCAGCGATGACGGGCCCTCGCCGCCGCCAGCGCATCCGCAACCCTGGTGCCATCAGAAAAAAGGTGCCCTATTTTTAGTAGACTATTTTATATCAATGGAACTAAGCATTTATTTCTCAGAATGACTGGTTCTATGCATGTAAAATGTTTTAAAGTGTTTGGATGATGCATTTTAAAATTATAGTTATGTTTTTTACTGCTAATTTAATAAATCACCACGTCAAAACCAATCAAGACATCCCAAATCCGCTCACAATTTAACATCTTCAGTAGGGATGCACCGATACCACTGAAATAAAATTATTTGAAATATGCTGCTATTTGGGCTACAATCCAAAGCGACTTAAATAATGGAGAATCACTCCTGAAGCAAACAAAACATCGCATCGCATTTCACACAGGCTGCCATAGTTTCACTTTCGCCGGACATTCGTGTATGCTTAAGGATGAAAAAAAAAACAATGTTTATAGCGAATGCCCTTATATATATATATATTTTTTTTTAAATCTACGAATTTGTTTTAATCCAAAAGATGCGTGTGCTAAATATGCGAACATCAATGAAGATCACGCAACAGCGCGCGCTCTCTCTTTCTCTGTCTCGCGCTTTCTCTCTCGTTCCCTCTCTCTCTCGCTCCCTCTCTCTCTCTCTATACCGTTAAATAACTTGTGCATTGATTTACTTCAATCGTTTTTGACATACCTCACCGAACTACAAACTTTCCAGTGATGTCAAGGCGGGATATTAACTGGACAAGCCCGCCGCGCGCTCAATCCAATCTCCGTGCTTTGTCTATCAGCTGACCCACACCAGTTATACAAGCTTAATACTGAATGTTTAACATTATATTACTTACATACACATACTTCGTAGACATCCTTATGCTCTAATGACTCCATTCTGCTGTCTGTTGTTTTGTTGTCCGTGTTTCTTTGCCTGCATACGCACTTGTCACATGATGTGGTATCGGCGTTTGGTATCGGGGCATTTTAACGACTACGAGTACGAGTGCAGGAGCTCAGTATCAGGCCCGATACCGATACCAGTATCGGTATCGGTGCATCCCTAATCTTCAGTATGTTGGCATGTTGTTGACAAAGTTTGGTGTAAATTCGATGTTTTTTGTAGTAGTAGTATTCATTAATTCACAGCTATATTTTTCCAAAATTTCACAGTCAAATCAAAATAGCAGACTTTCTGTTGGTCGCAGCTAATAGGTGTGTAAATTAGAAAGTTGTCCGGCTTGATGAGAACAACATACATGCCAATTTTCAAGAGTTTTTGAGCATGTTAAGGCCCTCAAAATCCCCCAGACAGTAAAAAAAATAAATAAATAAAAAAAAAAAAATATATATATATATATATATATGGCCCCCGCCATCAGCGCAATCGCCATGCTGATATCATCAGCAAAACGGTGCCCAGTGGGCAAAATCACAGATATAAATGTATGGACCTCTGTCTCCCTCTCTCTGACTCTCTCTCCCTTTTCCCCCATCCCCCTCCCCTCCCTACACTCACCCTAAGACTCAACACACACACAGGCAGAGGCAGAGTGAGACTAGATGTTTAATTGTTTTTTAATTTTCTTTTTTTTCATAGAGCTTTGGATTTTCATGAATTTCAGCAAATTTGCTCAGAATGATTAGTTGTCTGTATGAAAAAAGTAGGGATGCACCGATACCGATACTGGTATTGGTATCGGGCCCGATACTGAGCTCCTGCACTCGTACTCGTTAAAATGCCCCGATACCAAACGCCGATACCACATCATGTGACAAGTGCGTATGCAGGCAAAGAAACACGGACAACAAAACAACAGACAGCAGAATGGAGTCATTAGAGCATAAGGATGTCTACGAAGTATGTGTATGTAAGTAATATAATGTTAAACATTCAGTATTAAGCTTGTATAACTGGTGCGGGTCAGCTGATAGACAAAGCACGGAGATTGGATTGAGCGCGCGGCGGGCTTGTCCAGTTAATATCCCGCCTTGACATCACTGGAAAGTTTGTAGTTCGGTGAGGTATGTCAAAAACGATTGAAGTAAATCAATGCACAAGTTATTTAACGGTATAGAGAGAGAGGGAGCGAGAGAGAAAGCGCGAGACAGAGAAAGAGAGAGCGCGCGCTGTTGCGTGATCTTCATTGATGTTCGCATATTTAGCACACGCATCTTTTGGATTAAAACAAATTCGTAGATTTAAAAAAAAAAATATATATATATATATATATATAGGGGCATTCGCTATAAACATTTTTTTTTTCAACCTTAAGCATACACGAATGTCCGGCGAAAGTGAAACTATCGCAGCCTGTATGAAATGCGATGCGATGTTTTGTTTGCTTCACGAGTGATTCTCCATTATTTGAGTCGCTTTGGATTGTAGCCCAAATAGCAGCATATTTCAAATAAAAAAAATGTGACATATTTCTGAAAATATCAGAGTTAGGAGATTCATAATGAGTGGTTCGCGTGATTACAGTACTGAGCCGCTGCAATGGAGCAGTTTTAATGCTATTAAATTGAAGATGATGTACCATAGAGCAAGAAAAAAAAAACAGTGAAAGTAACAAAATACATTTTAATGTGCATAATTAAGTGTAAAAATAAAAATAATTAAGGGATATATATAGTCAACCCAAAAATTATTCAGACAGCAGATATACACCATCTTTTGACAATTTTTGATATATTTATTTATTTATTTATTTATTTATTTTTTTACTAGTGGGTGCAGGACACAGTTTATGATAATGGGTTCTAAATACATTTTGGTTTGACTGTATCTATTTGATAAATGAAGTTGACCAACTAACATTATACATATTCTTTTAGTTTCTGTACCCTATATTTCACAAATCTACCTGTAAATTTTAAAATATCGGTATCGGTACTCGGCAAGTACCAAAAATAAAAGTATCGGTATCGGGCAAGTACTGAAAAAAGTGGTATCGGTGCATCCCTAGAAAAAAGTTTTAAAGAGTTTGGATGTTGCATTTTAAAGATATAAGAAAATGAAGGTTTTCTTTTTTACTGTTATTTTAATAAATCACCATGTTAAAACCATTCAAGATATCCCAAATCCGCTCGTAATTTAGCATCTTGGCATCATGTTGACAAAGTTTGGTGTGAACTTGTCATTCTGGAACGAGGACTATTAATTTTTTTACAGCCTGATTTTTCCAAAAATCCACATTCAAATAAAAATAGCCGACTAGAGAAGTGTCTCTCTCACCTCCCCTGAGCCCATTGAGTTTTAGCAGACCGAAAAGCATGCGTTGAGTTTGTTGGGGGGTAATTAAGAATGAATGGGGGAAAGTCATGTGAGAGAAGGCAATGCCTCCATCGCAACATGATTGGATATGACTAGTTATGATTGGCTGTGATTGGTTCATGTGATAAATCCAGTGTTCTTGCACGTTATGCTTTCACGAATCCATCTGAATGAACAATATAATGGCGTTAAAGGAGAAGTCCACTTCCAGAACAACAATTTACAGACAATTTACGCACCCCCTTATCATCCAAGATGTTCATGTCTTTCTGTCTTCAGTCGTGAAGAAATTATGGTTTTTGAGGAAAGCATTTTTCTCCATATAATTTGGATTTCATTGCCCCGAGTTTGAACTTCCAAAATGTAGTTTAAATGCAGCTTCAAAGGGCTCTAAACAATCCCAGCCGAGGAAGAAGGGTCTTATCTAGCGAAATGATCGGTAATTTCTTTTGGAAAATAAACATTTATATACTTTTTAAGCACAAAAGCTTGTGTAGTAGAGTAAATTATTTGTAAATTGTTGTTCTGGAAGTGGACTTCTCCTTTAATGGGAAGGCTAATTAAAAAAGTTCAAAAATAGTTAAAAGTTGACTATAAGAAAGAATATATATAAAGGTTCACAAATAAAATATACTGTTTAAATTGTTACTGCTTTGATTTATTATTTTGGAATAAATGTAAAATGCTTAAAAACACTAACTTGACGAGATTCATACTGGGCTTTAATAAATAGAATATTGATTTCACTGCTGATGTAAAAATATAAAATAGAATTTCAGTTTCAGTTTCTGTTATAAAGCAGCTCTCCAGTGTGTCCATGTTTTTATTTGTAGACATCTGACTTTTGTGGAGCCCCGAATCACCACAGACCAATGGTAGTTTGGAGTTACCAGCTTTCTGGAAAGTTTGCTTTGGCAAACTGCTTAGAACGTCCCCAACGAACTCCAAGCGAACTTAGTTTTGGCCTGATTTTGTTCTAAATTGTCACACCGATTCAGTCTCATAAAGTAAGTCGGGGCCTTTAGGTAATAAGGAGTTATAGAGGCAACATTTACTTCAAAAGAATACCAAATCGCCTGAAATCACCCAGTGTGTGCTTGTTAGTGAGTATTTTAGTGTGTGTGTTTTTAAACCAGAGTTTGAATGTTTAACATTATTCCCTTAAAACTTGCCAAAAGGACAGGGGTGGGGAGAAGGGGGGACCCCTAGGCACTGATTTGATGGCTTCAGCATGTTGCAAGAAGCAAAAATATCGTCTCTCGTCCTCTTGTTCCCTCCCTCCTCATTCTTTCTGGGCTAGTGTACAATGCTGACTGCTTTCTGTTAACATTTATTCTCCTGATCACGCAATCCGAATGAACTTCATTGCCCCCTTTGATTCTTTGCTTCAGCACGATTCTCCAAACAAAAAAACCCATATGCAGATTTAAATATAAACTAAGATACCAGCATCGTGCTAGGATTTACATGGCAATAGGCCCTTTCTCGCTCGCTCTCTTTGTCTCTTTCTTTCCCTCAGACATGGAACACTGAAAGAATTTGGCGCCCAGCAGCTGTTCAGTCTTCACTTGGTCTGTAAGCATTACCCTGCCTTAACATTTTCTCTCAGTTTCTCCATTAATTACATGACACAGTTGCATTTTGTCAGGTGCTGAAACATTTAAAAATGATGCTGTCTGCTTTGACTAAAGGGAGTCATTTGAAACTAATTATTGTAATTGACATAATAACACTGTTTTGCTGAGCTGTCATTTAAATGGGCATCACAGAATGACATCCTAACAAATCTAATTTGAACCTGAAGCTGTAATTTCTGCACCAATAAAGTAACCAAACAAATTGTAAAAATGCTTAAACCATGCGCTCCACAGTTGTCTCTATATATTAAATTGGAATTAAACTAAATAGACAAAGCTGACAAAGTTTGGAAGTATGAACCTAGTGATTTCTTTCACAAACCAGCATCTCGTAGACACGCCGGATAGACTGTGTCTCGCCGTTCTTGCTATAGGAGGGGAATTATAATTCTTCCAGCTAATACATTGGTCTTTTGCACTATGAAAATAAATGTAAATGTTGGTGACATTAATTAGTTCATGGACAGGGTGCAGACTCACCATGTCTACCATATAACACTACAGACTCTCACTGTTTTCACTGTTGACCTACTTCCATAATCAGAACATTTGTTACTTCTGCTTAACTTTGGCTTTCAAACTGAGAGTGGGCCGAAAAGACACAGAGCAGCCTCTTAGTTTGCATATTTTTATAAACTGAAAGCCAGAGATATACTGAGTGTATACAAAACCATCAATCAGTGTATTATGTTTCATGACTGATGTTTATCTCTTTAGCAGTCATACTAATGCATGAGAAAGAAAACTATTGCTCATACTTAAGTAAAACCAACTAATGCTAAAAAACATTTAGCAAAGCAACTTATTTAGGTCAGGGTCAGCAGGGGGTCCCCTCTATGATGTCATTTCCTATTTTATGTTGTTTCTGCATGTTGGATGCACCACATGACTGTCTGGAAAAAGTACTAAAAAAGTATAGGTCCCACTTTATATTAGGTGACCTTAAAGGAGAAGTTCACTTCCAGAACAAAAATGATACAGATAATTTACACACCCCCTTGCCATCCAAGATGTTTATGTCCTTCTTTCTTTGGTCGATAATAAATTATGTTTCTTGAGGAAAAAAATTCAGGAATTATCCCCATATAATGGACTTTAATGATGCCCCCGGATTTGAACGTCCGAAATGCAGTTTAAATGCAGATTCAAATGGCTCTAAATGATCCCAGACAAGGAAGAAGGGCCTTATCTATCAAAACGATCAGTCATTTTTTAAACAAATGAACAATTTATAAACTTTTTAACCTCAAATGCTCGTCTTGTCTAACTCTGTTCCCATCTCATTTTCTTCCCCAACTTCAAAATCGTCCTACATCGCTGCAGAAGTACCGACCCAGTGTTTACAAAGTGAACAAATGCAATTTACAAAAAAAATTTAAAATGATGATTTTGACGTTAAAGCAAAAAACGAGATGGGAGTTTATCGACATACCCTAACTGTATTGACCTGCATTATACAGACTATGCATGCGCATCACAGAGACGAGACAAGCATTTAAGGTTAAAAAGCATGTAAATTGTCATTTTTTTTTTTTTGTTTAAATGGCTGATCGTTTCGCTAGATAAGACCCTTCTTCCTCGGCTGGGATTGTTTAGAGCCATTTAAAGCTGCATTTAAACTGGAAGTTTAAACTTTGGCGCACCATTAAAGTCCATTATATGGAAAACATTCCGGAAATGTTTTTCTCAAGAAGCATAATTTCTTATCGACTGAAGAAAGAAAGACATCAACATCTTGGATGACAAGGGGTGTGTAAATTATCTGTAAATTTTTGTTCTGGAAGTGAACTTCTCCTTTAACTACTTTGTATTTATATAAAAAAGTACAATGTGCTTATTGTGCTGATATTGAATTGGAAAACACTTGCTGCTATTGAGGTGGGATATGGGTAAGGTTAGGGTCAGGTTTGGTGGTATGGGTAGGTTTAAGGGTGGGTTAAGGTGTAAGGGATGGGTCAACAGTGTAATTATAAGTACAGTGTAAAATCATGTATTTACACAATAAGTGCATTGTATCAAATTATTAATTTAAATGTAAGTAGTTAAAGCCACCTAATATAAGTGGGACCAATATATATATTTATATACACTACCAGTCAAAAGTTTTTTAATGTTTTTCAAATAAGTCTCTTCTGCTCACCAAGCAGTATTGATTCAAATACAGCAAAAACAGTTACATTTTGAAATAGTTTTACTATTTAAAATAACTGTTTTCTATTGGAATTTTTAGCATCATTACTCCAGTTACATGATCCTTCAGAAATCATTCTAATATTCATGAATTTCATCTTTTTAAGGAGGATTTTGCATCCAAATGTAATTAATTGCAATTCAGGAATTAAAAACATTCTTATCAGAAGATGTGTGTTCGAGACATTGTATGAATTGCTTTTTTGAGTATTTATACATACAACAAAATTGAGTGCTATGTCATTGATCCTTGTTTTTTCTTGATCTCTCAAAATTCCATATTTATCTTCTGTTTTTCATACTGTCTTTGTATAAAACTTGGAATACACTACGTGACTTTTGCACAGATATTTGCAGTCTGGACAAGTCAAGTGCTAGTTGCCAAAAGTCTGCAAATATTAAAATTTATTCAGATATTAAAAAAGTCAGGTAGCCTATTCCAGCTTTTAGTCTCTCTGTTTATTTTGTTTATTCACAGTGTTCCGGAAACTTGATTTGACATTTACATACTCCATGACACTCATTGTGTTTGTGTACAGTTGCCACAACTCTGGCTAAACACTTGCACTCATAAATTATCCTCATAATGATATTTGTGCACAAAACAGTTCAGCATTTCCATCTTACCTTTGCACCGCAATGGCTTGATGGTGGGTGTAACGGGTTCCCGTTCGTGGGTGTAGAAGAAAGTGACCCGGTACAGCTACATGACTGGATTTAATGACCACGCAGAAGGCACGGATGAGAATAAAGAGGCCCAGACACACTATAGCCATGCCAATAAGAACAATGTACATATCCATAGTCATAAAGAGCACCAGGCCTGCTATCACAAGCAAGGTCCCCAATGAAACTTGCCATCTGTGCTGGAAGGACATGTTGTTTCTTCTGACTACACTGTCACAAGTAGGCACATTGTTTTCCGCCCTTGTAACACCATGCGTATCACCGTGCATGTGTGTTTGAGTAAGTGTTTCAAGTTGTGTTGCGCAGAGCACAGCACAAAGGTCAGTCCAGCCCCGGTGTCACTTCATATCCTTGCAGATCCAAAAAAGAGATCATAGACCATCCTACACATAGAGCAGTATAAATGAGTGAACATTATACTTGCTCAAAACATATCAGAACATATTGCAGCATGCTTCAATATAAATTCAATTGCTAATGGAATTCTAGTAAATGAATTAAGCTGCATGTGCTTCATGTGGTAACGTCTTAATAAACTGTTAATTAGTCAGAAATGCATATTAATATGACATAAACAAAATGACTACATTAGTTACACCAAAAAAGAGAAGTTAAAAGTTTAAATGAGGCAAAAATAGGTCCTTAAGAGCAGAATCACATGTTATTACATTGTAATGAACACTGTCAATCTAACACCGTTTTAGCCAGATTAAATACAAAAAATAAATGGAATTTAAATGCCGTTACGGTTATTATAGTCGAATATTATGAATTAACATTGTGATATATTTCTTAATATGTAATAAAAATCAGAACTACAGTTCGTGCTATTCATGTCGTCATTATTTTACCTTGTCGGTTTGACGCAGTCCGACGTGCGTTTGTTTTGATCACAAAGTTGAACATCAGTGGATGAGTGTAAGCGTTTCTTCTAATGAACGGTCTTCAAGTACTGAATACGCGTCTAGCGCCGCTTGTTTCATTATCCTCAGAGAGAATAATCATTTCCAGCAAGCTCTTCACTTTACCACGGAAGTCGCGACTCAGTCTTTTCCTTTGAGAATCCGTAATAAAAACTTAAATTCTTCCCACAGTCATCGGTGTCGGCAGATCAGAGTCGCTGGTGGCATTTAAACGTGAAGAGGAAGTGGCAGAGTTTATGGGCGGAGGTTGATGCCACTTCAGAGGGATGACCGATCCGCTAACGAATCGTTCTTTTGAAGTGAATCTTTTGAATCTATTCCGATGAGCCGGTTCACTAACCCGGTCTAAGAACGGATCATTTAACTGCTAGGGCATTATTCATTTTTTTTTCTTTCTAATGACAGGTGGAAAAACATTAAGCACAATTAATAACTATTTTATTGACAAACATTTTTAAACAGTATGAGGTTTGAAAATCACATTAGGTTTACTCTACTAATGTGCAGAAACAATATAGACATGGCTATAATATGAAACCTAGTTATTTACGTTGTCGTAATATTTTACTCATACGGTGGATGAAATTAGCTGCATTAGCTAGGTTGTTCCTCGAAAAGGGGGCGTGATGTTTTGTCAGGCAAAACACAACGACGTGTTGCGCCGTGACGTAAAAGACTCGCTGAATCTGTTTTGAACTGTTTTACAACTGTTCGAAAGAACCGAGTCGTGGAAATGAGTCTAACTTCCCATCACTTGTCAGTAAGGAAATCACCCATTCCCGGCTGGGCGTGGCAGAACCAAACGGGTCTATCGTGGAAATCGAGTTCATTGACACAATACACAGCTTTATTCAGCGCTCACAAGCCAACAAAAGCCCTTTACGATAAAACTGATAAAGCCACACTGTACTGCCACAACATTAGCCAGTAGTTAGAACAGTGGTGTAGGTTTCATTTTAACAGTTTAGTCAGTTAATGTTTTTAGACAAGTAATTTGCCTATTCTGTTTATTTCATAATCTGTGCACCTGTCTTGCACACTATTAACCCTTTAATCAGCAGTGATTGAAAAGTTAAAGGGATACACTCTTAAAAATAAAGGTTCTTTATTTGGCGTTGATGGTTCTGTGAAGAACCTTGAGCATTCAACCTTTCAAATGCAGAAAAGGTTCTTTATATTAAAATAAGGTTCTTTAGATTTTTTATTTATTTATTAATTTTTTTTTTCCCTGAAATTTTCTTAAAAATGGTTCTTTTAAGAACTGTTCGCTGAAAGTTTTTTTGGCAAGCCAAAAATGGTTCTTCTATGGCATTACTGCAAAAACACCCCTTTGGAACCTTGTGTAGTTCACACACAAAAAAATTATGTCATTAATTACTCACCCTCATGTCGTTCCAAACCCGTAAGATCTTCGTTCATCTTCAGAACACAAATTAAGATGTTTTTGATGAAATCCGAGAGCTCTCTGACCCTGCATAGATAGCAAGAGTCCTACCATGGTCAAGGTCCAGAAAGGTACTAAGAACATCAGCGAAATAGTCCATGTGACATCAGTGTTTCAATCGTAATTTTATGAAGCTACGAGAATACTTTTTGTTGCACAAAAAAAGGAAAATAACTTTATTAAACAATTCTTCTCCTCTGTGTCACTCTAGTGCCATTTTGAAGAGTACCACGACACATTTGTGTGTTTTCCTCTGAACTTAAAGTAACATGGAAGAGAAGAATTGTTTAATAAAACTGTTATTTTATTTTATAAAAGAAAGCATTCTCATAGCTTCATAAAATTACGGTTGAACCTCTCGGATTTCATCAAAAATATATTAATTTGTGTTCCAAAGACGAACAAAGGTCTTACGGGATTGGAACGACATGAGGATGAGTAATCAATAACATTATTTTCATTTTTGGGTGAACTATCCCATTAAATTCTTCCACATAAGTTCAGGGGCACTTTACTCACATCCAAACACAGAGAGGAACATGCTTCTGGTCAGATCAGCTAAAACTATTTATATGAAAGGAAACATGCGGCACTCCTCTCGCAAATAGCTACAGCAAACGCATCTGTATAAAATGTTAAGATTTAAAGACTGACATACTATGGGAAATTGTTTGGGAATGGGAACTGGGAAATTTCTCCCAACCACTATTTCTCAATAGAGAGATGTGTCATGGTGTGGCATGTTGGAAGCAGGATATGGGTGTTGTTTATGGTTAAGATGGTAAATTCCTAAAGGGCTGATGCTTTTTCACTTTTTGAACTTTAGTTTTAGCCGCGATCTACTCCGGTTGCGCGTTGGAGCCGTAACACACCGCAGAAGTGTGCAGTGTCTGGTAAGAGATTTATTCATCACACAGTGTAGAAATCTTCACTTATAACACGAATGTTTTTTAAAATGCAGAAACTTGCACTAGAATAGGCTAGGCTAATCAGCGATGATGTTCTTTGATAATGTTAGGCTAATTTTAGCCTTATGCTGGAGCTGCTTTCGGGCAGTGAAACTAAGTATGTAAATAATTAAATACATTAGCACGATAATGTATTGGCAGTCTGGCAGGCTGATGATAGGACCCAACACTACTGTAGCACATTATTTACTCACCCTCCATGCATCCTAGGTGTATATGACTTCCTTCTTTCAGACGCATGCAATCGGACTTATATTAAAATTTATCCTCACACCCCAAGCTTTATTAACCTTCCTCCGGGGGCCTCCTGTACTACCTGTAGCGAATCGATGCGTTTTTGTAAGAAAAATATCCATATTTAAAACGTAAGAATCACTTTAATCTAACAGTTGTACAGGGAACTTGCTTCTTCGACAAGGGGCATGGCAGCACTGAAACACCGTCTAAGGTGTTCACCAATCGCAACGCAGTGGGACAGCTAACCAATCACAACACATTTTGCTTTTCGGAAAGCGGACCTTCATTAAACCCGGAACTAATCGAGCCTTATGTGCCAGGCTGGGAGAGATGTATTATAATAATGTAAATTATGTTAAAAAAAATGTGTTTTTCGAACCACCAAGCATGAAAGCATGTTCTAGTACACCCCCAAAACAAAATCAAGACTTTGTAAAAGGGCATAATAGGACTCCTTTAAACTCTTAGAAATTCTTAGAAATGATCTGAATGTTTAAATTGGCAGTTTAAGATTTATACTAACATGCTGTAAGATGTAGGTTTTACAGATACTGTATTTGATAGAATTAAAACCTGAGCTGTTTCTTTACTGATGAGGTGCATAGAGAGTGTGAGACATTTTGTCGTTCATTGTAAGATGATTTCCATCTGTTACATCCTACAAGCATTCAGCCTGTACTGCATGACTAGTGCAAAGATTTATAATCATATAGGGTTTGCCTTTGACATCAGAAAAATGAATATGAAAAGTGTGAGTCTTGTTCTTTAGTCAGTTGTTTAAATTTAAAAAAAGAAAGTACATCATCTCAAATAAACATCTAATATGCACGCAAACAGAACTGATGTAAATAGCCATCTGTAGATTATTCACTGAAGTTCAAAACACATGGCATATATACAAAATGCAGAGAACACCCAGAAGTGCCCTTGTTAAAAGATGAATATCATTGTAATGGATGAGTCAGAGGAAGCAGTGGCTGTGAATGTCGTGTTTATAGTGTTCCAAACAATATTAACAGAGCATTAGTTCATCATTAAGCTCAGTAATGCTGTGTGGTTTTCTCAGCAGAGATGTGCTCCCATTATCAGGCACCACAAAGTGTGCTTTATGCATAAATCATCTCTCCGGTCAGATCTCTACAGTAACCTGACTGTGCAGTTTTTGAGTCAAAACTGTGTGCTCATATGCCATGAAAATATTCTTTACATTAAACACAATGTTATGCCCTGAGAGTCTAACAAATGGATAAATATACAAATTAAACACCTTCAAATCAGTTCTCTGTGTTTTTTTTTTCAAAAGTGTTGGAATATCATGCAAATTATACCATGATGCCATAGGGCAAATGCATTTAAGTGCAATGGCTAGTTGAAAGAAGGTATTTTAACTAAAATAACTATGTAAAAAAAATTACCTGACTGCCTTTAAAATTTTAAGTTCAGTCAACTCAGAAAAGTTTGGTCAACTTGAAATGTTAAGTTGTACTAGGTGACATCTTATATATTTGAGTTGATTCAACTTAAAATTTTAAGTCAGCTGGGTGACAAGCCAAGCTTTTAAGTTTAACAAGCCAAATTTTTTATTTAGTCAACTCAAATATCTAAGTTGTACTAAGTTGTGACTTAGGGCAACTTAACATTTCAAGTTGACTAAACTTATTTGAGTTGACTGAACTTACAATTTTAAGGCAGCAGGGTAACATTATTTTAAGTTGACTCAACAAATTGTGTTTTTTTTTTGTTTTTTAGTGTTGAGATGACTTGAAATGGCATATAACTAAAATTAAATCCTTCTCTTTTTTAAAAATGCATTGCATTATGTTTAATGAGATATTAACCACTTATTTCCAATAGCTTACATACAGATTTTACATTTATAATGCATTTTATTTGAGAAAAAGCATAATATTCTACATTTCCTTCTGAATAAGGCTGTAAACACACGGTTAGGATGAAAACCATCTCAAGAGGCACAAAACACCCCCTCGACGAGCTGTGGATTGTCAAAGCCTGTTTTGTAGCTTCATCAACACTTTGAGAATACTTTAGGGTGGGTCTCAAGAGATGAACATGGCTCAGATGTCACACTTCGAAACTGATCTCCCGTGAGCGTCCAAAGAGAGGTTCAGTGAGCAGCTGTGTGTCTGAGTAGCTGCGTCTCAGGTGTGTGGAGCTCCTGGTGGTTTTGATGGCCACCTCATAAGGCGGAGGAGGTTCCATGTCCCAGTGAGGCGGCCGACCCCGACTGGTAGGGCTGAAACAGGTTGGCTCCATCGGGGGATAGTCCAAATCTTCACCATATGCGCCTCGTCTTTGCAAAGTCCTTCAAAACAAAATTACACATTATTATTTATAAGAGTACTGGGTTGAAGCGGAACTTGGATGTAGGTATATGGTATATTGCATTGGTATATGCTGTTCTGTTTATCAACACTAGAGGGCCTTTTAGTATCAGAACAACAGCGCAGAGAAGCAGTAACTGATCTTAGACTTCTCCTCTAAGTGATTTTTAATGACATGTGAGGGTGGGAGAGAGGGGGAAAGGAAAGAGAGATAGAGCAAGTCTGGAGGGATATGGGTTATGGGTGGAAAAGTGAAATTATCTCCATGTTTCTCCATGCTCCTATCTATTCCAATCAATTTAAAAAAGCTGCAAAAAAGCTAAAAAGCTATTTTATGTGGGCTGCATTTTGGTGAATTATCTAGAGGAGCACTTACATATTTTTAAGGCTGGTCTTTTTATGGTAGATCATGTGTCCTCTTTCATATTATGTTGGAAATATGTTAAAATTATTTTTAATGTAATGAATAACATGGCAAGAGAGATTAGGTTGAATTTATATTTTGAGTCAAAAGTGCATATAAAATATTATATATAATTACTTTAAAGTACATAAAGTACATTTAAAATTTACAAAATACAATATAACAAGTACGAAGTACATATAAAATTGCAAATTCATGAGTACTATACTACTATATATATATATATATACATACACGCACACACACATACTTTACATAAAATAGACATAAAATTTAAAAAGTACATATAAAATTGCACTTTCATTAGTAATTTTAGTAATTCTGTAGTATAATTACTCACGAAATATATATATATATATATATATATATATATATTAGTAATTCTATAGTATAATTGCTCACGAAATATACAGTATATATATATATATAGTACATAAAATACATTTAAAACATACAAAGTACAATATAAAAAGTACAAAGTACATATAAAATTGCAATTTCATTAGTAATTCTATAGTACAATTGCTCACAAAATGTATAGGCTATATATGTATGTATATAAACTTTACATAAAATACATTTAGAATTTTAAAAGTACATATTAAACTGAAATTTCATTAGTAATTCTATAGTATACTCACGAAATACACAGTATATATGTGTGTGTATGTATGTATACTCTTTAAATAAAATACATTGAACGTAATAAGTACAAATAAAATTACAATTTGTAATTCTATAGTATAATTACTCACGAAATATACAGTGTAGCCTATATATATATATATATATATATATATATATATGTACATAAAATACATTTCCAATTTTAAAAGTACAATATAAAAAGTACGAAGTACATATAAAATGGCCATTTCAGGCTGAAAGCCTCTGCTAGTAACTCTAGATTGATCCTGAGTGCATATAGTCTATAATGCACTTTATGACGGTAACTCCTCTATTACTCAACACCAGATTCCAAACTGTGATTTTTATCTTCTCTATTTCGTCTTATCAGAATCATCAGCGCATTTATAGTTAATTTATGATGCGATTCCCCACTTACCCGTGCAGAAAGACGGACTGGGATTCGGGGAAGTGGTTTCCGGGCGGTGGGGTAAACAGAACTTGACTATAGTCGTGGCTGTACTCTTCATTATAAGGCACCGGGTTTCTCTTGCCGTTCATCGCCCAGAAGAGCCCTAGTATGAGCATCACCGCCCCGAGCACCACACAGCACATGCTGAACGCCTGGAGTCGACTTTGATTAGAAGTTAGAAAAGCGGTGGAGCCACCGGTAACTATTAAAAATACTCCAATAAAAATAGCGCCATGATGTAGTGAAGGCATAATGTCAATTCATAACATTGACCTATCTGTAAAGTTCCGGGCGCATCGTCCAGCTTCAAGATGATATCGACACTCCAGGGCGAATCAAGTTCCTCAAACGGAGACTTGTCTGCGTTGGTTCACTTCTGTAGGAAATTGCATTCCCTGTGCGCATTTTATGACTGATAATACCTTCATATTACCCAGTGTCTTGATTTAGGCACTTGTAGTAAAAAAGGACGTAAAGTGCATTATACAAATGTAACATGCACTCGATCGAAGCTGTGAGCTGCTGTTCACGCGCATCAGGGTTAGTCCGTGCTGTCAAATGAGCGCAGCTGCTTTGCTGTCAAACTCCTCTATCATTATAAGAGCATCATTAGAGTTCATGCCCCACCCCAGAGCCGTCTGTAGGCCAGATGGTTATTGGCATGAATCTGAAAATATGATTCCCAACAAGAAGACATGTAAAGATCCCTTATAGTATCTATTTGTTGTACAGAGACCCTAACCTTTTTAAAATAGATTTCCCTCAAGGTATGGACAGGTTTGAATGAGAATCCAATAGATAAATATATTTGTAGTAGCCTTTAACAGTTATAAACAGTTTGCCG
The DNA here is from genome assembly GCA_012976165.1 of Labeo catla. Taxonomy (NCBI): domain Eukaryota; kingdom Metazoa; phylum Chordata; class Actinopteri; order Cypriniformes; family Cyprinidae; genus Labeo; species Labeo catla. The sequence goes on along the minus strand of VONZ01000813.1, from coordinate 265,792 downwards.
GTTATCCCTTCATGAGCTGCTCAGTCATGACGTCAGTTTAAGTTCTTTAGTTATTTGTATCGCTCACAAATTTCATATAGCTTTTAGATTTCTCTTTATGAGTTTTTTCATGTTTTTTATAAAAATAAATATTAATTAAAGTGATAATTCACAAAAAAAAAAAAACTCACCCTCAAGATGTACCAAACCTGTATGAGTAATAAGATATTTTGAAGAATGTTGCATGGGAAATATTGCCGGTAGCCACTGACTTCCATAGTATGGAAAAAAATATGCACAATATGAAAGTCAGTGGCTACTGGCAACTGTTTGCTTACATTCTTTGGTCTTGTGTGTTCGGTCTGTTGTGTCTAATGTAGCAAACACAGATCTTTCCCTATACACCACCAGTCAAAAGTGTTTGAACAGTACGATTTTTTATGTTTCCTAAAGAATTCTCTTCTGCTCACCAAGCCTACATTTATTGGATCCAAAATACAGCAAAAACAGTAATATTGTGAAATATTTTTACTATTTAAAATATCTGCATTCTATTTGAATATATTTTAAAATGTAATTTATTCCTGTGATCAAAGCTGAATTTTTAGCGTCATTACTCCAGTCACATGATCCTTCAGAAATCATTTCTAATATTCTGATTTGCTGCTCAAAAAATATTTATTATTATTATATGTTGAAAACAGCTGAGTAATTTTTTTTCTCGGTTACTTTGATGAATAGAAAATTCAGAAGAACAGCATTTATCTGAAATAGAAATCTTTTGTAACATTCTAAATGTTTTTGAATATGAATATGAATGCTGTAGTGCATAATGTTACAAAAGCTTTTTATTTCAGATAAATGCTGATCTTTGGATCTTTGTATTCTTTAAAGTAATGATAATTATAATAATAAAAAAAAAATCTGCATATTGGAATGATTTATGAAGGATCATGTGACACTGAAGAATGGAGTAATGATGCTGAAAATTCAGCTTTGATCACAAGAATAAATTACATTTTAAAATATATTCAAAAAGAAAGCAGATTTTTTTAAATAGTGAAAATATTTCACAATATTACTGCGTTTGCTGTATTTTGGATCAAATAAATGCAGGCTTGGTGAGCAGAAGAGAATTCTTTAAAAAACATTACAAATCTTACTGTTCAAAAACTTTTCACTAGTAGTATATATGTATATAAAATTCCAATTTTATAGGTACTTTTTATGTGTAAATCAAAACAGCTGTAGTAAAATGGGTGTGAGTGTATGTGAGTGCCCATTTATTGATACTAAAATAACACAAAACATTTTTTCCTTTTGATGTCTTAACAAGGAGAGTTGAGTTTAGAGTGAAAACCATACTAGTAGTCTAGTATGGTTCATGTTTGATGATTTTTTAACATAAAATACTGTTCCCAGAACGCTATGAACCAAAAATTCCCTGAATTTTAACTATAGACTTATTTTACTCATAATCATAAACCACTATGATAAAACCCTCTTCTAAACGCGAGAAAATAATCTATTAAATTGTAGCATTTGAGTATTGGAATATTCTTTTTAAACGGAAATGTATGCCTGTACTGCTATCACTAGTCGCCTCATTTCTCAACTACTGTATAATAATGATCACATCTCACTGAGTCAATGGTGTGACGGTGTTTCTTTCTTGTGATTGGCTGAACGGACGGTACGCAACCACTGGCGTCATCTGATTTGACGCGCTACTGGCCAATCATCGCATGTTGGGGGCGGTGCTTAGACCACCTGGCCAAGTTCCTAAACAGCAAGCAAAATATAGATGACTAATAGGGAGCGTGCAAGTGAAGAAACTACGCGTATTAAGGAATACAAGAAATCACATTAAATGTATCAGACTTTTGTTTTATGCAGCATTTGTTAAATCAAAAGCCAGCAACACGCTCCAATGCGTTTTTAAATTTCATTGTAATTAACGTTAGGCATTTCGTGATTTAAAAATGGATCTGTTTTTATATTTGGGTGGGTTAGTTGTTTTGTTTTTGGTATGGATTAAAGTAAAGGGCTTGGAGTACGTGATAATACACCAGAGATGGATCTTCGTTTGCCTCTTTCTGCTCCCCTTATCCGTCATCTTTGATGTGTACTATTACCTGCGTGCGTGGATCATCTTTAAGATGTGCTCAGCGCCCAAGCAGCACGACCAGCGAGTCAGAGATATTCAGAGACAGGTAACTGCAAAACTTTTATTATACTTTATTTATAATTTAATATTTGATGTATTGTAGTATTGCACAGATGATAATACGTTATGCATACAAATTAAATACTTGTAATATTAGTGAACATGCATGAAAAAAAACATGAAATGTGCATGTAATATAAAGGGCAGTGCCTCTTCAAAAAAATTCTGATAAAAATAATTGATGGTACAATAAAGAGTAGCGGACAGCCTCTCTGCAAGTTGTGGGGGGTGGTAAAATAGGGGCGTGACGAAAACTTACTGACACGCCCCCTACCATTCGACACACCATGACAGGTGCACGAAAACTTTTTTTTTTTTTTGCCTGAATCAATGTAAAAAATAATGAATATATAAACTTGATGAGACTTCTATGCAATTTGGTTTTAATAAAATGTGACCATTTAAATTTTCAGGTGCGAGAATGGAAAAACGAGGGAGGGAAGAAACATATGTGCACAGGTCGTCCAGGATGGTTGACTGTGTCTCTCAGAGTGGGAAAATACAAAAAGACGCACAAGAACATCATGATTAACATGATGGACATTCTGGAGGTGGACACAAAACGGCAGGTGCCTGTTGCCAGATATTATTTTTTGGCAGTAAAATCATTTTTTAAGTTAACGAAATAGTTCACCAAAAATGAGCATTTGCTGAAAATTTACTTACTTTCAGGCCATCCAAGGTGTGGATGAGTTTGTTTCTTCATCTGAACAGATTTGGAGAAATTCAGCATTACATAACTGGGTCACCAATGGAGTGAATGGGTGCCGTCAGAATGAGAGTCTAAACACCTAATAAAAACATCACAATAATCCACAAGTAATTCATACTGTATGACTCCAGTCCATCAATTTATGTCTTGTGAAGTGAAAAACTGTATGTTTGTAATAAACAAGTCTAACATTAAGGCATTTTGACATTGCACTGTTTAAAATCCATAATAATCTGTTGTCCTCAAAATCCACTGACATATTTGTTTAGAACTGTTTTGGACTATTTTAATTGTAAACAGTGCTTGGTCTGTGCATATTTCTCTCCTGATTCAGAAAAGATGTCAACAGTTTGAGTTAAAAATGTCTTAACGATTATTATTATTATTTTTTTTTTTTAACAAATATGCTTACGCTTGATAGACTGAAGTCATGTGGATTACATTTGGATTATTGTGATGTTTTAAATCGGTTGTTTGGAGTCTCATTCTGATGGGATCCATTCCTTGCAGAGGATCCATTGGAGAGCAAGTGATGGAATTATAAATTTCTCTAAATCTACATCTTGGATGGCCTGAGGATGAGTAAATTAGATTTTTTTGGGTGAACTATTTGGAAAGACAAAGCTTTAATTCGACAGCAAACGTGTGTAGATGAGAATTTTAAAAGTAATTTGTCATAAGTGATAATTAGCAATATTACAATGTAAAGTAAGGAAATGTGCAATTGTTACAAACAACAAATCAAGCATTTATGCTACATTTTCCAGGTGGTGCGTGTGGAACCCTTAGCTAACATGGGTCAGGTGACCGCTCTGCTCAACTCTATTGGCTGGACACTGCCTGTGTTACCTGAACTCGATGACCTCACAGTTGGTAGGTTTTCCGAGAAAAAAACGAGTAAACAAATGTTTAATTAATGCATCATTCACTGAATGGTTTTTATCCAAAATGACTTACTTTGCATTTGAGGATGTGACTCTGTAGTTTATTTTCTGTAAGGTAGTAAATCTGAATATTAATTTAATTTGCAGGAAAAATAATGTGAACCTTTGGACATACTATGAATTCAGAAACATATGTGTATAAAGGATTCACTTTTTTTCCCAGCATCTGTGCGTTAAGCCTAAATATGCTTTTTTGTTACCAAGTCTCAGATTACAGCAAACTCTTATTTATGTGGCATCTAGATGCATTTGAACATTTTCTCTTCAGCACACAGTAACACTTTTGTCCATTTAGATGAAGACTGTAAGTCATCTCTGACCTGTCCAATCTCTCCCTTTCTTTCCGCATGCACCACAAGGGATTTGTTTAATGTCTCTGAGCACTTGCAGATATTCGCTTTCTTTAAATGGAGCATAACGTTCTCTCCTGATCAATATTATATGCCGTGTGTGGTGCATCAGAGGCTGCTCATAATTAGGTTACGGATGAGCATAGTCCCTGTTTCAATGAGGCAGATTAGATTAGGGCGGATACGGGTCCTATTGCTGAAAGTGTTTATAGATCCCAGAAAAGAGCGCTCATCGGCGTAGAAATGTTTTACACTGACTCTCCTTCAAATTCATTTGTAATTCTGTAGAGACACAGTACTTAGTAATAAGACATGGGAAAGGTGTGTTGTGATTGTGTGTTGAACAATAGGAGATGTTTCTAGCCACATGTATTGATTCCTATATCTTCAATACTGTAAGCACTGTTTGAAAGCGATCGTTTTATATAAAACCATTTTTATAAAGCAGTTTAGAGTCGTGTATCTATAATCAAAGGTCAATTATTTGGACTTTTGACTCTTCCTTTTTTATCTCTAAGTTGACTAGGTTGAATAGGTTGGCTTTGGTGTTCCATTAATCTTTTTTAAAGCATTAGAAGCATGATTTTTTTGTAGGGAGAACTATTAAATATTTTAAGTTAATGTAATGGTAATGTAAAAAAAACTATTAGCATTAAAAATGTTACTTACAGCAGAAGCTAACTAAAAGTAATGTAACAGGCCATAAATTTAAAATAATCTTCACATAGTGATGCAACATGCTAATTTAGTTCAAATAGCTATCTGGGCCACATACACATGATATGTTATAATAAAGGAAATTAAATGACATTTTATATGTACTATAGAATATTTAACATGAAATGTATATAGTGCACTCTCGTTCATTCTTCATTTTTGTACAGATTGTTGTTGTTTGTCACCTGTTGCATGCTTTTTTGTCACTTAGCAAGTTTTGAGGTTTATTTAATGTTTATTGATAGAAATATAAATCACAGAAATATGTCCCACATTTTAAAAGCATAGAGGCAAAAATTATGAACGGTATTTAAAATCTCCACTAAGTGTTAAAATGTTATCCATAGTTCTTTGTTTTGAGCTGAGAGGAAAGAATATATGAATATATAGTTTAATATATGAATATATTAATATATATTCATATAGTTTCAAAACACTGTACAGTTCCAAAGCTTAAAAGGTCGATCAATTATTTATTTATTTATTTACAAAAAAACTGGTCTGTTAAACTTTGTATGGTGCAACTTTTTTTTTTTTTTTTTTTAAATAAGACGACATATTTCTTGAGCAGCAAATCATCATATTAGAATGATTTATGAAGAATCATGTGACACTAAAGACTGGAGGAATAGCTGCTGAAAATTCAGCTTTGCCTTTAGAAGAATAAATTATATTTTAAAATGTATTAAAATTTAAAACAGCTCATTTAAATTGTAACAATATTTCACAATATTATTTTACTGTATTTTTTAATCAAATAAATGCAGCTGTGGTGAGCATAAGACACTTTTCAAAAACGTAAAAATAACAAAAATATTAAATGTAGCATATTAAATGTTACATTTGCATTCAATTTATATTATTAATGCTTGTTTGGGCCATTTATTATGATTGTCTTCCCCATCCAGAAACTATTTCTCATGATTGTCCGATGTTGTGTTCAGGTGGGCTGGTAATGGGAACAGGCATTGAGTCTTCATCTCACATCTACGGCCTGTTCCAGCACATTTGTGTGGCTTTTGAGCTGGTGTTGGCTGATGGTAGTCTGGTCCGCTGCACTGAGGTGAGTCCGCTGTTACAGATGATATAAAATACCCCCACACACACATACATACATACATGGGTAAGTTAAAACAAATGTTTTAAAACAAAATTATTGCTCACAGAAAGAAAACTCGGACCTGTTCTATGCCGTTCCCTGGTCCTGCGGTACACTTGGGTTCCTGGTTGCGGCAGAGATCCGGATAATCCCAGTTCGAAAATGGGTTAAGCTTCGCTACGAACCTGTACGTGGCCTGGATGCTATCTGCAAGAAGTTTGCAGAGGAATCAGCCAACAAGGAAAACCAGTTTGTGGAGGGACTTCAGTACTCTCGGGACGAGGCCGTGATTATGACAGGCACCATGACAGATCATGCAGAGCCTGACAAGGTGATAATGAATGTTCTGTAATGTAAATCTGATTGCTTTTACTTTTTCTATGGCCCAGTTGCCAATTCTCTAAATATTAGCATCGGCCGTTGAGACGGCAACTTTCCAAGTGGCACTGGTGCATGTTTATCTACGATTGTAGATATCATACCATTTCAATTTCTCTGTTTTTCTCTTTGTTTTTTAGACTAACTGTATAGGTTACTATTACAAGCCATGGTTCTTTCGGCATGTGGAGGGTTTCCTAAGACAGAACCGAGTTGCAGTGGAGTACATTCCTCTCCGGCACTATTACCACAGACACACCCGCAGCATCTTCTGGGAATTACAAGTAAGTGACTCTGGAAAATGTCACTCAACACAACACAATTGCCAAATGATCTTCATTTTTTAAAATATTTTGTCTTTTTGGAAAAACAGTCAGGGATTTTTAGTTGCAGTATGAAGTTTTTCTCAAGTTTACATAGTTTTCTTAGCAGATTAACGACGGATGTAGAGAATCACATTAACTTAATTCGCAACAATTCTTCATTTAACACAACATACACCACCATTTAAAAGTTTGGGTTATATGATTTTTTTTAAATGCTTTTGAAAGTCTCTTATGCTCACCAAGGCTGTGTTTTTTTGATCAAAAATACTTTAAACAGTAATATTGTGAAGTATATGTTACAGTTTAAAATGAAAGTTTTATTTATGTTATTTATTCTTGTTTTTGTTATTTAGTCTTTATCGTCACTTGTAATCAATTTAAAGCATCCTTGTTAAATTAAAGTATTAATATCTATAATTGAAGAAGACATGAACATCTTGGATAACAAAGGGGTGAGTACATTATATGTGACCCTGGACCACAAAACCAGTCATAAGTGTCAATTTTTCAAAATTGAGCTTTATACCTCATCTGAAAGCTGAATAAATACGCTTTCCATCAATGTATGGTTTGTTAGAATAGAACAATATTTGGCCGAGATACAACTATTTCAGTATATGCAATCTGAGGGTGCAGAAAAATCAAAATATTGAGAAAATCACCTTTAAATATTTCCAAATTAAGTTCTTAGCAATGCATATTACTTATCAAAAATTAAGTTTTGATATATTTACAGTAGGAAATTTACAAAATATCTTCATGGAACATGATCTTTACTTAATATCCTAATGATTTTTGGCATAAAAGAAAAATCTATAATTTTGACCCATACAATGTATTTTTGGCTATTGGTACAAATATACCCCAGCGACTTAAGACTGGTTTTGTGGTCCAGGGTCACGTATGTGAATCTTTGTTTTGGAAGTGGACTTCTCCTTTAAAGGGTTAGTTCATCCAAAAATGAAATTTAGCCTATTATTTACTGACCCTTATCCTGGCACTTCCAAGCTTTATCATGGCTAGACGGGTGTTTCTCTTCATCAGTCCAAAACAAGTCCAACAAAGTGCATCTATCCATAATAAAAAGGCCTCTTGTAGCAAATCGATGCATTTTTTGTAAGAATTTTATATTTGAAATCAAACGTAAGCATCACTTTAATCTAGCTTGTGCCGACTAATCATACACGGAAGCAGCTCCGGGCGGATGGCGTAGGACGTTGGTGTTGCACATGCACCAGTGAGTTGAAAACTAATTGCACAAACCAACGTTTGTTTACAGGAGCAAAGGAAGCAAAGTTTCTCACACAAACCAACGTTTGTTTACAGGAGCAAAGGAAGCAAAGTGTTCTTATTTTAGCAAAGGAAAACCTGTCTGCTCTTGGCTTATATCGAAATCCGAAATGAAATCGTTGTTTTGTTTTGGACAAGCTAGATTAATGTGATTCTTAGGTTTTAAAAATGGATATTTAAATACATCGATTCGCTACAGGAGGCCTTTATGCACCCCCCGGAGCTGTGTGAGGCACTTTATATTATGGATGGATGCACTTCATTGGACTTGTTTTGGACTGATGAAGAGAAACACACGTCTATGTGGAAGTGCCAGGATAATTTTTAATATAACTCTGATTGGATTCGTCTGAAAGAAGGGAGTCATATACACCTAGGATGCCTGGAGGGTAATTTTGGGGTAATAATGGGGTAATAATGGGGTAATTTTCATTTTTTTGAATGAACTATCCCTTTAAGATGAAAGGACTACAAACAATAGATGCTGTTAGGACCTCCCACTGGAGATCCTGCAGTCTACAGTTATTCTAACTGCATAGACCATTTGGTTCACACCTTTAGGGACACCGCTTCTGCTGATTGCATTTGAGGCACAGTCACTATGCAAATTTTGCAAAATTTGGCTAAAGATACACACAACTTTCACTCTTTATTATTCCTTTATTCATTTTATTTTTCAGGTCTCAATGAGTGTCCCATAATACAACCATTTTATTTATTCTATAGTCCAATGTAATGTGAGGAGTTTAGTTTTCAATTATGATCTCCACAGTTATGCTAACATTCTGCTGTGCGATTAGCGGTGTATTATGATTGGATCTCTAGGGATTGTATCTTATATTATTAATATCAGACTCTTATTGAGAAAGCCTGTTACAAGTTTAAACTTTCAATTTGGCTTTTGGTTTGTGGTGTACTCTCAAAGTGTATCAAGAGTTTGAGACACTTAGTCAGACATGCACTTTCTCCTCTGTGGTTCCATTAGCTCTAACATTTTTCACTTGTCCCATAATGCATAGTTAAAGAGAACACTATTATCCTTCTCTTCCATTGTAATCAAGCCACATTTCTCGCTCTCTCTCTTAACCTTTCTCACACAGTTTCAACGCATTACATTCACTAAAACCATCCATTAGCTACAGGAAGTGTGCCTTGTCTGTTGATAGTCTAACATTACTCAATAAATTATGCAGCTAAAGCTAAGATGGACAACGTCAGGAGTGTCTTTGACTGTAAAACATGACTTTTCTGATTATGATGACTGGAGTCTGTTTTTACATATGCTAACTTCCTTTAATAAATGAACATGATTAGTCATTTCTTTTCTGTTGTTTTATTCTATATCTTGTTCTCTTTTACTTTTTCATCTATCGAGAATATATTTTCCGTTTTATTTCCAACCACCATTCCTTGTTGTCTGTTTTTCAGGACATCATCCCATTTGGGAATAACCCGTTGTTCAGGTATGTGTTTGGCTGGATGGTTCCTCCTAAGATCTCCCTGCTGAAGCTCACTCAGGGAGAGACCATCCGTAAACTGTACGAGCAGCACCACGTGGTGCAGGACATGCTGGTCCCCATGAAGCACATCAAGAGCGCCATCCTACGCTTCCACGAGGACATTCATGTGAGACATCCAAGCATGCATGCAACATTTATAAAGCTGCGTTCACACTAGAAGCGACTTCTGTCGCTGCATGTCGCTAGTGGCTGGCGACGAGGTTGCTAGTGTCAGGTTTCTTGCTGCTAAATACATATTGGAGGCAAAAGACTAAATATCATATAAATATAAATTAAATCTGCACATACAAACAAAAACGAATGAGAAGCGGAGCCTACTTTTTTCCATTGAGTATGTTTATCTATGGCTGAGAGGAGAACGATCACATGAGCTCTACCGTCTTCTTTCCTATTGGCTGTCGCTCCCGAAAGTCGCTCTTCAATTGCATAAAGTTGAGGGATTCTGAACTTTGTTGCGCCGCTGGACACATCGCTGTTGCGTCGCCATCCAGTCGCCAACGGTCGCTGTAACTTGATGTCGCTCTTGTTGCCGGAAATCGCCAGCTTTCCATTGAAATGAATGGGATCGTGTCGCTTTGTCGTTGCCTGTCGCTTGTAGTGTGAACGGGGCTTAAGCTAAATTTGTACAGTTTTGTCTGTTTGTTTGTTTTTTATACTAGAAAATATACTATACTTTATACTATACTTAAATGGCGAGTTCACCCAAAAATGAAAATTCTGTCATTAATTACTCACCCTCATGTCGTTCTAAACCCATAAGACCTTCGTTCATCTCAGAACACAAATTAAGGTATTTATGATGAAATCCAAGAGCTTTCTGACCCTGCATAGACAGCAACACAACTACAGCTACTATGTTCAAGGCCTAGGAAGTAGAGCTGAAGATCTTTGCCCAAACCCGATGAAACCCGCCGGGACCCGACGGGTTCGGTCGGGCTCGGGCTTAATTTATATAATTTTACACGGGCTCGGGCCGGGCTCGGGCTTGCACTCCGGCTTGCACAGTAAATGAGCAGTCATGTGATACGTTTTGATTAGCGCGAGAAAGATGTGAAAATGGATGCTGAGGAGGTGAAACAGAGGCTTGCCTCTGGTGATTACGTTTTGGCAAAATTAGCCAGATCAGTACTATGCATCCCGTCCAGTCGCAGCAGCAGTAAAAGGGTGTTCAGTGCTGTAGGACGCACCATCAGTGAGCGCAGGACCGCGCTGAAACTACAGTGAACTCAATAATTTCCTCCACAAAAGCATGTAGCCCAATCTTGGTGAGTAAAGGGTTTTCAATTATAACTAAATATTAATTGAGTCTTAAATGCATAGTGTAGACAGAGTATATAGGCTAATGTTGGCATTATTCTCTTATTACATTTCAGATGCTATTCACCGTCGCGTTGAGGCCGGATTGTGAAGAGAAGTGGTGAAGCAAATCCCGCGGAGCCATTATCTTAATTTCGTTATTGCCAAAAACCCATCTTAATTTAGAATTTATCTTAATTTAATTTGTTAAGAAAGAGTCTTTTTTTATTGGCGCATTGGCCTATTTATAGGCTAAGTGTACGCCTATTTAGAGTGCCAAGATGTTATGATGTTACAGAGGACTTATTTTACTTCTTTGTTCCAACTTCCAAGTGGCCTATAGCCTACGTTAGTCATTAATAAATTATGTTAAAACATGTATAAATGACTCATTCTTGACAAAAGGCAAAAGAGCTGTGTGCTTGCGCACATTTGAATAATGTCGAAAGATAATGTGAAAGATGTCAATCAAAATACTTGTCGGGCTCGGGCCCTGTCGGGCCTAACTTTTAAGGCCCGATTACAGCTCTACTAGGAAGGTAGTAAGGACATCATTAAAATAGCCTATGGGACATCAGTGGTTCAACCTTAATTTGAGAATAATGAGAATAATTTTTGTGCCCAAAGAAAACAAAAATAATGACTTTATTTAGTTTCTTCTCTTATGTGTCGATGCATGCGTGTGGAGACGGCAATCTGATGTAAAACATTCATCTCTCTTAGTTCATAGTTTGTATATTCTGGTTCAAATAAGTAAAGGTGGGCAAATCTTCAGACGTGTTTACGAAGACTGTTTCATGCCTCATGGTATTATCATGAATGTGCAGAGGAGACTGACACAGAAAAGAAGAAATTGTTGAATAAAGTTGTTATTTTTGTTTCCTTTGTGCACCAAAATATTCTTTAAATTCAGAAAATTAAGGTTGAACCACTGATGTCACATGGACTATTTTAATAATGTCTTTACTACCTTTCTGGGTCTTGAACATGTCAGTTGCATTGCTGTTTATGCAGGGTCAGAAAGCTCTTGGATTTAATCAGAAATATCTTAATTTGTGTTCTGAAAATGAAAAAACGTTTTATGGGTTTGGAACGTCAGGTTGAGTAATTAATGACAGAATTTTCATTTTTTTGCTTCAAGCTAAAGCTTCAATAAGGAATTGTATATTTATTTCAAGAGTAAGCATCAAAATATATTTTATTGTAGAACAAAATGTTACAGTCTGTTCCAGTAATGTTCACCACAGGTCTTATTTTACTCAAAAATCGAAAGCTGCTATTCTGAAAACCCATTAGAAATTCTTGAGGGAACACATGACTTGAAAAGCTAATTCTCTTCCAGGTTTTATGACTGCAAACTGAACAGCTTTATAGCAGCCAAATCAGAACAATGTCTATGATGAAAAAAGAGCCAGTGTTACCTATATATAGCTACTTTATATAATATATATATATACCGCTACTGTGAAAGTCATTATTTAACAAGGACCATTATTTAGCAAGGATGCATTAAACTGATCTAAATTGATCAAAATTGACAGCAAAGCCATTAATAATGTTACAAAAGATATTCTAATTTAAGTAAATGCTATACTTTTGAACTTTTTAGTCATCAAAGAATCCTGAAAAAAAGTAACATGATTTCCACAAAAAATAAATTAATAATACAATAATAATAATAATAATAATAATAATAATAATAATAATAAAATTAAATAAAAAAGGCAATAAATCAGTATATTAAAATGACTTCTGAAGGATCATGTGACACTGAAGACTCGAGTAATGATGCTGAAATATCAATTATTTTAAATTGTAATGATATTTCACAATATTATTTATTACTTTTTTTTTTTTAACATTTTAAAAGCTTATAGTACAGATCCCAAATTTTTACTTTTTATGTGTGTTATAGGTGTATCCACTGTGGCTGTGTCCCTTCGTGCTGCCCAACCAGCCAGGAATGGTGCATCCAAAAGGAGATGAAGATGAACTGTATGTTGATATCGGAGCATATGGGGAGCCCAAAGTCAAACATTTTGAGGCCAAATCATCCACACGGCAGCTGGAGAAGTTTGTCAGAGAAGTTCATGGGTCAGTTAGCACTTTTCGTTTTTCCATTGTTTGGTAGAACTGCATTAATAAAAATTGGGCCAAAGTTCAAAACCAGTTTATAAAATTCAGTAAAATTGTGAAAAAGGTCTTTATAATGTAATTAAAGAAATTAAAGGGGTGCTATTATGCTTTTTCACTTTTTGAACTTTAGTCAGTGTGTGGTGTGTATCTTTGGGCATAAAAAAGGTACAAAGTCAAAATCCACTCCAAGGGGAGATATATAATAATGCGTTTTTTGAACCACCAAGCATTAGAGCATGTTCTAGTACATCCTCAAAACAAAATCAAGACTGTGAAAAAGAGCATAATAGGACCCCTTTAAGTTGAAGTAATACTGTAAGTTATTTTTATTTATTGTATATTTTTTTTTACCTTTATTTATATAGTGCTTTTAACAATACAGACTGTGTCAAAGCAGCTTTACATGCAGCTTTTTATTAAATAGGAAAATAGTGTGTCAATAATGCAGAAGGACAACAATAAACACTCAATTTTCAGTTAAAGTCAGTTCATCATTGAATTCAGTGATGTCATCCTCCAGCTAAGTTTAATTCAGTTCAAATAGTAACTGTGCAATCAAGGCAACGATATCGCTGGAAATTAAGTGTCCTTTATAACACTCTTTCATCCATTTCTAGATTCCAGATGCTGTATGCTGATGTGTACATGGAACGACAGGAATTCTGGGAGATGTTTGATGGCACATTGTACCACAAACTCAGAAAGCAACTTAACTGTGAAGGTGCATTTCCTGAAGTCTATGACAAAATCTGCAAGTCTGCAAGACACTAAATCCAACCAAACCTGAACGATGTGACCAATAGAACAAAAAAACTGTACAACCCTTTTGTTAAAATAAATTAGTGTATTGAAGCAGATGCACTTAAAGGGCAAATACTCTTATTTCATGAAGGAGCACTAGCTAAATTTTCAACCTTCTTGTCATATGTCTATTTGTAAGACAAAAAAAACAACAACAACAAAAGCCCTTATTATTCCCAACTTTTAATACATGATTAGATTCATTAAAACAAACAATATATACATTCAAATGTGAATAAACTATAAATTAAACTATTTTAGAGTACTTTGTATAATAATCTGTTGAGCATTATATATAGTTTATTTAAAATTGTAATAAGAGTTACCAGTGATTATTATGAAAAATAATATTTGAGAAGATATTCTCTATTTTCCTACATTGTGAATGTTGCCTACCTCAAAACTAAATGTCTTAATATCTAACATAGTGATTTATTTTTGAGGTGTATGCAAAGAGATATTTTATCTACTAAAATTATTAACGCACTTCTTTATATAAAACTGGCACAATTTGTGAATGTATTTAGTTTTTTGTTTTAGACCCATAATGTACCACTTTTTATTATAAAGCACATATATTTGTGCTAATTACGGATTATATTTTTAGTACAGTTACTGTTATTGTTGGTTATATAGATTAGGTTATTTTAGGTCTGTGAACTAAATAATAACAGTATTCATATTTGTGGCCTTCTGAACATGTTTTTGCCCCTTTATACTGTGTTCACAATGTATTTCTCTATTTGTATTTTCAGTGTAATGAAACTGTGTGGATGTCACATACACTCAAAAAAATTCTGGGTTGTTTTGACCCAGCTGTTGGGTTAAACTTTTAACACAGCCTTCTGGGTAATTTAATGAATTCAACTATTACTTAAAAAGTTACTATATTTCTTGTTTAAAATGAACCCAAAGTAAGTTGGAAATTAACATTTATCATGTTCAGTAAATGAAAATGTATTAATAAGTTGAATAAATAATACTTAAAGGGGTCATCGGATGCAAAGTTGACTTTTACATGTTGTTTGAACATTAATGTGTGTTGGCAGTGTATGTACAAATCTACCCTATAATGATAAAAATTCATGCAGTGGTTTTTAATTAATCTGTATAAATAATATTCCCTTTTTCAAATCGAGCCATTCTCACACCGACAGAGTCCGCTCCCACAATAGTTTATTGACATGAGCGTCTTACCGTCTCAGTCTGACCTCCATTGTTTCGATGCCGGAGCAGGGATGTAAGTTAGACAAGAATATCTCAGATTGAGCGATTGAGGTGTTGTGTTGCTGGATGTAATAATGAACGTAGTGGTCATCATTTACTCCCGACATCTGAGCCGCTGAAGATGCAGTGGATTACGTTTGTTTGTGAAGGGAATGCGCCTCCTGATCTACATAAATGCGTCTATGTTCACGCAAATCATTCGTGATCCAGCTTCACCTACAGCAGAAGTGAGTTTAAGGGTTTTGTTTATGAATCTGCAATCATCTTTCCTAATAATGTGCTAGTTAGCAAGTTTAGCGGCTAAACGCGGCTAAATGCGGTTAAAGTAAACAGGTTCGTCACTCCACAGAGAGAAGAGAGGGGGTGGGGTGAGCAGAGCTCATTAACATTTAAAGCAACCATTAACATTTAAACCAAATCATTTGTGATCCAGCTTCACCTACAGCAGAAGTGAGTAGAAGGTTTTTTTTATGAATCTCTGCAATCACCTTTCCTAATAATGTACTTGTTAACAAGTTTAGTGGCTAAATGCGGCTAAAGTAAACAGGTTCGTCACTCCACAGAGAGAAGAGAGGGGCGGGGCGAGCAGAGCTCATTAACATTTAAAGCAGCCTCGACCAGAACAGGATGATTTTTGCAGAGCTGATTTTGTCAAGGTAAAAAGGGTGTTGTTTTACACTACCATTGAGAATTTTTAACCAAAATATATTATAGATTTTTCATTAAGACCCTAAAGAATCATATCAACTTGTGGAAAATGAGCATCCGATGACCCCTTTAAATAATACGCATATATATTTTTAATTGCTTATTAATAAATGTTCACCTTGATGATTACCTTTTGATGTGCACCTAATAATAATGTGTCTGATTTTTAATTTACAACCTATTTTGGGTTTATTTTAATCCAGCCATATAGTAATTTTTAAATAATAGTTGAGTTAAATAAAACTACCCAGAAGGTTGGGTTAAACATTTAACCCAATCGCTTTTTAAACTAGCATTTTTTAGACTGTAGATATCAGTCTCAACATACCCATTAAAATGAATAATCTAACTCATCTACAGACTGCTGTGCTGTCAATAACAGTGAGTTTGGCTTTGGTCATCATAAAAATCTTCAATGAACCTTTAATAATGGAGCTTTTGGAGATTTTCCTGCTTTTTATGGTGGCGCTTAATGTGTATTGGTTGGGTTGGAGTGGATTTAATGCTGAGGGACATATGCTATAGAAAACAATCATCCATCTGCTCCAGATGAACATTAACGGCCCCCAGTCTCTCCCTGTAATGTGATGCCAGCACATTATGATAGTACCTTGTTCAGCAGACATATCCATGTCATTAATTGACATCCTTGCTTCAAGAGAAGATTTTTCTCTTTTTTGGTTTTCTCTTCGTGACAACATTATTAGTATCCTCTAAAAACTAAACCATACAAATCTTAACGAATATCTACTGACAATCTTAAAAATGATAAAAATGATGGAAAACACTTAAAGATTCTCTCTTACAGCATACACATATACACTGGCCATGTCTCCCTCTAGTGACTGAATTATACCTTCACGTGTTTTCTTTCTGGTCCCACACATACCTCTGAAATTTTCAGGTTTCTTCTGCATAAACTGTGGTTATTTTATAAGAACATGAACCAGCTTTAGTTTTCTGAGTGAGAAAGTAAAATAAAAATAGTTGTTATATAGAAACACAGCAGTCCCAAAAAGTACTTTGACTCTTAAACTGGAAATTAAAGATGTAAATGTCACGTAATATAACACACACACACACACACACACACACACACACACATATAGGTACCTTCAGTTTGAAGGGCTGGAAACATCTGTTTTGTGCTGTGTGTGTTCACTCACCACTGCTATCATGGAAATACTGAGTGTCTGATTCCATAGATGGTCATTTCCCGTTTGATTCCTGTCTCTTTTCCACCAAAGCTGCCAAAGCTTCTCCATAGACAACAGAGTTTTGTGTATCACTTAGATAATATGTAGAAATAAACTGTCAGATCATTATAATGCCAAAAACTAAGCTATCATACAAATCTGTTATACACAGAATTAAAAATATATTATTCTAATTAATTTATTGTGGCATCTGCATCATACAAATCTGGCCCAGTGTTTCTTTTTTTTTATTATTATACACACATTTACAAACCCACTCACAAATGTGTGTGAAGTTCCTGTTTTTAGGAGTCACTGATTTTGTTCTCCTTCAGTAATCTGCTGTAATCTGATGCCCTGAACAATTGTTCATCAAAGCAGTGAAACAACAGTGAAGAAAGCGCCCTAGGGAATTAACCTGTCCTTTGCTCATTCGCACCCATTAAATACAAACCAGTGACATATTGAGAACTAATTAATCCACCAGTCTGAACATGCCCTATAAAACCACATTGAGAGTGAATGCTGTGGTTAATTTTTTGTGAATATTTACAGTCAGAACAGCTATAATTAAGGACTTTATCCGTTAACTGGTCCTTTGTTGCAGTGAATGGAATATTTGTTGAAAAATAATAAACTGTTGTATTTGTTGTATTACTACTACTACTACTAAAATTAACGATAATAAAACAATATACTTTGTGTGTATTGTTTTATTATTGTTTCACATACTATTGTTTATCAGCTTGGTATCAGTAATATTTTAAATTCTCAGCAAGACATTTATTTGATTAAAAATAACTTTTCTATTTGATATATTTTAAAATGTAATTTATTTCTGAGATTTCAAAGCTGATTTTTTTGCATCATTACTCCAGTCACATGATCCTTCAGAAATCATTCTAATATGCTGACTTGCTGCTCAAAAAACACTTATTATTATTATTATTATTATTATTATTATGTTGAAAACAGCTGATTTTTTTTTCAGGTTTCTCTGATGAATAGAAAGTTCAGAAAACAGCATTTATCTAAAATAGAAATCTTTAATAACATTATAAATATTTTTATCATCACTTTTGATCAATTTAAAGTATCTTTGCTAAATAAAAGTATTAATTTCTATCACCCCCATAAAAAAATAAAAATAAAAATAAATAAATAAATAAAAGAAATAAAGAAAAAAAGAAAGAAAAAATTATACTGACTCCAAGCTTTTGAATGGTATAGTGTATAGTGTTACAAAAGCTTTTTATTTTAGATAAATGCTGATCTTTGGATCTTTCAACTGTTTTAAATATTGATAATAATAATAACAATAACAAATGTTTCTTTAACAGCAAATCAGCATATTGGAATGATTTCTGAAGGATCATGTGACACTAAAGACTGGAGTAATGATGCTGAAAACTTTGCTTTGATCACAGGAATAAATTATATTTTAAAATATATTCAAATAGAAATCAGTTATTTTAAATAGTAAAAATATTTCACAATATTAATGCTTTTGCTGGATTTTGGATCAAATAAATGTGGGCTTGGTGAGCAAAGAGAGTTATTTAAAAACATTATTTAAAAAACATTTGCCTGGTAGTGTATTTGATGAAAAAATACAGTAAAACAGTAATATTGTGAAATATTATCAAACATACACAAAGTATATTATTGTTATTATAGTTGGTAATTTAATTTTTAAATAAAAATATTTTTAAATAAACACATTATTTATCTACAACATTTGGGGCACAGGTAAAAAGTGTCTTTTTTTCTTGGTTTATCTATATTATTATTATCACATATTTTGCTCATTCACACCCATTAAATACAGATCAATGAAAAAATCAGTATTTAATGGGTGTGAATAAATATTGGGTTCAGTTAAGGTGTGGGTTAGGGCTAGGTTATATGCACTGTATTTATAACTAGCTTTATATAAAACAATAAATGTCTGTTGTTCCCCAGTTGAACGGTTAAACGTGTGTGCGTGTGTTTGTGTTTACATCTGTTTACAAGAAACACATTTTCCTCAATAATTACTATAATAAAAAATGTTTACACAAGGCAGGCCCACCAGTGTACACAACCACGCCCAATAATAACGACAACATATACAAACCATGCCCTCCAAACCGCTCCGACCGCTTTGATTGCCGAGTACGTATAAGCCCCGCCCACCGGTCTGACTGCTAGTCCGTGAGTTACTGCAGCTGCATACCGGTGCCTCCTTTATCGTGCATTTATGGTGTTGCTACTGGCCGTGACGCGCAACCGGCCACCGACGATTTACATAGTCACGGGTGATCGTCCGGTAAGTAGACCGACATCATGATGACAGCATGTTGCAGTAATAATATCCAGTCTTTCATAACCCAGGTGTAGCTTTCACATGACGCAAGAGAAATGACGTGCTACGAGAGCTTGTATGTCTTGTACTGTAAGTTGGTGCCAATTCAAATAGCAAAGCATTTGCCTATGTTGTTGAGTCGCGGTGCTTATTTGGAGGCTTTGGAGGTTTGGACACCATGGCTGTGCCCCAACAACTAGTGAGCCACCCATGTAGACAGCACTGTTAGCGGCATTAGGTGCGTGTGTTCTCAGAAGGAGCCAAAAATGCAGTCTAGGTAGGAAACTTAGTAAGTTTTGAGACACAGCCCACATTCTGGATATGGCGTTAGTAGTGAATCAGCCTGTTTACCACCCGCACAATAAGTGCACGAGTACTGCGCTTACGCTTTCGATTCTTAAAGCGACAGCTCACAAAATGAACATGTTTCATATATTTACCCTCATGTCCTATATGACTTTTATTCTGTGGAGCACAAAACGTATTAGTTAAATTGACAGTCTCTAATGACAGGGGTCAGGGTTGCCAAGTCCTCGTTTTCCTCGAGTTAAAGGTAGTGATTTTGTTTATACAGTGATTTGTGTAATGCATAACAGTGACTGTAAAACATCTATTTTGGGTATGGAGGTTGCATGGTTTAAGTTTTGATGTTTGGGCTTGATGTTTGGGCAACAGTTAGCAGTCAGTGTGACTGATATGATTTATATTAGGTGGCAGATCTTATTTAAGAAGGTTAGTTCCATTATGGTATGCCCTGTTAGTCATGTGGGTGAAAGGTGATCGCCTCCAACTCTTTTGTTTGTAAGGCAGGGTGTGTTTTGTAGTGTACATCACATTGAGTACATGACTTAAGACTTGTGTCAGAAATTAAAACTGTTATGACTTCTCAGCCTTACATAAACCTTGTGTGATGTAAGAACAATAAGGCCGATTGCATTTTGTGTCACACCTTTAAACAGCATAGTGTCAGTGAGTGAGGGAGGTGAAAGACGATAGTGTGGCTGTCACAATGACTACAGACAGAGAGCCTCCCATCACTGCCAAACTCCTTCACCTCATGTTTCTCTCCACCTTCTGGGGAATGCAGATATGGGTCACCTTCATATCAGGTAGGTGTGGTCACTGTTTTTCATTGCGTTTTATTGGTGATAGATAATTAATAGAATAACCGCATTGTAGGCTACTTCAATAAAAAGCACATGAAAAGCATCAGTACATTTAATATGTAAAGGGTAAAATTTAAATTTAATTTTTTTAGATGTATAAATAATCTGAAAGCTGAATGAAAGCTTTCCACTAATGTATGGTTTGTTACGATAGGACAATATTTGGCCGAGATACAACTATTTGAAAATCTGGAATCTGAGGGTGCAAAAAATCCAAATATTGAGAATATTCTTAGCAATGCATATTACTAATCAAAAATTAAGTTTTGATATATTTACAGTAGAAAATTTACAAAATATCTTAATGGAACATGATCTTTACTTAATATCCTAATGATTTTTGCCATAAAAGAAAAATGTAGAATTTTGACCGATACAATGTATTGTTGGCTATTGCTACAAATATACCCATGCTACTTTAGACTAGTTTTGTGGTCCAGGGTCATAAATATATTAAATATGCTTAATTGCAACTTCATCAATTGAAATTAGTAATTAGAAACATACACATTTCAATAGAAATTATATTTTAGTTTACCATAAATTCTTATCAGTATATCTGTACACTTTAAGTACATTTAAAAGACAACAGACATAATTACACATAAAAATGTACTTAAGTCCTACTTAAGTTAGTTAAAAATGCAGTGTTTAGCTAATTGCATTTAATATATATTTTGAGATTAATTAAATAGCATTTAATATAAATAGCTTTTAAATAAAAAACTGTAATATATTTACATTTAATTGTAAATTGCATTTAAGTGTCTGAAAACATTTTCTTTCAAAGTATTTTATTCCGTATTATTTAAATAACAAGTGCTATTTTTAAAAGTATGCTAAAGTGTACTTGTTTTCACAAGGATTGTTTTACACATGAAGCTTGTATTCTTTTATAAACAATTTTTTTCAAGGCCTTAACTTATTTTTTTTGTTCAGGCTTTGTAATGGACAACCATCTAAACCGACACACGTTTGGCTTCATCCAGAGCCGGCTCTTCCCGTTCTACCTGCATATCGGCTCAGCCTGCGCTTTCTTCAACCTTACCATCTTTGCCATGTACCATCCTAGCAACATGCTGGATGACAAAGAGGCCTTTCAGGTATTTAGAACGTAATGTTCTCAGATGCTGTGAAAAGATGTAATATAGTTCACCCAAAAATTAAAGTGCCCCTATTATGGATTATGAAAGATTCATATATTGGTTTTAGGAGTCCACATCAACAGGTTGACATGCATGCATTGTCAAAAAACATTTTTATTATCTTATAATATGCATTTATTTTTACCTTATTTGCTCAGTGACTCCCAAACGATTTGCTCATCGAATCATTTGTCCAAACCCCTCCTTTGCGTGATGCTAATCTGCGGTGATTGGTCCGATGACCCAGTCTGTTGTGATTGGTCAACTGCGTGCAGCGCATTTCGGAAAGGGAACGCCCATCACCATTACAGTAAACACCCAAACAGCCATGGTTTATGCATTAGCCCAGCGCAGAAAAGTACTGATAAAGCACTGTGAAGCACACCAACGTATTGCTCTAGTCTTTGTCAGAACTCCAAGTAATAACAATGACAAACATCCACTATTCATCGACACATTTTCTAGACACTTGTGAGCAAACAGATATTGCTGTTAGCCAGTTTGCCAGAGACCTACAAGCTGCACGGAGTAAACATAACACACACAACTAAATGCGTATTTTGCATTGCAACAATTGGGCAGGTAATATGCTAATGTTTCAAGTTGACGTCAACTTGAAACAGCTTAAGACTCTATTTCATGATTCATTCTTTTGAAAGACAATAACTTTATACACGGAGCACTTTCAGATTTAAAACTTTGCAGGATGTTTTCATTTACTTAGAGCTGTGTTACACACTGCATGAAAGGTAATTTTCAAAAATCCATAATAGGGGCACTTTAAGAATGACCATCATTTCGTTCCAGACCTCTAGAACTTACTTTCTTCTGTAAAACAAAAAACAGAAAGATATTTTGAAAAATTTGCTTTTCATTACAGTAAATGTGGACTGGAGCATTCAAACTTCAAAAAGGACAAAACAGCTTCATAACAGTGTTCCAAATGACTTGAGTGTTATATTTAAAGTCTTCTGAAGTCATATGATGAAGGAAATTTAAAATTGCCCTCAAGCCATCCAAGATGTAGATGCGTTTGTTTCTTCATCTGAACAGATTTGAAGAAATTTTGAATTGCAGCACTTGCTCACCAATGGATTCTCTGCAGTTAATGGGTGCCGTCAGAATTAAAGCCCAACAGCTGATAAAAACATCACAATAATCCTCAAGTAATCCACACCACTCCAGTCTATCAAATACAGTCTAGCTGTTGGAGATAAATTTATCAAGATATTTTTGACTTCAAAACATTGCTTGTAAGCTCCAGTCCACATTCATTATAAAAGTGTGAGCAGCACATTCTTCAAATTAGTTCTAGTTTAGTAACTGGTTTCCACAAATTGGTATGATTCTTTAGGGTCTTGTCTGCAACATACTTCAGTTAAACAACACCCTGTTTACCTTGTCAAAAACAGCTCTGTTCACAGATGTTTCGGTGCATGTCTCTTTAAATGATAATGAGCTATTGTTGACTCCACCCCTCTCTTTTATTTTTGACTTTTATGTTCACTTTTACATCCAATTGCAAAACACCTGCATTATTTACAAGACATTTTTGTTGCTACAGCTGCTTGAGTGCAGAGAAAATGGCAGAAATATGCTAATACGGGACAGTCTGTCAGCGGTTGTGGGCAGAGCTTGAGCAATATGATGTCATACTGCTCAGAAAATCAAAGCAGCTTGATAATTGATACTGTTTTTTTGCCATTAAAAAATTTTATTCCACCACAGAGTGAAAGAATATGATTTTTGGGTCTACTAACCTTTTAACCTAATGTAAGGTGACAGACTTGATTCTACCAGCTTTTTCCCCCCCCATCCAGATTTTCATTTTCTTCGTCTGTGTGACTGTGGCAGCGGTGAATGCTCAGTGGTTTGGTCAGATGACCTCGGAAATCATGGCAGACATGCATCTGATTGAGCAGGCCTGTGGATTGGGTCAAGACATCGGACTCTCGTCCAATCGGGAAGCCTACGCCAAGCTCTGCGAGACAGATCCCAAGTATAAAAAGCTAAGCGGTCGGCTGTGGCTGTATCACCTGCTGTCCTCACTTTGTAACCTCTGCTGTATCATATGCAATGGATACAGCCTATATTACCTAGCAGAAAACCTCACCACACTCTGATGACCTTCCTGCAACAAAGTGGAGTTATACTCCCACAATGCAATGCAAAACCTTCGGTTAATGTCTGTGTGACTCCGGCAGCAATGACCTGCTCTCAGGTACTGGATTACCTCCTGATCATTATTGTTCTGGATTGTCTTTTTTAATCTTTGTTGTGCTAGTTTTACCTTAGATACAGGTATATGATGTATAGAGAATATTTTTGTTACAGATGCCTGTGCGTATTTAAATTAAAATATGTTACACTTTGCATGGTTGAGGAATGAGAAAAAAAAAAATGATATGCGAGTTTAAATGAACAAACTGGGAAACAGAAGGGATTTTTTCAAAGCTTTTCTTGGTGTTTTAGAAATTGTTATGGCACTGTTTTCTCAATGAAGGCAACCTCACTCTATCACAAAATATTTGCTTTCTCGATTTCAACAGCCATCCTCACCCTTTTCTCCTAAGGTGGGTGTGAATGTATCAACATGTTCTTGCACAATCTCTTACAGTACACTTTTACAATTTAACTGGGGTGAATAATTATGCTAATTATGCTGTCATCTGGCTGTAGATTCAGAATTATGTTGCTGTTTGTTTAAATAGAGCCTAAATTAAACGCACCCAGCACCACCACAGAATGTGGTCATGCATGTTGTACAAGTATTTTGTTAATGACTCAATGTCTCACAAACACGTAGGATCATACTGATTGACAATGTATATAGTGAAGTATTTAATCTGTGCACTGGATACAGCTGTGACTATGTGTAATACATCTGTAATATATATACAGTGGAGATCAAAATTAGAGGACAACCTACAATTTCCTAAATTTTCAAGATCATTGCTTAGTCCTAGTTGAAGTTATCCTAACAGGAGTAGAAGGGCAGTTTTTAATAAAGTTTTTAATGAAGCATATTTCATAAATTAATTGTATTCTGAAGCACAGTATAAAAAACTTTAAAAAAACTGATCAAAATTAGAGAACACTTACAGATACCTCCAAGTTATTGGTGTCAATCTGGCACCTGGTGCTAATTAAGGGTTTATATGACAAACCCTGTTTAACTGGCAGCATTCCTCAAATTTCCACTGAGATTGCAAGATAGCAGGCCGCTCTATGGTGTCTGAAACCTTGCGACAGGAGGTTGTCCACATGAAGGCCAAAGAGATGACCCTTTCAGCCATCGCAAGAGAAGCTGGTCATTCCAAATCTGTGATTTCTTGAATATTGCATCTTTACAAAAACACTAATTCATTCACATCCCCCAAAAAGACTGGTTGTCCACTTAAGACAAATGCACAACAAGACAGTATAATGCAGAGACTCTCGATAGGGAATCGGTTCAGCACTGCAGCTGGAATTGCTTGCCACTTTAGTGCTGAACAGGGCAAGGATCTGTCTAGACATTAAAGCACACTCTGCAGTTACCAAGCCTCTCATCAGCAGAAAGAAACAAAAGGCTAAGCTTACTTTTGCTGAGGAGCATGTTGTGGGGAGAGAGGAGAACTGGTCCAAAGTTCACTTTAGTGATGAGAGCAAGTTTAATTTATTTGGCAGTCTTGTTTAGTTCGGCGTCAAACGGAGGAAAAACTGAAGCCCAAGCGCGTAAAGAAGTCAGTGAAAGGTGGAGGAGGAAGTGTCATGGTTTGGGTGATGCTTTCTGCAGCAGGAGTTGTGCCTTTTAAACAGCAAATGTTTATCAGAACCTCCTTCAGCAACATGCAGTTCTTTCTCTGCAAGCATCTCCCAATCAGCCTGCAGTTTTCATGCAAGACAATGCCCCCATCACACTGCAAAATGGGTAAAGCAGTTCCTTGAAGCTAAGAACACTGAAATAATCAACTGGCGACAAAATTATGGCTAAGAAACCCACTACAGTTACCAAACTATCAAAGAGAGTGGACCAAGATCACACCAGCGCAGTCTGAGAAACTAGTGATGTCCTGTGGCCACAGATGTGCTGAAGTCATTCAACGCAAGGGCCTCTACACTTCCCACCAATTTCTGACAGCTGTAACCCTCCAAAATTTAAGTTGTAATTTTCTTTTGTGCTACAGTGGTGGCTGTTCTCTAATTTTGATCACTTTTTCACAAAATAATGTTTTTGGTTGAAATTCTCTGGTTATTTTGTCAAGCATGTTGTCAAACAGTGGTATACCTACAGCTGATATTCCATCAAATTTTAAGTGATAAAGATCCAAATGTCAAGTATTTATAGATTGTTCTCTAATTTTGACTTATGTATTTACATATTATTTACATAAAAATTTTAATGTATTTAGTTGTAAAATATAAACTAATGTTCAAAAGTTGAGGTCAGTAAGTTCAGTTGATAATGATAACAAATGATTCTTGAGCATCAAATCAGCATGATTTCTGAAGGATCATGTGACTTGTGCTATAGTAATGGCTGCTGAAATTCACCTTTGCATCACAGAAATTACAAAACTGTTTTAATATTTTACAATATTACTGTAACAATTTTACTGTATTTTTGATCAAATAAATGCAGCTTTGGTGCACATAAGAGACTTTCAAAATCATTTGAAACAATGTGTTCAATATTTTAAATTGACATTATTTCATTCAAATCGCTGGTTAGACACATTTACAGACGTATGTGTAGGCTATCTGAATCCATCAAATGGACTGTTGTTGTGACAGGTTCAACATGCCCTGTTTGACCGCTTTTGCACTCTGTGCCTTATGCAGATGCTAGGCAACAACAAACAAGACTACCTGGGTGTACATGACACATTGTATGCTTCAGAGTCATTTTATTTGTCAAACACATGTGATGTGTTAGTCATATAAAAATGTGTGTATTTAGATAAAAGCACTATTGTTATCATGACTACACCTTACTTCGGAATGTACATGTACACTAGCTTCTGTTTTCAGTCTGCTGTCTGTCCCTTCATATATGTGTACAGTGCCTTGCATAGAAATTGTTCAGTTTTAATATTGTATGACCGTGTCCAGTAAGATGCTGGTGAGGCTTTGTCCCTGTAATTAGGGATTGACTATTATCAATGCAAATGAACTGGCAGCTATGGACTCCCTGTTAAAGGGTTACTCCGCCCCAAAATGAAAATTTTGTCATTGGTACTTACCTGGCAGTCAATGGGACAGTGACGAGCCTCCCGGTTTTCATCCAAAATATCTCAAATTGTGTCCCGAAGACGAGCAAAGCTTTTACGGGGTTGGAACGACATAGGGTAAGTGATTAATGACAAAATTTTCATTCTGGGGTGGAGTAACCCTTAACGGAGTAAACGGTTTTATTTACTATATTTAACTTAACATGTCATCTAGTAAAACATGGTCTGGCTGTGGAAGCAAATGCATAGATTTGTGCTTAATACTGTGTTATTGAAGTTATATGGATTTTAAGCTTTAGTTTCATTCCTGTTTGTGTATATAAATGTAGATGAAGAAAATGCATTGCAAGGTTTTCTGCTGGAATAAAAGGTAAATGCAATTTACACTTTATCTGTTTATGTAAAGCTGAAGTGTGTTATTTTCTGATATTAAACAGCACAGTGAAAGTTAATGTGAAAAAAAAAAACAGCCTGACACAGCAACACTGGTTCAACTGTTGTGTGAATACTATTGTGTCTGTCTGTTTTTGACCAGTAACAGATCTATTTTAAAACAGTTATCATTTTTGCAATTCCATTTGTGCAAAAATTACACACCGCCTTTAAGAATGAAGACTAATGTCTGAATCTGTGATGAATGTAAAGCTGTTGCAGTTATGTTGTGTAATGTATGGAAATGGGTTAAATGTTTGTTTGTTTGTTTTTTTTTCAAATAAACACATAAAATTCTTATGCTTTTTGTTTATTAATAGGTCCATACTGTATTATGCCAAACCTATTATGCAAAATCACTTTTATAAGGTGTTTGAACACAGTTGTGAAAAATCCACCTACTCATTTTTTAATAATCCCAATAAATCATAAACAATCTCTCTGAATACGCGATTCCAGATTTCTCCCTGCGTACACATCATCGTAAGGAAAAAGTCTCAGCCATTTGTGAGAATCTCTGCCCTATTAGCATAGACACAGCCCTGAATGAGAAGCAGCAGTCCGCCAATACTGTTTTCTTGCTGAAGCTGTTGGAGATATACAATGTCAGCGCCAAAGAGGCATTAGAAGTGGATTTTCGATTTTTCGAGTTTCTGACATTTTCAGCGCGTGACATTTTCCTGTTTTGTTTATGCCGGAGCATGAGCTCTTGAAGCTCCACCCTCTCGTGAAAAGGGGACCAGGAGCACCAGCTCATTTGCATTTAAAGGAACAAACACAAAATGATGCGTTTTGGCTCATACCATAAAAGTGGCGATTTTAACAAGCTCTGAAACAAGCTATATCTGTGAGGTATTTTGAGCTAAAACTTAACACACTCTCAGAGACTTATTTTACATCTTGTAAAAAGGAGCATAAGGTCACCTTTAAATGTCAAGAAGATTTTGGATTTGAAGTTAAATATTTTACTGGCATATAAATTCAAATATATATTTACAAACAACTACAAAAGCATTACAATAATATGTATTTACAACAAGTACAAAAGCATTACAAAAGAACATTCTGTAAATATAGGTTCACTTATTTTATAATACAGATAAACTCACATGGTAAATTCATCAGTTTGTGAATTAAGCTGATATTTATCCAACATATTTATGAGCATCAGAGGCTATTGGTTACGCTCTTATAAATAAAGGTTCTTTTTTAGCATTGATGGTTCCATGAAGAACCTTTAACATCCATGGAACCTTCTCTAAACAAGGTTCCTTAAATTTGGAAAATTGGAAAAACTGTTCACTGAAAGGTTGATTGGGGAACCAAAAATGCTTCTTCAACAGCATTGGTGCGAAAACCCCCCTTTGGAACCTTTATTTTTTAAGAGTGATAATGGTAATGAATACAAAAACACTTTAACAGAGATAAAAAAACCCCCAAAAGTTAGAGTTAAAAAAAAACATTGATTATGGCTTTTTATCTATACCAGAAAACATTTTTATAGTTAGCACACCCAGCAAAATCTAACATTTACAGTAAAAACGTAACAGTGATTTACTATAAATCTATACAAAATGATTTGTACTAAAACAATGCAATGCAATTTAAAAGCAAAAAATAAAAAAATAACAGTGAAGGTCCACCCCATCCATATCCAGATCGTATGAAAATGTACGAATAGAAATTAGCCACCAGTTTTTTAAACTTTTGATTTGAACAATAAAACAGTAAATTATAAAATGAACATTAACTTAGATTGATAAATGTTTTAGAAGCATTTTATATTGTTAGCTGATAAATAATAATGATGATAAACACTGTGTTACTTGGCCTCTCATATTTCTTTTCTTAAGTTTCTAACAACTGCTCAGGCACTAAATAAACTTCATTTAATGCCATTAAAGTGGATAACAGAGTCTCATACATCTAAATTCAAATATAGCAATAAATATAACAACCACAAAGGCAGAAAAAATAATTTATGTTTACAAACAACTACAAAAACACTAAAACTAAATAATTTTGTAAATACAGGTTCACTTATTTTAGTTTTGGTTCCAGAAGCTGAAAGTGTATCAGTCTGTGACTAAAAATGATATTTATCTGCAGTGTTGCCAAGTCTGTGGTTTTCCCATGAAATTGGGCTATACTGTTGCCGCAGGTTGTTTTTCATGTCCGTGGTTTAAAGTGACGCCAATAACGTGATATTTAGCCTCTGGAAAAAGAATTTTACCACAGGAACCCCGCCAAAAAAATTGTATTTTACCCCCCGTTTTTTTAAACCCCTGTTTTTAAGTAGCAATTGGGCAGAGTTTGTTATGAAAACCTTGCAACTCTGTTTATCCACTATATTTATGAGCACCAGTGAGACTATAGGTTACACTCTCAAAATAAAGGTTCTTTATTCCAAAGGTTGCATGAAGAACCTTTATCATCTGTGGAACCTTTCCACTGAGCAGGGTTCTTTAGATTTGGAAAAATTGTTCTTTTAAGATCTGTTCACTTAAAGATTGTTTGGGGAACCAAAAATGGTTCTTCAATGTCACTGCAACTGCTCAAGCACTAAATAAACTTCATTTCATGCCATTAAAGAGGATAATGAAATCTCATACATCTAAACTCAAGTATACAAACGCTACAAAAGCACTAAAATAATATATATTTACAAACAACTACAAAAGCACTAAATTTTAGTAAATATAGGTTCACTTTTTGTGGTTACTTTAACACTGTTGCCACGGGTTGTGTTTCACGTCTGTGGGTTGAAGCGACCCCAGTAATGTGATATTTAGCCCCTGGAATGCAGATTTTACCAGGGATACCCCACCAAAAAATGTGTATTTTACCCCCGGAATATGTTTTTTACAGAGTGACCCCCTCTGAAAAGCGATTAGAGTAGCATTTTGGCAGGTTTTGTTGAGAAAACCTGGCAACCCTATGTATCCACCATTTAAGTATAGAGGTTATGCTCTTAAAATAAATGTGGTTCTTCAATGTCATTGCAACTGCTCAGGCACTAAATAAACTTCATTTTGTGCCATTAAAGTGGATAACAAAGTCTCATACTGGACCCGATGTTAATTCTGAATCCAGGATAGAGTGGTTCAGTGAATGCAGTCCGAATTCTGTGGATGAGATTCATTGACTCTGTGATGCTGTAGAATGCCAAAATCCCTGCCGAGAAATCGACATAAACACCGATCCTGTGGGCCCATTGCATTTTGGGAATCTTAGTCTCCCGTCCATTGTGCAAGAATGCATACGTATCCTCAGAGCACACCAGACTCCAGGACTGGGCGTTGTGTCCAAATGCACACATGGTGCTCTTTCCTTTCCTGCTGATAACCTCGTAGGACACTGCGATGTGCACGGGACCCTTCCCATTCCATTCTGCCTCGAAGTAGCAGCGGCCGGACACGCTCTCCCTGCACAGGACCTGGTAATAGCTGTCAAACCTCTCTGGATGGTCAGGAACGGACAGAGAGGTTTTGCTGCACGTCACCTCGCGAGTCTCTGAGGAAATGCTTAGGTTTCTGTGAGCTGTGTTCTGGTCGAGAGTCAGGGAACCTGAATCTGAAATCCAGAGACACAAAACATGGATTAATTAACATGGACAGTAATTCTGTTGTTGACTGTATTTATTTCTGTTGCGTATTTGATTGCATGTGTGTGTGTTACTCACATTCCAAAAACTGCTCTCTGATTTTAGGTTCAGGGGTAGGAATGAACTTCAGGTGTGTCACTAATAAGACAAAATATAAACAGTGCAGGTGTTTTAAACTTTTATACTTATTTTACTTTATTTCAGTTTCTTTTCATGTTTAATAGTGCTTGGAATAATTGCATGTATTTACTGAATACTGTATGAATACTGACAGTTCTGTAAAAATAGTAAGTGAAACACTTCATAAACATTCCAAACAACAGTACGCAATGTTAGAAAAACTAAAATTAATCATTCAACTTTAAATTATTTAATGTTAATAGTTTTAACAATATACTGTATAAAACATTCTAACTTGACCTTATCACATGTAGGTAGTATCCATTTGCCATTTTGGAAATAATATTTTTTTTTTTCACATTATTATTGAATTTAAATGGGGTATATGTCAAACGTCACCTGACCAAACCCGGAAAACAGGTCTCATCACTTCCGCTTGTCGGAGAACGTGCTAATAGCCGTATTAATGGTGACATCAATGGACTTTTAAGGTAATCAGTTAAACGAGCTAGCTGTTTTTTATTGTTGTTGTTATTGTTTACTGTATAATGCATAATGTCATGGAATTTCCTGAATTTTTGGGTCAATAAATCAACAGTAAGTCAGTACACTTTAATCAAAACGTAATATGGACTAGTGTCTGTCAATATTAAGCTGCAAAATAAAGTAATAATAAAGCTTTGCGTTGCGCCTAACAATGCCCCTTAGCTGTTATAAATTCACCGTAAACCACGGCTTCATGGGCCTTATTACTTTTAGAAAACGGTTATTCCATATACGTAGTAAGGTTTCACAAAATAAAACAGAGCAAATAAAGTGTAGTGATATTAATAAAAACAGTATTCTTCCACCAAACAACAAAGTGGTTGCCAAGCAACACACAGAAGTAAACAAAGGTGTATGTTTGTAGAGTAATTTCCAATGGCTTCAAACACAGTTTAACCAATCAGAAACAAGGACAGGAACTATCCGTTTTATAAATTTTAATATGCATCCTGCATGTTCAAAGCAGCCCATCAAAATAAAAGTTTGGTTTAACTTGAAGAAAGTGTGACAGAAATATACTACTACTTAATGTAATGATACTACTACTACTACTACTACTACTACTACTAAAATTATAAATAAAATAAAATATTATTTTGTTAAGGAATATTTACTAGAGAAATTGTTTAGTAGTATTTATTTACCAGACAAATGTAAATACACAACACAGTATTTCTGAAAAAAAAAGTTAATTTGATTTAATTAATATATTTAATTAATTAAATGTAATGAAATAAATAAAATGGAATCCAGAAAATGATTGGAAAACACAGAATTTGATAAAAATAAAACTGAATTTAGGGCGGGGGCATTTTCTTTTTTTTACTTTTAATAATTTGCTGATAAATTGTGTATGTTTCATGATTTCAATTAATTAGACATGTTTCTTTATTAATATATATATATTTTTAATTTAACCATTAAAACAGTCTAAAAAATTAAAACAAAAAAATAAAACGATTTTATAGGGCCCTGCTATTGATTATTGCTTTTTAATGGTTTATCGTTAATTTTGTAAAATTAAAAAAGAAAAAAGTCTTTAGTAGTTTTATCCAATAATAATGAGTCAGATTTTGGTTTATTAATCACATTGGAAATCCACTATAAAAAAACTAAATTAAAGTATTAAAGATAATTTTATACAATGAAGTGCTGTAGTCAAAAATGTACTATAAATATGAACCCTGGGTTATTTTCTGCCAAATTACTGTGACTCATCAGCAGAACGCTGCTAATAGCAATCATTTACTGCTCTTGTTTACTGTGAATTCACGTTATAAAGCTGTCATTAACCTGTTAGACACAACAGAAGTTTTATTATGAAATTGCTGTTATGTAATACCCCTTTTAGACTTGCAAACTACTTGTTTGTTTAAAAAAAATAACACTACCTTCTCTATTCTTTTTGTATTCTGTCTTTTTGTTTTTCTTTTTATTCATTATACAATTAACAAATAGCAAAAAAGGCCTCTAACATTAGCTTGCTCTATTCTTTTTCTATTCTATCAGTTTTGTTTATTATTATAAACTGAGACTTGTCATAGCACTTGCATATCATTGTTCTTTTGTTGATTTTGATTGCTTCCATTGCCCTAATTTGTAAGTTGCTTTGGATAAAAGCCTCTGCTAAATAACTAAATGTAAATGTAAATGTAATGCAATTATTAACCTGGAATATACTGTTATTTTATACAATTTTTCCTTACCTTTATTTGATAATTTCTCCAGTTTCTTCTGGCACAGATCTTTAATGTCCTCACTCAGACATGTAAGTTTTCTTGACACCGTCTCAAAACAGAAGTCTGGATTGACTAGAACTGCGGGAGAGGTCACCAATTCTGGCTGACTACACAGTGTTTCATAACTCTGAGGAACAAAATAAACTCTGTCAGACCAAAATCTCAAATGACATGTACTTCGATGCCCATAAGCACTGACGTTACCTTCAGGAACTGAGTTTTATCATCAAGGCGTGCAAGCGTGTCATATTCAGCGTCTCTCCTCTTAAACTCTGCGATCTCCTGCTCGAGTTTCTCCATAAATCCATGTGCCTCGTCTAATTCCATCTGTTCCTTTGTTTTGATTATCTCTGTCACCTCAAAACACAGAGCCTCAATGGACTGAATCAGCTCACTGAAGATCTTCTCCGTATCCTCCACTGCTGCCTGGGCAGAGCTCTGTTAGACAACATACAGAACCAGAGAAGTGATGAGTCTCTCACTTCTCTCTGAGAATCTGTCTCTTAATTATGAAGTATTATGAAGTCGTGAGTTGTCCCACACTTTCCCACATGTGCATTAAGAATTTCCACCTGGCTGCAATAGACTTACCCTGAGAGAGAGTATGGCATGACTCAGATCCTGTAGCTCTGTCTCACGCTCCTTTATGACCTGCTGGCATCTCCTCTGTGACTGCTTAAGCTCTTGCTGCAGATCAGAAGATAAATACATGAAGAAACACCATAAATACATTTTGGAAACAACAAAATGAAATCCAGCAGCATGTGATGTATAATAAATAATAATAACACATAAAAGTTGAATTATACATTTAAATATACCAACATGTTTTGGCTTTCAAACCTTCATTAGGGTCATCCAGTTTCTTTTTCATCAAGTTACTGGATTTCTTTTTGTTATTTCCTAGTTGATTTATTGTACGGCTTTGTGAGAGGTAAAGTAACACTTGTGTTTTTATTGTTGCTTCTGTGGTGAGCAAATTTTTTAATTTTAACTAGTTAATTATTTAGCTGATCACTTTGTTTACAATATTCTCAAATGATGACTGTGTAAACCCTGTTGTATAATGTATAATATAATGTACAAGCTATTAATGTTCCCTGTTTGTTTAAAGCAAAAAAAAAATTGAGACATGAAAAAAAATCAGAAGCTGTCCTTTTATCATAACAAAGCAAAAAATTGATTTTTTTTTTGGGAAAAACAAGTCATTGTGGAACTACCGCCTAAAGTAATGCTATTTATAAGTTGATAGTTCATCATATTTAGAAAACAGAAACCCTAAACAACACAACATTTACCTTGAAAAAAATTAATTTAAAATATATATTCAAGGATTTTATTTTACAGTATATATTTTCATGACTTTTTTGAGTGTGTGTGATGTCATTGTGTGACTCCCCCCTAAAGCAATATTTATAAATTCATAATAATTTATCATATTTATAAAAACGAAACCCTAATCAACACATTTACTAACCGAATCAACATTTACATTGAAAAATGTATTCAAAATATATATTCAAGTATATTCAGTTGTATCTATTTACTTGAATTTTTTGTTTGCGTGTGTTTTATATATAACATTATATATTTATATATACAGTGCGAGTTTTAATGTTTTTAAAGAAGTCTCGTCTGCTCACCAAGCCTGCATTTATTTGATCTTAAGTACAATAAAAACAGTAACATTTTGAAATATTTGTACTTTTTAAAATAACTGATTTCTTTTTGAATATATTTTAAAATGTAATTTATTCCTGGGATTTTCAGAAGCTTTCAAATTTCAAAGCTGAATTTTTAGCACCATTACTCCAGTCACATGATCCTTCAGATATCATTCTAATTTTCTGATTTGCTGCTCAAAAAACATTTATTATTATTATTATTATTATTATTATTATTATTACAGCTGAGTAGATTTTTTCGGATTTCTTTGATTAATTGAAAGTTAAGAAGAACAGCATTTATCTAAAATAGAAATATTCTGTACCATTATAAATATCTTTGGCATCACTTTTATTCAATTTAAAGCATACTTGCTAAATAAAAGTATTAATTTCTATCATTTAGATGTATACTCAATTTCAAGCTTTTGAATAGTATAATGTTACAAAAGCTTTTTATTTCAGATAAATGCTGATCAGCTCTTTTAAATATTGATAATAATGATAATAACTTGTAATAATAATAAAAAAAATTCAGTAATATGCAATTCAGCATATTAGAATGATTTCTGAAGGATCGTGTGACACTGAAGACTGGAGTAATGATGCTAAAAATGTAGCTTTGATCACAGGAATGAGTTACATTTTAAAATATATTCAAATAGAAAACAGTTATTTTTAACAGTAAAACTATTTCAGAATTGTACTGTTTTTGCTGTGCTTTGGATCAAATAAATGCAGGCTTGGTGAGCAGAAGAGACTTCTTTAAATACAAAAATCTTACTGTTCAAAAACTTTTGACTGGTAGTATATATCTACTAACACATATTTTATCTTCTTAATAATTTGATCAATGTTTAATCATTTAAAGCTGACATGTATAATGTACTTGAGCTATCTTCTTGTGCTAAATCAAATCCTGCTTTGATATTTTGTTATATAACGTAATTATATTCATTTGAGGATTAAGTGATAAAATACTTTTAAGGGTCAACATATTTACATATACTGATCTTTTAATGCCTTATTTATGAAAGTTAATATGTCAGGCTTAGTTATAAAGTTTTAGCACACACATTTAAAGTAGGAAGAGAAGTCAGACACACCTGACAGAACATGACGAGGTCCTGCTTTTCTTTTGCTATGACTTCATCATTTTGATCTCCAGGTATCGCCTGTGAACGCACTCCGGTCTGTCTCAGTTTCTCAACAACTTCAGCAAACAGTGTGTTTTTGTTGAGCGCGGGTCTCGGGGAGAAGGTCTGTCTGCACTCTGGACAGCTGCATAACTTCTTCTGATTTTTCTGCTCCCAGAAGCTCTTAATGCACTCCATACAGTAGTTGTGTCCGCAAGGAATGGTCACGGGGTCCCGCAGAAGGTCCATACAGATGGGACAGCTGAACTGCTCCTGGTTGACGAAAATACCAGCTTCTTCTTCTGCCATCTTTTACAGTTAAAGTAAAAGACAGACTGTACAGCTGCTGTGTGGAGAGAGAATGGCGTTTGCTTATACCTCCCACTATTGTCTGTACTATATGAGGTTGTAATGGGAGGAGTCGGATCGTCGTGTACAGTACTGTGGTCATGTTTTAGAGGAGTCACACAAGCTGAATGAAGTCATTAAATGTTTGTTGTTGCTGTTTTGTAATAAATAGATTGTAATAAATCACTGAAAGCAGTGATTCACACCTTCGAGTACTCAGGTAAAGGTTCTGGAAGGATCAACCCCAGGGATGATGTTGGTTGTTCCAGTGCATGTCTGTTCACGTCCACTGGGTGAATGCGTGTATAATAATATGTTTCATAAGATGTTTTGAAGATTATTTTTTCGCACTTTAGGAGATAAAGAGGGTGTGGATATTTGAAAGGTTATGTGAACAAACACAACCTGTGGAAAAGGGTGTGTGTAAATAAATGATGCAACAAATAGCAAATAGGAATCATCATTGTTTAAATATAATTTACAAGCACAATAAATAATAAATACATACATTATACACACACACACACACACACACACACAGCATATAAAAGCAAATTACATTATTAATTGTTAAGTATAAAGAATATATTGGGAATGGATAACAAATAGCAAACAGGAATCATCATTGTTTAAATATAATTCACAAGCACAATAAATAATAAATACATACATTAAAAATTATATATGTGTGTGTGTGTGTGTGTGTGACCCTGGACCACAAAACCAGTCTTAAGTCGCTGGGGTATATTTGTAGCAATAGCCAAAAATACATTGTATGGGTCAAAATTATTGATTTTTCTTTTTTGCCAAAAATCATTAGGAAATTAAGTAAAGATCATGTTCCATGAAGAAATTTTGTAAATTTCCTACTGTAAATATATCAAAACTTAATTTTTGATTAGTAATATGCATATGCAAAGAAGTTAATTTGGAAAACTTTAAAGGCGATTTTTCTTAATATTTAGAATTTTTTGCACCCTCAGTTTCCATACTGAAATAGTTGTATCTCGGCTAAATATTGTTCTACCCTAACAAACCATACATCGATGGAAAGCTTAATTATTTAGCTTTCAGATGATGTAAAAGCTCAATTTTGAAAAATTGACACTTATGACTGGTTTTGTGGACCAGGGTCACATATATATATATATAATTTTATATAATATATATTTATTTTCTATATTTATATATATTTTCTATATTTATTATATATTTGTATATATAATTATATAATTTTTACAATATAATTTTTAAAATTATATATATATTGGGAATGGATAACTGGGCACAGTGGGGGCAGTAGGACTAGGGCCTACATCGAAAAGTTTAATTTCAAATTAATTTTAAATGACTTACCATGTGGGCTATCAATGAAATCAGTCTTTTTTTTCTACATATTTTAAGCGTCTTATTGTATTTTTAATTGTGACAGTATTATGTTCTCCACGCTAGAGGTCGGTCTTTCCATAACCGGCTGTCTTCACCAGTCTTGACCACCAGTCAGTTCTCCTCAAATACATTAGAATGGAAAGTAAAAAATGGGCGGGGTTTAGTGGCTCAAACGTTTTCTCTTATTGGTCAAGTATTATGTGTCTAAATAATATTTAACATATTTAAAATTTCACAGTTTAATATAAATGTACTGGTTTGTTAATATTTATTAGTGTAATTATTCAGTTTTAAATTAATGTTTCGACCAACGCTAAAGACGCGCATAGACACGTGATACATGTTACTTTTCTCCGCGATGTTCATGATGGACCATTCACAGTTGAATGTGATTACTGGATAAGATTTTCAAATGTGACTTTACAGAAATGACTGTGGTGAGTAAGTCTGTTCGTTTCTCTTGACAACATCCGTTGAAATGAGTTTATTTAATCTTTTATACTCTATTTTGAACAAATATCCTCAATGACTTAAAATACGTCCCGATATTTGAATGTGGCTCAATGGAGGATTAAGCTCTCTGAGCCACCAACCGCCTCTCAGAGGTGTCTAATATGAAAGTTAATAGTAACATTTGTTGTCTCAGGGTTCGTGTTGTGCGTGCAATTTTGTCTCAAAGCTGATGGCAGTGCACCCGTCTTCCACTGGTTCTTAACAGCAACTGAGTGGATGTAATAAATACATATTTCATCTTCTGCTCTGCTGGACTGTATCTACACTATCTGTGTGACAGAAGTCAGCTCAAAACACGCAGGTAACTGTTACTTTCATTTCATTCTGTTAGATAACTGTGTTTATAGTCATGTGGCAAAGCATCAGCATGTATTACACATTTCTGCTGCTTTCTTGTTTATGTTTGGCTTATCAAGTGTTTTTTTTTTTTCAGAATACAAATGGTTATTTAATAGCAGGGAACTATTGTGCACATTAACTTGCCAAGTTAGTGTCTGCAGAGCTGTGGTCATTTTACAAGGTCCTTCAAGGTCCACATATGTTTATTATAGTTTTACTTTATTGCACTATCCCAGTTCTGTCTGCTTTTCATGCTCCTGTGATCCTGCAATAGTGCCACAAATCTAGTGCATGATCATTCCTGTTATGTGACGAAAAATTAATAGCTTGTGCTGTTTTATTAAGGAACTATGTCAAATAAAGGGGTAAACCATACCATAATCAGAAATATGCTCAGCTCAATCAGGCCCTTACTTGATTATTTACACATTGGCAAGAAAAATGAACAGGATGAAATGTAATAGGTTGTAAATAAAGAAATAAGCATGGTTCCTAACATAATAGAAATAATAGCTTACATTGGGGTGTCAAATTTAAGTTAATTTTGTTAATATTATCAAAGATAATCTAAAAATGTAAAAAACATCTAACGAGTTTGTCATTTTATCAAACACAGTCAAGTGTTTTTAAGTGTCACAAACCAGCTGATAAGTCAAACCTCACAAAATTCATCAAGCCAAAACTTAGAGATGTTTGTTGTTGTTAAATTCACACCAAAAATAGATACGGTTGATGACATGGGAAAACCCTGTGACAGGATTACCAAGTAGAACAATATTCCCCAAAAAACATTATAAACAATATTCCTAAAATATCTCCGGTTTGAAACATTTTCATTTTAGTAGAAAAACAACCACAACAAAAACAGCTGGAATATTTCTAGTAGTTACAATATTTAAAATTCACATGATTATTGTATTGTTATGAAAAAAACTAATTTAACAAACTAATGCAGTTTACAGATTTAGTGTTTTCTGTTTTCATTTTTTTATGGATTCCATAAAATTATGGAGTTAATTAAACCTTTTATTTAAAATCTTAACTTTAACAATGCAATGTATATGTATGTATATATATATATTTAAATAAATATATACATACTGCATATAAAAAATAACATTTTATTTTATTTATTTATTTTTTGACAAAAAAAACCTGAACAAAGGAATTTTTTTTTTTTTTATATATTTTTATTATAAATAGCAAAAATTATAAATAGCATAAAGCAATTAAATGTAGCCAAATTAATATAAATAAAATAGAACATTTTTATTTGTTTTATAGTATTTTTTGTTTTACAAAGCGCTGCACAATAGAGGGTTTTTTATGTTCATTATAGATAGCAACATATTTCATATTAGTAATAGGAGTATCTTAATATCTTAAAGGAGTATCTTAGTATCTTAAAGGAGAATTTCACTTCCAGAACAAAAATTTACAGATAATTTACTCACCCCCCTTGTCATCCAAGATTGACTCACTCAATAAACTGCAAGATAGCTTTCCTTTCAGCAATGTCTTTTTTGAAACTAAGCTACTTTTGCATGTACTTACCCCGTTGTCATCCAAGATGTTCATGTCTTTCTGTCTTCAGTCGTAAAGAAATTATGTTTTTAGAGGAAAACATTTCAGGATTTCTCTCCATATAGTGGACTTCTGTGGTGTCCGCAAGTTTGAACTTCCATTGGTTATTTTCTAAAATTGATTTTTTCTAAAATTATTTTCTAAAAATTTTCTAAAAAAAAATTGACAATTTATATACTTTTTACCCTCAAATGCCCGTCTTGTCTAGCTCTGCATGTACTCTGTGTATTCCCGTTCAAGACAGTTAGAGTATGTCAAAGAACTCCCATCTCATTTTCTTCTACAACTTCAAAATCGTCCTACATCATTGTTTTACCTTTTTCTGTAAAGGGCGTTTGATCTTCTTTGCACGTTCACTTTGTAAACACTGGGTCGATACTTCTGCAGCGATGTAGGACGATTTTGAAGTTAGAGAAGTAAATGAGATGGGAGTTCTTTGACATACTCTAACTGTATTGCACCACAATACACAGAGTTCACGCAGAGCTAGACAAGAAGAGCATTTGAGGTTAAAAAGTTTATAAATGTCAATTTTTTTTAGAAAATAAACGATCGTTTCACTAGATAAGACTCTTCTACTTTAGCCCTTTGAAACCGCATTTAAACTGCGTTTTGGAAGTTCAGACACCATTGAAGTCCACCAAATGGAGAAAAATCCTGAAATGTTTTCCTCAAAAAACATAATTTCTTTGCGACTGAAAACAGACAGACATGAACATCTTGGATGGCGAGTAGGTGAGTAAATTATCTGAAAATTTTTGTTCTGTAAGTGAATTTCTCTTTTAATAGTATAACATATGTTATAATTTCTTCAACTTTAAGTGAGCCTTTTATTGTGACTTGTAAAGTTTTTGTCACTTTGTGAGATCATGAATAGAAGAAGGATATCATTCCAGAATTTCCCAACCTGACAGCCTAGTTCCTGGACACGCCTCCTTTTCTAGCTAACAGAAAGAGGAAGTGTTTTAAATCTCATTCTCTGATTCTGTGTGTGTCTGCTGGTGAGTATGTTTTATTTCAGGTTGTTTGTATATATTTCTCTGATGTTCCAGCTGTGCAGCGTGACATTTAACCCTCAATGATTGTGCGGCAGTTGACGCGTAGGGGACTGACCTCTCACCTGTGTGCGGCGGTCAGACTGAACTGGAGCCCTCCAAAGATGGCCAGACCAAGCTCGAGTAAAACACTAACTCTTTTAAGACCGTCTTCAATGTGTATGTATGGCAGTGGATGGCCTGTGAATTAAATGATTTGCAATTTGCTTCATTTGCAGATTTAACAGAGTTTCGTGAGGATTTTGCTAAGGCCAAGCACATTG
Source organism: Labeo catla (assembly GCA_012976165.1). Lineage (NCBI taxonomy): Eukaryota > Metazoa > Chordata > Actinopteri > Cypriniformes > Cyprinidae > Labeo > Labeo catla. The sequence continues at coordinate 224,286 of VONZ01000813.1, read as the reverse complement.
CTATCATTACGGGGGCCGGCGTGAGTGCAGAGAGTGGAGTACCAACCTTTAGAGGACAGGGGGGCTACTGGAGGAAGTGGCAGGCACAGGTAACACACACACATTGTATATACATCATGCATTTTTTGCCATTTTAGTTTCGATATATGAGTTATATCTAAAAGTTATGCTAGGACCTAAATATGACCTAAATATATATCATCTCTTTGTGATGATCCCTCCTATTGATAAATATAAAGGCAGCTGTATATTTTGATGTTTAAAAATCAATTTGCACTGGGTGAGGAGAATATAAAATGTAATATTATTTCCCAAAATTATTAATAATTATTTTGTTGTTTAAAATACTATTTTATTAAATATTTATATTTTTTAAATTAAACAATGCATGTGAGTTTAACAGATATCTTTAGAAAGCATAATAAAATAGTATCAAGTCTAGTGAATGTGAATGTACATTATCATTATTAATGTTGTCACAATACCAAAATTTTTGTTGTAGGAACCAGTATGCGTTAAAAAAACAAACACACAAACCAAAAAAACCACTGTATTATAATATATCAAACCTATCTGAAATGTATTAATATAATAAAATATTATATTTTAATTAACATTAACTTCAAAAATGAAAATTCAAATCATTTAAAAAAACTACTACATTAAGTAGACAATGTATGTGAGTTTATCAGTTATTTTCATTTTAGAAAAGTATTTAGTAAAAAAAAAACAATTTAAATAAAAATGCAATTTATGTTTTGATTTCTGAAGTCTTCAGAAAGCATAATAAAATAGTATTACATTTAGTGAATGTAAATGTACATTAAATGTATTTCATTAATATCTTAATGTTAACTTGAGCAAAAAAGGTGTATTTCTTGTATCTTGTATATTATATTACCGCTAAAATTTTGGGATCAGTAAGACTTTTAATGTTTTTTAAAGAAGTCTTTTATGCTCATCAAGACTGCTTTTTTTTAAATCAAAAATACGGAAAAAAACAATAATACTGCAAAATGTTATTACAATATAAAATTATGGTTTTAATATACTTTAAACTATAATTTATTCCTGTGATGCAAAGCTGAATTTTCATCAGCTGTTACTCCAGTCTTAAGTGTCACATGAAAATCATTCCAATATACTGATTTATTTTTTGAATTATCAATTTTGGAAACGGTTGTGCTGCCAAATATATTTTTGGAACCTGTGATTTCAAGATTCTTTGATGAATAACAAGTTAAAAAGAACAGCGTTTATTAATTTAACACATCTTTGGTGAATAAATTATTAATTTATTTAAAAAAAAGAAAGGATAAAAATGTACTGACCCCCAACTTTTGAACAGCAGTGTATATTGTTAGAAAAGATTTCTATTTTAAATAAAATAGAATGTTCTTTTTAACTTTTAATTCATCAAAGAATCCTAAAAAAAAAAAAAGTTCCAAAAGTTCCAAAAAAAGTTCCAAAAAATCACAAGTTCCAAAAAAAAATATTCAGCAGCACAGCTGTTTCCAGCCCTGATAATAAATCAGTATATTAGAGTGATTTCTGAATGATCATGTGACGCTGAAAACTAATGATGCTGAAAAATTCAGCTTTGATCCCAGAAATAAATTAGATTTTTAATGTATATTAAAATAGAAGAACGTTGTTTTACATCATAGTATTTAACAATATATATTTTTTTCTGTATTTTTGATCAAATAATTGCAGCCTTGACGAGCATTAGAAAATTATTTAAAATGCATTAAAAATCTTACTGATTCCAAATCAGTATTAAGTATATAAAAATGAACAATTTAATTAACATTTTTAAAGTTAATCAAATGAAAATGTAACAATTCTTTTACAACAGAACACTGCAGTTTTTTTCAGTGCTGCACAGCAGAATATATATATATAGAGAGAGAGAGATCATTTTATTCTAAATAGTCCTGTAATACTTTTCTATCATAATTCTTCAAGTTCTTAATTTCACACCACATGTACATAAACAAACCTTAACAATAATAATATGTGACCCTGGACCACAAAACCAGTCATAAGGGTCAATTTTTATTTATACATCACGTGAAAGCTGAGTAAATAAACTTTTCATTGATGTATGGTTTGCTATGATAGAACAATATTTGGCCGAGATGCAACTATTTAAAATCTGGAATCTGAGGGTGCAAAAAAATCAAAATATTGAGAAAATCACCTTTAAAGTTGTCCAAATGAAGTTCTTAACAATGCACATTACTAATCAAAAAGTAAGTGTTGATATATTTACAGTAGGAAATTTACAAAATATCTTCATGGAACATGATCTTTACTTAATTTCCTAATGATTTTTGGCATAAAGGAAAAATCTATAATTTTGACCCATACAATGTATTTGTAGCTATTGCTACAAATATACCCCAGCGACTTAAGACTGGTTTTGTGGTCCAGGGTCACATTTATATCTTTATTTTCATCTCTTTGTCTTTCAGGATTTGGCAACCCCTGAAGCTTTCTCTCGAGATCCTTCTTTAGTATGGGAATTTTACCATTACAGGCGTGAGGTGGGTCACACATTACTGACACAAGGTTACCAATATCATAATGCCATTTGTTTCTTTCAGTAATCAATTCACTGTTATATTCATAAATTTGATATAGCAAAATATAAATGCCTGTAACGTTAATAGTAATTCTCAAATGAGACTACTACTTTTGCATGCATATTGTGCATCCTTAGAATTGCAGTAAGGGAAAGTCAGTGTTTATTTCTGGGGCTGAAATTCACGCAGCATCCACAAGGGGGTGGAGTTACTTCACAATAGTAGATCGGTTTTGGAATGCATGCTTGCATTTTTTTTTTCTTAATTAACCCTTAAAGACCTACAACATTTTCTGGTCGCCTGACACGCCTGCACTTTTTCGTTGTTTTTTTAGACCTATTCTAACAGTCAGCATCAAGTGCTATGTATGAAGTTTCAGTCTAGCTAATTTAAAGTCTTAAAGTCACAATTTTCTTTTTGTCTTGTCCAGAATTAATGAATTTCCAAAACTTCCAAAAGAAAATCATAAGCAGCAATTTTTTTTTTACTGTGTACTCAAACAGATTTTTTTTTTCTTTAGAAAGTTGGTATATAAGTTGATATTAGAAAGTATATGGGTGTTTTACACTTCCAAATAAAATTTGGTCTACATATAACATTCCCCAAGCAAGTTACTTATTACATTTATTACAATATTGTGATAGACGACATTCAGTGAAAAACAGGTATCATTCAAAAATGTTTAGAAAGTAAAGTAAATGGAAACAGTTACATAACAACAAAACAGTAAAAAAAAAAAAAAATCAGAATATGAACAACAAAAACGCAAGTAGTGAAAACAACTGCACAAATAGTCCTGTGCAACAAATATACAAACAGTGCAAATAATTCACAAACTACACAAAAATTAGAGAAAAATTTACAGAGTGCAACAGAAAAACATTGTGCAAATGGTCTTTATAAACTATATATTATAATTTACATAATATAATAGCCAAATGGATCGATCCGCTGGCTGTATTCCGTTTTACCGGGACAGCGCATAGCCACGTGAAAACATAAATTCCAGTGCGTTATCCGATATACCGCTGTTTCATCCTTGTTTTTGGTTTGTTTTGTGTCAAAGTGCTCTGTCGTGTGTTCTTCTGTGCTTTTTCAGAGAGTGCGGTCATGCAAATATGTCATTTTGTGTTTGTTTTCATGCACGTACGGCGTATTTTACTTTCACTTTGAGTTTATTCTAATTTCCAAAACCTATCTTTATTGGTTGAATAGATGACAGTTTGAACCAATCTGGGCACGGGGGTGGGACTAAACGTTAACAATCGTTCCTGTTTGGCTCAGAGGAACGAAATGCATTGGTTTCTTCTGACGAATCAAAGCAATCAAAATGTGATGACGTAATCACGTTCACGCAGCTCTGAATATCCAAATGAGACAGAAGTGTTACGGAAAAAAAGCGGAGAATCTCAGTTTTGCGGTACTTTTCAAAGTATTCAGATTGGATTAGTGGTTCATTAAATATTTTATAACAATAGTTGTCACAATACCAAAATTTTAGCTGTAGGTACCAATACAAGTAAAAAACAAAACAAACCAAACACAATATATCAAACCTATCTAAATATAATAAAATATTTAAAATAATAGTAACTGAAAAACAAAACTATTAGGAAATACAATGCAAATAATAATAAAAAAAACAACTACTACATAAAGATGTTTATTGTTATAAATTATTATATTATTATTATCCAAAAGTTTCTTACGCCCCATGAGGCCTTGCGTCAAAAGTGGGAGCGTCTTCCGGATCAAAGTAAACAAGCGGGACGTGATACTCATTCATTCAACAGTTGACAGGAGTGATGGGCAAATGAAGCCTCGTGAAGCACCGAGACTTTCCTCTGACTGTTTCGGGAAAAGATTCAAAGCTTCTAGAGTGTCGAAAACAGCGCAATCAGGTGGTTAGTAAAAAATAAAGCAGCCAAAAGACTAAAGCTCCGTCGGAATAAGCATTCACCACAATTTCCATAGATCGGTCCATGTTATATGCAAAATAAAAGCCTAACCGTGTGTGTGTGTGTGTTTGTTTGTTGAATTTCTGACTCTGATAAATTAATTTACCCATTGAATATAGTGCCATTAAATGTCAGTACGAATATCAATATGTTAGAATAATAATGTACACATATATTAATTGCATACATATGGCTTATATTTAATTTTCCTGAAATAATTTGTATTATTATTAATAACTCGCAAAGTCAGATCTGGGTGTCGAACATTAGGACTCGCAAAGTGAATCGCACACATGACTGGACAGAAAGTGAGGCTTTTACGAAAGGGATTTCTACGTTAACAAGCTTTGAATCGAGGCTTCATCTGGCATGCCCTTTAACACAAGCTCTGATGTCATTTCACTAGTTGACAGTCATTCAAGATTCAAACTTGCGATCCAAACTTGCTAACAATGTGGGAACACAAATTCGAAAAGCACATGTTGTGGATATAAGAACGTAATGACATCTCTCATAAAGATGTGCATCTTTACAAAGTAAATGGTCTAACACTTAGGCTCTTCGCTATTTATCACACAAATAACCACTGGTATACTACCTCCGCCGCCTCACCGGAAGTTGTACCCACGTTCTTTTTTACAGTAGCGCCCCCCGGAAACTTGTGGATAAATTCAGCGACTTTCAGCATCACGTCATTATGTATTTTGAACACGGGTTGCAGTTAAACAATTAAGAATAATCATTAAACAAATTAATGTTTGGTAGCGTCCTAATAACATCTTAATTTATTTTATTAATTTTTTTATATTTTAATTAATTGTATTTAATTTTACAGGTTATGCGCAGCAAGATGCCAAACCCAGCACACCTGGCTATAGCAGAGTGTGAGTCCCGACTCAGCAAGCAAGGGCGCTCTGTTGTGATCATCACTCAAAACATAGATGAACTGCACCATCGTGCTGGTTCCAAACATGTCTATGAAATCCACGGTGAGACAATAACTAGGACCGGAGCATAACAGCATTTTAGTACATTTATTATTGGTTCTCTTTCAAACAATCGCTCGGTATCTCACTATGGGAACGCCCCCAGGCGTGATAGACTATGGAAGCACCAATTGCACCACGTCTGTCCAAAGGACAGACCAATCACAGCTCGTACAAGGAGCCCACCCCTCTCCCTATATATACAGCTGTGATCCCCAAAAACGGCATTCTTGTTCTCTTCCCCGTGAAGACTTTCCTTCAGCACCTAGGCTGCGCTGTTTTCAGTTTATAAACGTACCGTCAAGGTTGACGTTGCTAAACGCAGTGCAGTCAAACGGAAAGAATCTGTTGTGGATTCTCTGCTCGTTACTGAGCTCATCTACAAAAAGAAAAATCTGTCGTGGGTTCTCTGCTCGTTACTGAGCTCCTTTGCTAGTTATTAGCATTGTCCTAGCTAACGCGTCAAGGCGAGCTAAATACTGGATTTTCTGACTTACCATGTCGGTGTCCAAGGTTGCGGCGGAGAAAGGGAAGGAGGCCCCGTCACGCTCATGCCCGGCAGCATGTGGCTTCATGATCTCGGGTCGGGATTCGCACCCGATGTGCATCGCATGCATGGGTGTCAAGCATGCCCAGGCTGCGCTGGCGGATACAGAAAGCTGCTCGCACTGTCGTGTAATGCCGGCCAGGGTTCTAGAACGGCGGCTTCGGGTGGCTGCATCTTCCAAAGATGATCCGGTTCTCTCCGCTGTTCCTTCTTCAGCAAAAGGGGCTCATCCCTCTCCCCTGCGGGATACTCCTTCCTGGGGGGATATTATGGATTCGGAGTCCCCGGAGTTTACACCGCTTTTCGACCAGCAGCTGCTGGCGGAGGGCGACGAGGTCGAAGGAGATGAAGAGGAAGACGAGGAGATGTTAGCTCGCCTTCTTCGAGAGGAGCCGGATGATGAGGAGGATGATGCTATCCTGTCTGCAGCCCAAGCATCCAGGCCAGTGAGCGCGCTAAGTGGAGATATGGCGTCGACGGTGGGGGATTGCGACTTAGTTGAGGTCTGTAAGCGTGCAGCTGCTAAGCTTGACATCCCTTGGCCGGTAACTCCCGGGGATCCGGGAGTTAAACGCGATATCTATGACGGTAAGAGGCTCCCTTCCCGCCTTCCCCCGGCGAAACAACTGCTCCCTGCTTTGCCGGCGTGCATAGCAGAGATGAAGCGCTCATGGGATAAACCTTTTTCCCATCGCGTGCCCGTCAAGGGCTACTCATCTCTCGATGTGAGTGAGATGGAGGGGCTCGGGCTTTCTAACCCGCCCACGGTCGAGCAGTCAGTGGCCCACCACCTGCATCCGAACAGGCGGACCACTCTCTCATCGGCCAGCCCCTCCCTCCCTGGGAAAATGGAACGCTTCACCGCTTCCATGTACCAAAAAATTTATAAATCTTCGGCGCTAGCAGTGAGGGCGCTCAACGTCACTTCGTTGTTGACGGCCTATCAAGCCGAGTTACTAGAGGAGTTGGGCACGCAGCTCGACGCCGGTAACCCAAACCCGACGGTTTGGGAGGAGATCTGCAACATAACAGATCTCAATCTGCGCACCTCACGTGGCGCGGTGCAAAGCTGCGGCCGTACCATGGCTCTCTCCGTCGCGGGCGAGAGATCGCTGTGGTTAAATCTATCGAGTATCGGGGACAGGGAGAAATTGGATTTTCTCGACGCTCCTGTAGACTCGAGTGGGCTGTTCGGCCCGGCTGTCGCGGCGATGAGACAGAGGTGCGATCTCCAGAAGAAGGAAGGAGAAGCGTTTGACATCTGTCTGCCGCGTAAAAGAGCTTCCCGCCCTCCTGTTCCCCCTCGGCCTGTTCCTCCGACGCAGAACAGGAGGTTTTTGAATGCGCCCAGAACTGCGAAAACCCCGAGCACAGAGCAGTCGGCCCGCCCCCCCGCTGCTCCAAACGTCAAGCCATGGGGAAAGCAGTCATTCGCGGCAGCGGCTGCAAAGTCCAAGTCCGTTAACCCTTCCAGCAAAAAGAGGAGGGATACCTAGGACGCAATCTCCGCAGGGGAGGGACGGGCAGCACCTAGGGTTTTCTGCGATGTCCTCTCCCGAGTCCACCACGTCGGTTCCCCCACCCGCGAAGAAGCGGAGGATGTGGAGTTTGGGCGGAGAAACGGTTCTAAGTTGTGTTCGGGCCAGTTCAGCTTCCCCTCAACACACAAAGTTTCGTGGATTGCTGACAGCGATCCCGCAAGTTCAAGTGCGGAGAACGCGGCCACAGAGGTTATGTGGTCAGCTGAGTTCAGGCACAAGTTCTCGAGTGAATTGTCACAAATCACTTCAGCCCCTGAGTTCACAGCAAATAAAAAATTCTCTGTCGCATCCAGGCTCAGTGCCGAGGGCGCAGGGAAACAAAAACATAATATCAATGAACCAAGAGATAATTCGGTCCTTGGGCCAAACGGATCCTGGCCGTTTTTCTCTCTGTCCACTAGATGGCGCCAGCGCTCCATCTATGGAATCGGTTCATCTGAACCCGCTGGCTCTTCATCAAGAGGCATGGAGAGAGTGTTCTCCGCACCCGTGGGTCCTCGCGACTGTAACCAGGGGTTACAGGCTTCAGTTCGCTGTAAAACCTCCTCCTTTCAACGGGGTTATTACATCTGTAGCAAACGGGGATTCAGCTCGGGTGTTAGAAGCGGAGATATCCTCCCTCCTAGAGAAAAGAGCTATAAGACGAGTTCCAGTGGGGGAAACTCAGAGAGGCTATTACTCCCGTTATTTTCTGATTCCAAAGAAAGACGGGGGTTTGCGGCCGATACTGGACCTTCGTGCTCTAAACAAGCACTTAAGGAAGTACAAATTCAAGATGCTCACAGTCGGGGCTCTCACTCGTTCAGTCCGCCGGGGAGATTGGTTTGCCACGGTCGATCTCAAGGATGCTTACTTTCATATAAGCGTCTATCCGGCGCACAGGAAATATCTCAGGTTTTCCTTTCAGAACGAAGTGTACGAATTTGTTACTCTCCCGTTCGGGCTCAGCCTCGCTCCACGTGCGTTCAGCAGATGCATAGAAGCAGCATTATCTCCCCTGAGACACAAGGGGCTCAGAATATCTGCTTATTTGGACGATTATCTGATTTGCGCTCATTCGCGGGAGCGCGCGGAGCGAGACATAGAGATGCTCACGTCTCATCTCACGAATCTGGGGTTCAGGATCAACTATGCCAAAAGCCAGCTGATCCCGTCCCAGGAGATAGAGTATCTAGGCTTGCGAATAGACTCGGTGGAATATCGCGCTATGCTCTCGGAAAGGAGGATAATGGCGTTTTATCAGTGCCTAGCCCGGTTTCGCGTGGGAAACATGGTGTCGTTCAGGACCTGTCTCCGCCTTCTGGGCATGATGGCTTCGTCACTGTCTGTGGTCCCGCTGGGCTTGTTGAAAATGAGGAGCTTCCAGCATTGGGTTGCGGCGAGGCATCTGTGCCCACGACGGCACCTCGCACGCAAAGTGAGAATTACCACGGCGTGCGTGATGGCTCTTCATCAGTGGAGAAACCCCTGTGTATTCCGGACAGGAGTCCTGTTGGGGAGCGTGTCTCTGAGAAAAGTAGTGACAACGGACGCATCCCTGACGGGATGGGGAGCTGTTTTTCAGGGCAGATCGATAAACGGTCGTTGGACGCCTCAGTTTCGCAGACTTCACATAAACATGCTGGAGTTAATGGCAGTCTTTCTAGCTCTGAAACATTTTCGCCCATTCTTGGAGGGTTTTCATGTTCTAGTCAGGACAGACAACACGACGGTGGTGGCATATATCAATCGCCAAGGGGGAACGCGTTCGTTGCAACTGCACAATCTAGCGCGCAAGCTGATTGTCTGGAGCGCCGCGCATTTCAGTTCGCTGCGCGCAACGCACGTCCCGGGAGTCCTGAACGTTGGAGCAGATCTCCTGTCGAGGGGCAACCCGTTATACGGAGAATGGGTACTCCACCCGCAGGTGGTGAATCAGATCTGGGAAATTTACGGCAAGGCTGCCGTAGATCTATTCGCCTCGCGAGCAAACGCAAAATGTCCGCTGTATTTCTCTCTCAGAGACGAAAATGCACCCTTGGGTGTGGATGCGCTGGCACACCCGTGGCCGAACGTGTTGCTATACGCATTCCCACCACTGAGTCTAATTTCTCCCACCCTAGACAGAGTAAGAGAAAACGGATTATCTCTCCTTCTGATAGCCCCTCATTGGCCAGGGAGGCTGTGGCTGGCAGAGATTGTCCAGCTCCTTTGGGGAGAGCCCTGGCAACTCCCATTGCGTCGGGACCTGCTGTCCCAAGCAGAGGGGCAAATTTTTCCCCCCCATCCGGAACGAATCAATCTTTGGGTCTGGCCCGTGAAGGGTTGAATCTAAATGCACTTGGGCTTCCCCAGGAGGTCATAAATACTATACAGAGTGCTAGAGCTCCATCAACACGCTCGCTGTATGATCTGAAATGGCAGGTCTTTGAGGACTGGTGCACTCATAAAGGAGTTATTCCTTTTCAGTGTGCTGTGAGTGAGGTTCTCTGTTTTTTGCAAAGCTTGGTGAACAATGGGAGAGCGTTCTGTACCATTAAAGTTTACCTGGCTGCAATTTCGGCCTGTCATGTGGGCTTCGAAGGAGTTTCAGTGGGCCGGCACCCTCTTATAGGCCGTTTTATGAAAGGGGTGAGGCGTTTGAGACCAGTGACGAAGCGACTGGTCCCGTCATGGGATTTGTCTATGGTCTTGAATGCTTTAACTCAAGCCCCGTTTGAACCTCTGGAGAGTGTTCATATTAAGCTCCTATCGTTGAAAACGGTCTTACTACTTGCTTTAGCCTCAGCTAAGCGAGTGGGGGAGTTACATGCCTTGTCGGTTCATCAAGCATGTCTAAATTTTAGTCCGGATGACAGCAAAGTTATGCTGCTGCCAAACCCAGCTTTCGTTCCCAAAGTCAGTGATTCAGCTTATAACTGCTCTGCTTTGGAGTTACGTGCTTTCTACCCTCCTCCATTTTCTTCTTCAGAGGAGAGGAAATTGCACACTTTGTGTCCTGTACGAGCGTTACGCTTTTATGTAAACAGGACACGATCGTTCAGGAAAAACGATCAATTATTTGTTTCATGGGCCACTCATTGTAAGGGTAAGCCGATCTCCTCTCAGCGCCTCTCTCATTGGATGGTGGAGGCGATCGAACTAGCCTATACATCTATGGGTCTTCAGTCCCCAGAGGGCCTTAGGGCCCATTCCACGCGAGGAATTTCTACCTCATGGGCCCTGTTCAAGGGGATTTCGGTGGGAGATATTTGTGCAGCGGCAAGTTGGACTTCCCCCCATACATTTATCAGATTTTATCGCCTTGATGTCACTGCGCCTTCATTGGCTCATGCAGTTCTTAGAGTTGGCTCTTTGGAGAACTAAAGTCTTGTCCTCCGTTTTCGAGTCTATTCAGGCGGCTTCGGAAAGCATGCGTTACGGGAGTTGGCTATATCATTCCCATAGTGAGATACCGAGCGATTGTTTGAAAGAGAACGTTAGGTTACTTGCGTAACCCCGGTTCTCTGAGAACAGAGCGAGGTATCTCACCAGGCTTCCCTTCTCGCATAACACGGGGGAAGAGCGTGCTTAGAATGCCGTTTTTGGGGATCACAGCTGTATATATAGGGAGAGGGGTGGGCTCCTTGTACGAGCTGTGATTGGTCTGTCCTTTGGACAGACGTGGTGCAATTGGTGCTTCCATAGTCTATCACGCCTGGGGGCGTTCCCATAGTGAGATACCTCGCTCTGTTCTCAGAGAACCGGGGTTACGCAAGTAACCTAACGTTATCATCTGATCAACAGAACTGAACATGATAGGGCATGTATTTGGTTGGTGGGGCTTTTTCCAATCATTCCTTGAAAAAAGGAATGATTATTTTTGTTATTTTCTTTAACAAAGCTCTCTCTTTCTCTCTAGGAAGTCTGTTTAAAACCCGCTGCATGAGCTGTGGAGAAGTCAAAGCCAACCACAAGAGTCCAATCTGTCCTGCTCTGGAGGGGAAAGGGTAAAAGCTCATGCAAACACATCACCATTATTTCATCAAATATTTAAACCACAAGAGACTGCACTTTCTTTATTTGCTTTTCTCTTTCTTATTCAATTCTCAGAGAGCCTGACCCCAGTGCCAAGGATGCCAGAATACCAGTGGAGAACCTGCCCAGGTTTGTGATTTATAGGCTTTGTTAAATGCAGTTTAACTGTGTAAACTGATTAGTCAGAAAGTGCAGTATATTGTTGCAGCCTCATGTTGTTCCAAACCCATAAGACCTTCATTCGTCTTCAGAACACAAATTAAGATATTTTGATAAAATCCGAGAGCTTTCTGACCCTGCATAGACAGCAATGCAACTGACATATTTAAGACCCAGAAAGGTAGTAAGGACATCAATAGCCCATGTGACATCAGTGGTTCAACTGTAATTTTACAAAGCTACGAGAATACAAATGTTTGTGTGCAAGGACAAACAAAAATAACTTTATTCAACAATTTCTTCTCTTCCGTGCCAGTCTTCGAAAGTGCGTTCACAAGAGCATAAAAAAATCACACTTACACTTAGACTGCCTGCTTTGACTAACAACTCGTCCGAACATTGCCCACTACTGCCTACAAATTAGGCAATATGTCCTGTATCGTAACAAATCTAATCAGATGCTGCTGGAATGCAGAACTCTGGTTTGCTGTATAAATTAGAGAGGTAGTATAGTAGGATAGTCATTTAATACGAAATTAGGACTGCTTTGGTGCAGGAAACCTCAACAAGCCTAATAGTTGGACTTCATTAGGAAATTAAAAAAAAGATGTAAAGAGAAATACAGAAATAACTTGAAAACAGTATCACTTTTTCTCCAGCAGTGGGCAGTATATATCTGTTTGTCTTAATGTTTCATGTTCAAAGATGTTAGTTTTGTACTTTGTGTTTATAGGTGTGAAAGGAGTAGCTGTAATGGATTGCTGAGGCCTCATGTGGTTTGGTTCGGAGAGACTCTGGATTCAGATATTCTCACTGCTGTGGAGCAGGAGCTGGAACAATGTGATCTCTGCTTAGTGGTGAGTGAGAATAAGTTAATACATGAAACTCTAATACAGAACCAAGTGAGCTGCCTACCTAGAAAGGATTTTAAAAGGATAGTTCACCCAAAAATGAAAATTCTGTCATTAATTACTCACCCTCATGTGGCTCCAAACCTGTAAGACCTTTGTTCATCTTTGGAACAAAGTTAAGATGTTTTTGAGGAAGTCTAAAAGCTTTCTGACCCTGCATAGACAGCAATGCAACTGACACGTTCAAAACCCAGATAGGTAGTAAGGACATTGTTAAAATAGTTCATGTGACATCAGTGCTTCAAACGTAATTTTATGAAGCTACGAGAATACTTTTTGTGCGCAAAGAAAACAAAAATAACGACTTCAACAATTTCTTAATTTGTGTTCTGAAGATGAACGAAGGTCTTACGAGTTTGGAACGACATGAGGGTGATTAATTAACGACAGAATCTCTTTAAGGCATCAGGAATATGCCAGAACTTAGGCTACAAACTTATTCAGCCATCTATAATATCTTACTTCAATGAAATCCAGAATTTGAACGTCCAAAATGCAGCTTCAAAGTAATCCCAGACAAGGAATAAATTGAAACAATTGGTTTATACTTTCTAACCTCAAATGCTCTTCTTATCTAGTTCTGCCGTGCGCATGCGTACTCTGGGTCAATACATTTAGATGTATGCCAAAAAACGCCCATCTCATTTTCTCCTCCAACTTTAAAATCATCCTTGCTGCAGAGGTACCAACCTAGTGTTTACAAAGTGAACATGCAAAGAAGGTGAAACGCCCTTTACAAAAAAAGGTAAAACAGCGATGTAGGATGATTTTGAAGTTGAAGAAGAAAATGAGATGGGAGTTTTTTGACATACCCTAACTGTATTGACCCAGAGTATGCATGCGCAAGGCGGAGCTAGACAAGACGACCATGTGAGGTTAAAAAGTATATAAATTTGTATATTTTTTTAGAAAATGACCCATTGTTTTGCCAGATTCAGTAGACCCTTCGCTAGAACTTTATTCCTTGGCTGGGGTCATTTAGAGCCCTTTGAAGCTACATTTAAACTGCATTTTGGACGTTCAAAAGAGATAATTCCTGAAACGTTTTCCTCAGAAAACATAATTTCTTTACAAGGAAAGAAAATGCATGAACATCTTGGATGACAACGGGGTGAGTACATTATCTGTAAATTTATGTTTTGGAAGTGAGCTGCTCCTTTCAGCATGCAAAAGTAGCTTAATTTCAAAACAGACATTGCTGAAAGGAAAGCTATTTTGCAGTTTATTGAGTGAGTCAGATGTTGATTTAGTAACCGCTCTGTGGAATTTAGCAAATTAATTTATTGAAAGACTCTTTAAAACAGTAATGAGTTAAAACAAATCATTTAAAGCTGTTCAAATGGGTCATTTGTTTGTGACATTACTGGAGTTTGTTTTATGTGCAGCTCGCAAAGTGCCCAGTCTTTTTATCACATCACATTCAATTCAGACTGCAAAATCACATTTACAATTCGAGTAAATGTGATTTATGTTTTTTACACTGTGGCTCTAGAGATTCAGCATTGCAGGAAACCCTAGCATAACTGTTACAGAAACAATACAGTACTGTAAAGAAATTCATACCGTTAAAGAGAGAGTTCTCCCCAAAATGAAAATTAGTCACTCATGTCGTTCCAAACCTGTAAGACCTTCTTCATCTTCAGAACACAAATTAAGATATATTTAATGAATTCCAAGAGCTTTCTAACCCTGCAAAGACAGCAATGCAACTGCCACATTCAAGACCCAGAAAGGCGCGCGTGTTGACAGCTTTTACGTAACGAATTTGTCACCTCCAACTGTATTCTCTGTGTCACATTGTTTTCTCGTCTCTAGGTGGGCACCTCCTCCATAGTTTACCCAGCAGCCATGTTCGCTCCTCAGGTGGCAGTTAGAGGAGTGCCTGTAGCTGAATTCAACATGGAGTGCACACCTGCTACTATGCGCTTTAAGTAAGACATACAAATACACAAACTATCACTTTACATGAGTCACAGAGATGCCTCTCAGTCAGCCCATTCAACAGGAGAATGCGGAGCCGCTCTATTGCACGTAATCCTCCGCACAGACTGTCTCGCTGTCGCATTTGAGCAAACACTGAACGGTAGATTTCACAAAACAAATTGAACACCTGCGTGTGGTTTATTTGAGATGTGTTTCTCACCAACAGATATCACTTTGAGGGTCCTTGTGGTGTCATACTGCCTCCCGCCCTGGAACGCCACGAGAGCGAGATCATTTAAGGAGAAAGAAGGCAGGGCTCACTGCATAGAGCACTTTAACTGAGAGCACATGAACAGGGACTGGAATTTGGTTCATGCCTTCATGTGATTATGGTTTGTGTGCTTTGAAGATTTACTGCAAAATTAGGCCAAAATTAAATTTTAAATAGTGTCTTCTTGAGTGTTTGCTTGGCCTGTTTACCAGCGTTTCGTGTAAGTTGTGTCTTGGTAGATTTTTTCCAGCTGATTCATGGGTAACTTCTTAGTGTTTCCACAGTTATGGAAAACGTGGGATTTTGTAAATCGTAATTTCCAGACTCAACGAAAATATTTGTATTCGAATTATGGAAATTTCCATCATGAGTAAGTTTTCAATACAATCAGCTCTGAAATATTTATCAGCTAAAAATAACTGGCTGGAAAAATCATGGAAATCGATTGGTCAAATGTTGTGGAAACCCTGAATGTAGGACTAGAGACTGGTGCATTATAATGATTTTGAATGAGCTGTATCAGGACAGGCACACACAGATACAGTGGATGTGGAGTCAAAAGTTTTATTTTAAATAAAATGACCATGAAATAAAGTGTCTAAGGGGAATACTTGAGAACACATGAGAGTATATGAACAGGATTTATAATTGGTTTTCCTTTAAATTCTGTGGTGTTAGGTGTAAAAGCCCCAGGTTTGCTATGCTTGTTTGTAGGACTTGGACAATTAAAAAAAAAAGTGATTATGTATCATTATGACTTTAATGATAATAATATTGATGTTTTATTACAATTAAAATGAAGTATATGAATAATACAACTGTTGAATTAAAGAAATACTACTTTTGTGTTTAAGTATTTAAGAAAAATAATAAATAATAACTTCATTTTACAGTAAAATTACAATTCTAACTAGGGTTGGGTGATATACCAGTAGACACATTAATTGGTAGAAATTTGCCAATCCGTAAACATTTGTCTTCTGTATCACGGTTAATCGCTCACAAAATGTTGCTGTGCTATGTGGTCACAAAAACCGTTTGCACACGTTTTTAAGCATTGCAGTTTAAAAGCAAGTAATTTTAAGTCAATAGCTATGTTTCCATTCAAACATGTGAATTTAACTTGTGTGCCAAACTGGAATATTGCACAAAACATTTGCGATTAAATCACCGTTTCCATTCAGCTATTCAAAGAGAACAAATTCGTCACTTCCTGAGAAATAGGAGAAGTGAATATAATAAGTTTCATATTGACTGCATCTCAGAGCAAGCAGATGAAACAATAAATGCGGTCATTGCTTTCGGAGGTAGATGTCTGCTGTTTGGGAATGCAGTCATGTAAGACAGTTACACAGAAATACTTTGACAGACATTGCTCAGACATTTCAGAGCAACCAAAACAACATTTCAAATGCTGTGCAGTGAGATCGGTCCGCTGGTTAGTCAAGTTATCCCGTCCCATCATGCAAAATCACATGACTTTTTGCTCATGGTGGAATTTATTTGGTAAATGTTTTTCCATCGTAGTTACACATGTTTGGATGCCGCTGGCTGAACGTCTGATGAGTACGGCACACTTAGATGGAAACACTTCAGGAGTTTTGAAGTCGTCATTGGATTGGTTAGATTATGCAGGATTTCTGGGAGACGTGCGTGTCGCATTCTTTACCGTTCTGCCTGGAAACAAAAATGCTGTGGCGCCAAACCCCTGTCGTGTTTACAACTGTGACGATGAGTGCTTAACAGGATCAACTAAATGCTGGATTTTCAAAAGTATTTGAAAATTTTACAGTTCGCAACATAGAATTTTTAAAATATGTCCAAGAGTTTTACACACGGATCTGTTATTGTGGCAACATTTCCACACCCCTAAACATGATGTGGCACAAAACAAAACGTGATTGGTTGCTTTACCTGTCAGTCATATCCTCTTTGGTGGGCCTTGGCCATTCAAAGCGGCCAAGGTTTCCAGACCTTCTGCCGTCAGTCTCAAGGTCTAGCTACGTGAGACTATGTGCTCCATAACAATGACAAATTTCACATTTAGAAGATTTCAGCATTCAAAACTGTCTCCAACTTCCGCCAGTATGGATCAGCGATTTTGATGACATCACCCTACATTTTAGCTTCTCATCAAACTTTCTGTCCAATCAAATGCTCTCTAGAATTCGAAAAGTCCCACCCCCCTACTATAAATAGAGGCTGAAATCGGTAACTTGCCCACCGAATTTGTACTTTCTGTAAGGTGAATGGCACATAGTGCACTATATACAGGATAGGGAACGATTCAGACAGTCTAAATATGCTTTCCACTGGGGCGAATGAAGTCTGGTTTCACGCTTGGTCACACGAACCTCTGCAATGTGCACACAGCCAGCTCCAGTCCAGAGACACGATAGCACGGAGCAGATCATATGTGCGAGTCAGTGCAGGACACAAAATGTATCGGACTCATTTGAATTCTACACAGAATGCTGTATTTTATAGTGATATGGATGAGATTGTGGCTGTCAAATGTAGCGTTACCAAGCTCAGCAGCTCTGGTCCAAGCTGTAAATTCAACGAAACGCTGTTGTCTGTTTAAAAAAAGGGGATAGGGCTGATTGATATGTCTCGCCCTGTTTCAGTTGAAATTACGTCAACACATGGAATAACGCTGCATGTTTCAAAGCACTTTAGTGGACCTTTAAAGAGTTGTCTGGTCTCCAATCGCTCTCGAGGTGCATTGGTGCCATGCGATGCATACGCTGTCACGTAGTGTTGCTGGGAAAGATGAGACATATTCAGGAAAAGGTGGAAAAGGTACATTTCTGAGAGCTATCAGAGAGGTGCACGAACATGAAACGGTACTCTTATAGCTCAGGAGTATTGAACTGAATTACTTTTGCCACTTTATAGGCCTTGAATGGTTAAAAACACACTTGAATGTGTCAAAATGCCCTTTGCAAGTATCCTGGCAAACACATTCATTTAGGTCATATGAAAAAGCAAACAGCTGAGAAAGAAAACATGTGTAACAGTATATTGGATCCAGGCAGCTCTTAAAGTGACAGCAGTCTAATATTCCTGCTGTCTGTCATTCATGTTAATCAAACAACAAAAGAGAGAAAATCTCACTGTTCTTGACTAAATTATTTTTGTAACTTTAATAAGAAGAAATATATATTTACTTTACACAGTGCAGAATATTCAGTGTTTATTTGTTCTGCTGTAGTTTTTTGTCCTTTTGCTTGTAATTAGTTTCTTATTCCTTTTTAATTGCTGACTGTTTACTTGTGTCCAGTGAGCTTGAGTTTTTTTGTTTTTTGATTTAGGTTAGTATTAGTTTTTTGTGATATTGAAACTGGTGACAAGAATTATGAATTTTTATGGTATAAAAAAATCTTAAAGAAAAAATAACTATATTTTGATATATATTTTTACCACAAAATAAAATCTCATATCGTGATATAAGATTTTGGTCATATCGCCCAGCCCTAATACTACACTCTAAAAAATGCTGGGTTGAGAACAACCCAACTTAGATTATTTGGCAACCCAGCGCTGGGTAAATATTGGGCAGAACACATGCTGGATTATTTTGACCCAGCTGGTTGGGTTAAATGTTTTTACCAAACATTGCTGGGTTATTTGAGTCAACTATTATTATTATATTATTATTATATTTCTGGTTTGAAATGGACTGGAGCTTATAAAAAACACACACAGAATTACTAGAGGCGACAGCAATAATCAAAAGATAAACATTTATCATTAAACAAGAACACATGGACAAAACACAAGACAAATTTATTTGGGTGAATACAGCATAATTTACAATATTACATACATTTAAACTCATTTAACAAGCATTTTAGACAAAGCAAATGTAACATTTAAAAGTAGCCTTTTAATTTTAGTGTATTCAATCATTCTCTGTAATCACTTTTTACCGAAATAGCGGTAAATCTCATGCTGGTGTGTTGCCAAAATCTAAACCAGCGAAGGGCTCCTGTTTGCCGGGGGAACTGCAAACTTCAGACCGCCGCATCGCGTTTCACTCGTAGCTGAAAGATGCTGTGACGTGACTGACTTCAAAACCTGCCCATAAACAAACAGTACTGACTTTAGAGAACATATTTTAATATCAAACTAAATTAAACTCATTACAGTAACAAATAAAATCCATTTATTTCATGCAAGGCAAAAGGCGTTTCCATCCTGCAGAACAATCGCTGCAGACACAGCTGACTGACATCTCATCCTTAAGTTGCGTTGTGTAAAATAATACAATTTACAGCACAGTAAAGACTTTATAAATGAAATAAAATGTATACAAACCTTTATTTCGCTGAAGAAGTGCAAATCGGCGGTGCTGAGAACCGCTCTCTCCTGTAGAGGACTCAAAAAGCTCACGCTCTGACGGACTGTAACTCAGCAGCTGGGTTGTTTCGTCAAAGACAGACTTAACCCAGTGGCTGGGGAGAAAAAAATAACCCAGCGTTAAAAATGACCCAGCAATTTAGTTACAGAAAAACTACTTACTTACTGTTAAAGGAACCGTATGTAGGATTGTGGCCAAAACTGGTACTGCAATCACTTTCAAAATACTGTAGAACGGCGTATCCCCTCCCCCTCCCCCTCTGACTCGAGGTTGCCAGCTAAGCTGCAGGACTCCGCAGGAACGTAGACTGCTACAAGGAGCTTCCAATGGCAAGTGATGAGTCCTACACAATAAGTTTTTTTTTCTTCTGTTACTTATGTTTATGCTTCACAAGAGATGTTTTGCGAAGTAATTATGTGTCGCAAAAATTTACTAAAGGCGATTAGCCAAATATTTCGTAAAGATGTACTGTAATACCACATTTCAGTCGGAACATAGATTGTTTTCATACCGTGCTAGTGGTGCGATATAAAGCTTTTTATGAACGCATTTAGCACAGGCGACCGTGGAAAATTAGCAACATTGGCATCTGTCTTAAAATTCTTCTCCTTTTTCAGCCGTCTCCATCTGTCAAAGGCCTCTCCTATACAAATCCTTGTTTTATTTCAGACTTTGTCACGACGTACTTCGGATTCATAACGAGGTCTTTTAGGTTTCGTAACTTTATACATGTTTTATCCGACACGTTCGTAGCTGCAGCTGTAACTAGAGCAGAGCTGGCAATCCGGATGACGAAAACTCTACTGACATCGTGATTGGTAGATAGCTGGAGGGTGGCGCCTCAGACCAAAACACAACATGACAACATCAACATCAGTTGAGGGCTGCAACTTTCACTTTTAAATGACAATATCCTGGCCGGACCACTGTTGTCAGTGATATAAGTATTTGAAATGAACATGATTTCTTAATGTCTAGTGACATGTCAGGGTCATTTTATGATTAACTGAAATAAATTTCTTACATACGGTTCCTTTAAACTATTACCTGGGTAAAAAAAAAAATAAATAAATAAAATAACCCAATAAAATGACCCAACAAGTTAAACCCAGCATTTGGGTTAAAAAAAATAACCCAGGCCCTGGGTAAAAATATTTAAAATAACCCAATGAAATGACCCAATGGGCTGAACCCAGCATTTGGGTTTAAAAAATAACCCATTTTTAGAGTGTAACCTTTATTATGACAGAAAAGCACATTTCATTGCAAGTGCCAAATGCACATTATAAACAGCCCACTCTGAGACACTGAAAACACTGAATGAGCTGCTTACGTATAAAAAGTGCCTTGTTTTTTTAAAATTTGAAACATGCAGCACATATTTATTTAAACAACAATTTGATAATTGTGAAAACCAAATTGCTTTTTTTATTTAGCACAGCCCTAGTTTGTGTTTTGATTGATATGAAGTACAACTGCAAAATTTGTGATTACTGTTTAAATAGTGGCTTTTTCAGCTGGTGGTTGGCATATGTTGATATGTATGACTTTGTTTTTTTGTCAGCGTCAATAGACGAGTTTGAGTGACTCTGTGTGTGTTTGTGTGTCTGTTTGAGTGCATGCACCCTGTGGCATCAGGTCACCTTGATTCTGTCTAGTCCGATGCCAGATTCCACGGTCCAGCTGGAAATCTCTCTCTCTCTCTTCCTCTCTCTCTTTCACTGTCATGACTTGTACAACCAAGCAGCAGAAAAGCTACATTTTGTTTGACACCTCCTAGTCCAGCTCGGGTGTCCAGCTTACCTGTATGTACACAGATTCATCCTTGCATGTTAATACAACAATAATGCTGAGTGAATCGCTTGACTTATTTGACTTACAAATGTGCAACAGAACGCACATTTGCGTCTAAGAAATTGAATGCGTCTGCACAGACTGACACTGTTACTAAAATGCTGTTTTGGTGTTTATGTGTGAGAGATGGGTAAGGGGGGGAGGAGGGGAGAGAGGGCTGTACGTCTGTGTTTGTAAATGATAAATGAGTGTGTAGTTTTGAGGTGTGTGTAAGCGATCGCTGTTGGTGTGTGTGCATTTGGTCTCCTGGAGAGACTGTGGCTCATTAGTTTCTGAGGCGATGAGAGAGGTCTGCTCCAAAAATAACACACACCATTTCCTGTCCATTAAACCACAATTTCACACCAATCTGAGCTTAACGACGTACGTGCGCGCATGCACAATAAATATCTCCCCTGACATACGCTTAGCCTCTAAAATCCTCTGAGACACACAACATCAATCCTACACACACATACACGCATGGTCCCATTAAATATCGATTTCACACCAATCTGAGCGTCTCCCCGGTCTGGGCTTGTCAGAGGACAGGGATGGAGCGATGCAGGGGAGGGAAAACGAGGATAGGGATGGAGTGATGGACACTAGTAGGAGAGACGTATGGCGTGATATGGATCTTGTTGTGTTTCTGCATGATAATGAGTCTTTTTCATATTTTGGCAATTTGTTAATAGTTTAGATAATAGTAAGGTTTTATTTATTTTTTTATTTTATTTTCAGTAGATTTTGTTTGATTAATTCCTGGATAACTTCTTAGAAAATCCATATTAAATGTAAAATAATAATCATTTTCTTAATGTATGTAAATGATTTGGTTGAGATTGATTCATCCATGCATTTATATTTATATACATTTGCATATCTGTATAATATTTATAGAAATGTCATAACTTGCTGTTCTTATAATATGACCGACTTTTCTGCTGACGTATGCAAGGCTGTGCTATTGTTAAGCCAGTTGCATTCAGATCTGCCTCCATTCCGATATGGAATGGAGTTTTATAGCTCCTATCAATACCCGATGGATAAAAAAGAGGTCCGTCCTACTTTTTAAAATCTGTTTCACTCAAACATAAGTCACAATGTGTAAGTGCAGTTAGGTACACTTTATATTTCATGCTAGCTTCAAAAAATCGTTGCCAAGTCAGCAGCTGAAAAATCATGGCATAGTCATGAAAATTCATTGTTAATATGGTGTGGGAACTCTGAAATATAGAAGCCCATTTCCTCCATTGTAATTACGACTTTTTATCTCAATTCTGACATTTTTCTCAGAATTTCATGATTTTTTTTCTGTTTTTTTTTTCTCAGAATGGAGTGATATAAACTCGCAATTATAGTTATAAATTATACATTTTTTTCTCGTAAATGCGAGTTTGTATCTCGCAACTCTCCTTCTGACAGTTTTGAGGGAAAAAAAACTCAGAATTTTGAGTTTATATCTCACAATTCTGACTTAATAACTTGCAATTGTGTGAGGAAAAAAAGGCAGAACTGAGAGTTTATATCTCGCAATTCTGACTTTTTTTCTCAGAATTGCAAATTTATTGCAAAACAAACTCGCAATTCTGAGAAAAAAGTCCAATTTGTGAGTTTCTATCGTCTCGGTTACGTATGGTAACCCTCGTTCCCTGATGGAGGGAACGGAGACGTTGTGTCGAGTAGTGTACGACACTAGGGGTCGCTCTTGAGAGCCCAAACACCTCTGACAGTATTGAGAAAGGCCTGCAGATTTGCATAGCTGACGCCCCGGACATCCGGGTGCAGCGTGTGCATCTGCTCACTCGTTCTGATTCTGAGGAGCCGAGCGTCTCAGCTCACTCAGAGGCGGACCAGAGATGTGGCATGGGAGGTTCCCTCCATCAGGGAACGAGGGTTACCATACGTAACCGAGACGTTCCCTATCTGTCGTACACTCCGAGTTGTGTCGAGTAGTGTACGACACTAGGGGTCCCCGTAAAAACACGCCACATGTCTGACCGCGTCACGAGAGACAAGTGCAGAAGTAACAGGGCAAAACGTAAGTGCAGCTCAATGACCATCCAACGTCCAAGGACTGACCTGTACACGGGGTCCTGCAGCCGGGCCTCCCTCAAGGGCGGCTGAGTGTCTTGAGATCGTTGGGAAAATGCCTGCTCCCGAAGGAAAGACATTGCGGAGTTCACAACCTGCCCGACAGGGGGGGTTTAAGTGACATGGTTAGACATGGGACCTGAGGGGGTCTCACACCCGGGAAGACAGCCAGACTCAGATCCTAGAGAACCTGTTCTCAGGGGAAAACACCGCACCACAAGAGTTATAGGTGGAAATACACATATGGGGCCACATAAGGGGCCACTACATATGGGGCACAATCCAATCAAAATAAGGGAAGTCATACCTTGTGAAGGGATTCCATAGCGGGTTTCTCCGCTAAACTCCGCCATGTGCAGAAGTGCCAAAGATGGAGATGGTGTCCAGGGTTCGCATCAGGAAACCTACTGAAACTCAGAAGCGTAATCACCATTAGGGGAAGCGCTTTATGCAAGCTCTACACCAACCAGTGTGCTGAGTCAAGAGTTAGCAATCAAGACTCTAGCTGACACTGGTTCTCTGCACAAATTATAAAATCTGGCAAATGTGTTAGGTGTAGCCCAACCCGCAGCTCTACAGATGTCTGTTAAATGAGGCCCCATTCGCCAGGGCTGCTGAGGCAGCGATGCCCCTGGTTGAGTGGGCTCTTACCTCCCAGGGTAGGCCTCTGGCCAGGTAGGCCATACGGATCGCGTTTACCAGCCAATGGGAGATCCTCTGTTTGGAGACAGCTTTCCCCTTCTGCTGTCCTCCGTAACAAACAAAGAGCTGCTCCGAACGTCTGAAGGGCTGCGTTCGTTCCATGTAGATGCGCAGGGCACGGACTGGGCATAACAAGGTCAGGTTGGGGCATCTTCCTGGGAAGAGAGAGCTTGCAAGGTCACTACCTGATCTCTGAAAGGAGTGGTGGGGACCTTGGGCACATATCCAGGCCGGGGTCTCAAGACAACGTGAGAATCCGCTGGTCCGAATTCCAGGCACGAACTGTTCACGGAGAGGGCTTGGAGGTCTCCCACTCTTTTGATGGAAGTGAGCGAGTCAAAAGAGCCGTCTTGAAGGAGAGAGCATCGAGTTCGACTGACTGAAGGGGCTCGAATGGATCTTGTTGTAGACCTTGAGAACCACAGCAAGATCCCAAGAGGGGATGAGATGCGACCGAGGAGGGTTCAGCCTCCGGGCTCCTCTAAGAAACCTGATTATCAAATCGTGTTTCCCCACCGATCTGCCCCCACCAAGTCATGATTAGCTGATATAGCTGCGACATGAACCTTGAGTGTTGAGGCAGACAGGTGCCTGTCCAGGCCTTCTTGAAGGAAGGATAACACTGATTTGATGCCACAACTCCGGGGTCCTTCCCGTGGGAAGAACACCAGTTCACAAAGATGCGCCATCTTAGGTCATACAGCCGTCTGGTAGAGGGAGCTCTTGCCTGTAGAAGTGTGTTTACCACTGAAGGTGAAAGGTCTCTGAAGTCCTCCTGGTCGCGTCCAGGGACCATAGGTGGAGGTTCCAAAGATCAGAGCGCGGGTGCCAAATTGTGCCCTTCCCCTGAGAAAGGAGGTCCTTCCTCAGAGGAATGCGCCAGGGAGGGGCTGATGCCAGGAGCACCAGGTCCGAGAACCAGGTTCTGTTGGGCCAGAAGGGGGCCACCAAGAGAATCTGTTCCTTGTCCTCCCCGACTTTGCACAAGGTTTGTGCGATGAGGCTCACTGGGGGGAACGCATACTTGAGCCGGCCCCTCGGCCAACTGTGTGCCAGTGCGTCTATACCGAGGGGGGCCTCGGTTAGACCGTACCAGAGCTGGCAGTGGGTGGATTCCGGTGAGGCAAAGAGATCTACCTGTGCCTGGCCGAATCGATCCCAAATCAGTTGGACCGACTGGGGTTGGAGTCTCCACTTGCCTCCGAGCGAAACCTGTCGTGACAGGGAATCGGCCATACGATAGGCTTCGCCCGGAATGTGAGTGGCTCATAGAGACTTGAGTCTGTGTTGACTCCAGAGCAGCAGGTGGCGGGCTAGTTGTGACATGCGAAAGGAGCGTACACCGCCCTGGTGGTTGATGTAGGCCACAGCCGCAGTGTTGTCGGACCTGACCAACACGTGCTTGGCCTGAATCATAGGTCGGAACCTCCTCAGGGCCAGGAGCACTGCCAACAACTCCAGACAATTTATGTGCCAAAACAGTCGGGGGCCTGTCCAGACCCCGGAAGCTGCCTGCCCGTTGCAGGTGGCACCCCAGCCTGTCTTGGAAGCATCTGTGGTGACAACGATGCGTCTGGACACCTGTTCCAGGGGAACTCCTGACCGTAGGAACATAATGTCTGTCCAAGGGCTGAGTGTCTGGCGACACGATGGTGTGATGTTCACTCGAAATGTGCCTCGATGCCACGCCCACCTGGGGACTCGAGTATGAAGCCAGTGCTGCAGCGGTCTCATGTGCATCAAACCCAACGGCGTGACCGCGGCTGAGGATGCCATGTGCCCTAGGAGCCTCTGAACCTGTTTTAGGGGGACCGCTGACCCGCATCTGAGTGTTGCCACACACCTCAGAACTGGCTGTGCACGCTCTGGGGAGAGACGCGCAGACATACTAACCGAGTCCAGCTCTACGCCGAGAAAAGAGATCCTCTGTGCCGGGAGAGTTTGCTCTTTTCCCAGTTGACCCGAGGTCCCAACTGGGCCAATGGTTGAGAACCATGTCCCTGTGTACGCAACCCATATCCCACGAGTGAGCTAGGAATAGCCAGTCGTCAAGATAATTGAGAATGCGGATGCCCACTTCCCTGAGGGGGGCAAGGGCAGCCCCCGCTACCTTCGTAAAGGCGCAGGGCGGCAGGGATAGGCCGCAGGGGAACCTTGTACTGATGAGCCTGATCTCGAAGACAGAGTCTTGGAGGATCAAGACATGATAGTACGTGTCGCTCAGGTCCAATGCCATCAACCAATCTTAAGCCCTGACACACAAGGAATGTGTGTTCAAGGGCTAATGTTTGAACGGGAGCTTGAGAAAGGGCCCAATTCAAAAACCTCTGTTTTAAGATTGGTATGAGTCAACCACCCATCTTGGTACAATGAAGTAGGGGTCGGCAAACCCTTCCTTCATTTTGGCTGAGGGGATAGGATCTATCGCACCCTTCCCAGGGGGGCTGCGATCTCTGCTTAAGGGACCATAGCATTCTTGCCCTGAGTCGATTTATAAGAGAATGCCGTAGACCTTAGCGGATGCCTTGCAACCTGAGTTGCATAGCCAAGTCAGGTAGTTCTGAGAAGCTTCAGGTCTCAGGGAACTATACCCGACGTACCTGGAATGGGAATGTCGTGGCTGAATAAGGCAGAGAACGCCGTGTTTGGAGATGAAGCCCCAAGAGCGCTGTGTGTCTTTGCCATTATGCAGAGTTTGTGCCGAATCCATCTCTCATCCCCGGGTCGAGAGTGGATCTGGACGGGTCAGCTAGCCCGCCTGCTCTGGATTGCTTGTCAGAAGAAAAACTAGAAGCCTAACGAGGGTTCTAGCAAGTCTACCGACAAGCTTGTGTTGCCACCTTCCCACAAGATCTCTGACCGCTGGGCGGTCAGGCCGGAGGCCCGGCTGTCGCGGGGCCTCAGGAGTTCTATAGGGGACCGTCCGTGGCGACTAACAGACAGGGGTAGTCGGGGGTAGAGGGCCGGAGCCCTGACCCGCGGCTCTGTCTGCTCCTACCGTGAAGGACTTTCGCTGCAAATTCTATCACGGTGTTGCCAGAAGGACCAACCTGGGAAATGGGGTGTAAGAAGCGGACTTCAAATTTCCCGCATTTCTGACAGGTGCAGCCACAGGTGGCGTTCCTGGACCAACAAGTAGACATCGCCCTTCCTAGAGCGTGTGCCACGACTCACAGCTCTAGGTTGGAACCACCCTCGTACTGAGCGCGCAATGCCACGGCCTGAACACCCAGAGGATGGCCGTGGTATGTAAGGCGGACGCAGCCTGTCCAGAAGCCATGTGAGCCTTGCCCGGAAGAACTTACAGGCCCTGAACGGGAGTTCTGGAAGGAATCTCACAAGCGACGGCGATTAGCAGGGAGTACACTGCAATCGCCCCCTCCGCCTGGGGGAACCTCTGAAACCCCCTCGCTGGACCCCCATCGAGAGTGGTGAAGGAGGAGAAGTTGGTTTATCACGTTCTGACCATTTTTTTAAATGGGCTTTCCGCGATTTCACCAACTTCGCGTGCACTACCGGGAAACAGACACTGGAAACGAGCGTACAGGTCGTTACCCAGATGTCTATTAACCAGCCCCTTCTTGGCTTCCCGTTTCAGGCACGGCCGCCATTTTTTTGCATCCACCTCAAACTGAGAATCAGTCCCCCGTAGAGGCTTGCTCAGCTGAAGTTTCTGCTTCAAATAGTTCACGCCCTTCCTTAGCGATGCTGCCGCTAACCATTTCCGCCCAATTAGGAGTTCTGAATAAGAAAGTCAGCTGTACTGAGACAGACTAACAAACTTGTCCGGAAACTCAATCGAGGGACGCACGAAGCGAGGGGTTTGCGGGGTTTTCCCCCGGCAAAACCTTCCTTGCTTTGTAATGCTCGTCACCAACGCACATCGCTACGGCCTCGTACCCGGAAGTAGAAGGACCGGAGCGGGTAGCAGTCGGGAACGTAAGCATACGGCTCGTGCGCCCAGGTCATGGTTTCGCCGGCAAAACATGAATCAACAACAAGCGCTGCATCGGCGTGAGAATCTCAACACTGAATACAACGGTCGTGTTGATCGTTTGGATCGAGGGACGCGAGGAGCGAGAGGTTTGCGGGGTTTTCACCCGGCAGAGCCTTCCCTGCTTCCTAATGCTCGTTACCGACGCACATCGCAACGGCCTCGTTCCCTGAAAGTAGAAGGACCGGAGCGGGAAGCAGTCGGAGTGAGCCGCGGCTTCACGTAAAGCACACGGCTGACGAGCAAGCGCGTCCATGATCGAGCTCTCGCAAGCAAAACATGAGTCAACAACAAGCGCTGCATCAGCGTGAGCATAACTCAACACTGAACACAACGGTCATGTCGATCGTTTGGGAAGGTAAGTCGCAACCAGGATGACACGGAGGGAAAGATATGTTAACCAACACACAATCCTACCGTGCCAGCTCTATCAGAGAAATCACCCATAGAAGGAAGATTGCTCTTCAAGATCGCCGGCGACGCACCCAGGGGACTCTCACAACACAGGCTGTGCTAGAGAGGGAGAGACCGCTGTCTGTGCTGCAGATCCAACGACGAGAGAGGTGAATGTTGCTACATCTCACGCAGAGACGCTGCATTCGGCTCCGAAGAACAGAACGAGTGAGCAGATGCACACACTGCCCTATTTATACCCGGATGTCCGGGGCGTGGTCAGCTATGCAAATCTGCACACCCAATTTTCATTGGCCTTTCTCAATACTGTCAGAGGTGTTTGGGCTCTCAAGAGCGACCCCTAGTGTCGTACACTACTCGACACAACTCGGAGTGTACGACAGATAGGGAACTCACAATTCTGACTTTATAACTCGCAACTGTATGAGAAAAAAGTCACAATTGTGAGATATAAACTCTGAATCCTGACTTTATATCTCGCAATTCTGACTTTTTCTCAGAATTGCGAGTTTGTCTCACAATTCTGACTTTATAACTCACAACTATGTTTATATCATAATTCTGAGAAAAAAAAGTGAGGTAGACTTGTATCTCACAATTCTGACAGTTTTGAGGGGAATACTCTGAATTTCTCAGAATCGCGAGTTAGTATCTCTCATTTCTGACTTAAACTCGCAATTGTGTGAGAGAAAAGTCAAAGTTGTGAGATATTCTGAGAAAAATGTTAGAATTGTGAGTTTATCTCGCAATTCTGACTTTCTCACAACTGCGAGTTTATATAACGTAATTCTAAGAACAAAACTCAGAATTGTGAGATAACAATTGCACAATTGCGAAAAAAAACTCGCAATTAAAAGTAGATAAGAAGTACTTTAATAAAAAGTAGATAAGAAGTCACTGTTATCTTTTTACATTTTGTTTTATTCAGTGGCAGAAACGGGCTTCTATACTGAAACTAGGTCTGAAGTGCTGTGCAATTTAATGATTTTTAGAAAGCTGCGGCTGGCTGAGAAAAAAAATGCAGTGTCAGGCCTAAGACAGGCTTCTTATTTTAAATAAAATAACCAGACAAACTTAAAATAAAACATCCATGGGGAATATACAGTATGTGATTTAAGGTTGGGAAGTGCCAAGAAGGGTGTAGTCCAGGTTAAGTTGAGGTTAACGCATGTTCCTAAAGTCCAGGTTGTATGTTCTTGCAGATCCTGAAAAGGAAGTGTAAGGGAATTCTCTCTGGACATTTTATACAACCTATTTAATGTTTTATGTTCCTTTTATTTAAATTAAACACCTTTCTGAGGCTGTGTGTCACATGCATTGTGCCACAAGGGCATCATTTAGGAAGAATGAATCAAATAGAATCTGTATTTATCACTGCACAACCAGGAGCAGTGGAATTTATTTCCATTACTGTCACGTTCTGTGGCCATAAACCAGCACAACATATTACAGGGACAGTCCCTCTGGAGCAACTTGGGGTTAAGTGTCTTGTTCAAGGGCTCAATTGTGATGACTCATGATGCTCTTCTAATAGGACTCAATCCAGTAACCTTCCAGGTGCCAGGCCTGAGCTTTAACCTCTATTTGTGTCATACCAATCCAGAGGCCTCGGGTAATTGCAGAGGTCCCTACTAGGTAGTAGCTTAGCTTTCAGGCTTAGCTAAATAAATATGAGGCCAACATGACCAATGTCCTCATGGGTATCTTTAACATCTGTCTTGGACAACTGTTTCCTGAGGCATCAGGACTGTCACGGCCATCCCTGTGCTCTTGAAGTTACCCTTAACTAAGGAGGTCTAATAAACGAGGAGAGAATTTTTATAGCCAATCATGTGATTAGTCACATGCCATTCTTGGCTCAAGTGGTTGGTTAAAAGATGTCAAGAAATGAGTGTCTGTGTTTTATCTTATAATCAGAAAAGTTCAAAAAAGAAAGAAAACCTGACAGTGGACAGAAGCCTATTCTGCCACTAAATAAAAAAAATAAAGTAATTGCTACTTTTTATCTCACAATTCTGAATTTTTTTTTCGCAATTGCTAGTTTATATCTTGAAATTCTGGCTTTTTTCCTCGCAATTGTGAGTTTATATCTCAGAATTCTAACTTTTTTTCTCGCAATTGCGAGTTTGGATCCCGCAATTCAGACTTTTTTCCTTGCAACTGCAAGTTTATATCTCGGAATTCTGACATTTTTCCTTGCAATTGCAATGTTTACATCTCAGAATTCTGACTTTTTTCTCGCAATTGCGAGTTTGAATCTCAGAATTCTGACGTTTTCCCTTGCAAATGCAATGTTTACATCTCAGAATTCTGACTTTTTCTCGCGATTGCGAGTTTGGATCTTGCAATTCAGACTTTTTTCTTACAATTGGCAGTTTATATGTCAGAATTGTGAGATATAAATTCGCCATTGCGAGTTATAAATTGCAATTTTGAGGGTAAAAAAGACTGATATATTCTGAGAATTGCAAATTTTTATCTCACAATTCTGACTTAACAAGTGTTATAAAATCACAATAGTGCAATTCTGAGAAAAAATGATCTATATAAACTCGATATAAAATTATGAGTTTTCTTTCACAGAGATTTCTCAAAATTATCGACTTTTTCAGAATTGCAAGTTTACATCTCACAATTCTGAGAAAAAAAAATAAAATTGCAAATTTATATCTTGCAATTCTGACTTTTTCTTAGAATTGAGAGTTTATGTCTCACAGTTCTGGCTTTAGAACTCACAATTGTGAGTTTATATTACACAATTATGCTGAAAAAAAAATTGGATTGGCAAGTTCTCGGATCTCGCAATTCTGACGCAATTCCTACGTCAAGTAGATTGTGCCAAAATCTGGCTAAAATTGTGTAGTCTGAACTGGACTTAACACACACTAAACGATTGTCACTCATGTGAGCTTACAACTATTTGCCTCCAACTGCGGGCATTTGACAGCGATTTCCATGAATAGTAAAAATCTGGGCTAAAATCGTGTAGTGTGAACCTGGCATAAGACCGAAGCGAACCAGACAAATACTGACCCTTTCCCATGACCTGCCCTCAAGGGGTTCTTTTTGCGGTGCCCACAAATTGTGACCCTAATGTTGTCTAAGACAATGGGGTTGTTAGAAGGTTAAGGAATACCCTCCTTGTGTCCTTGTTTTTTTCAGTTTCTATTTAATGACTTTATTCATTCTACTTGACCTGAAAGGAATGACCAGTCAGTGTCCATTAGCTTAAGATGCCTTTCAGAAATGTTGGCAGTAAAGCGTGTACCCTGATCTGAGTGTTTGTGATAGGGGCTCCCCAATGGTGGATGAGAAGCGTAAGCAAATACAGTTTCCACACATTCAGAAAACTGGCACTTGGCACTTGGAGATAAAGTATGATCCACTTGTTGACACTAAAATTAATATACAAATATTTGCAAAGTCTTCATATTTCCATTTTGTCAGGACATGTTGTGTAACTGAGTCTGAATCCTTTTTTGTTTATATTTATTACACCACCAAGTTGTTTGAATAAGTTGCTGAAAATCCTAGAGAGGATTTTGTAACAGTAGCACCAAAAGAGAAGCTGGCCATCTGGGCCATGTCGTTTTAATGCCAAGTAGGACATACAGGATCATGAGATTCCACTTACGAATGCCATCACCTTTGACAGCATCCCCTTCAGGCTCTGGTCCTTTGCAATATTTTTAGAAGTTGCTTGAGGAGAGAAATTAGTTCTGGATTGAGGGTGGCATAATCAAGGAGAACCGCAGTATATTCATAACCCTGGGTATACTTTAATTGCAGACCTACATGGATCCATCCCAGTACACCGGAAGGGCACATTAATGACGAGTAGTGCAACCAAGGGTGCGGAAATTCTCATTGAAGCTTCTAGTTCTCACCATTGCAATCCTTGGCTTCTACAGCGTTGCAAGCTTTAAGTTGTCCTGTGAGGGGGTGGGAGTGTGTCAACTCCATCAATCTTCTTGGGGGGAACCACCTACTGCTCTCACCATGCCTGAACACGACTAAATATAAAAGAGACCATTTTTAGTTTCAAGTATAAAATCTTGCCCTCATTTCAGCCTGACAGAATGCAGTGTTGTTAAATCCCGGATACATATTAATACATACTCAAATTTCCAAGGAGAGATGTCAATTGGCCGATGTGTTCATTAAGTCAATAAGTATTATGTATTAATGTACTTTTGAGAAAGACAATTTATGCTGTATAGAGAGTAACAGAAAGGGGATAAATGGAATAGATCTGGAATTCTGAGCACTGACTGTTGCACTGAAATTGAGCGTTTTTTGGTTTGGCTTTCACCAAGGGCAGTCTGGTGCAAGTGGCTTCTGTATTACAGCAGGAGGGAGTCTCAACACTTTACTGTGGTTCTCAGCTAGAGGTTTGAGAAACATGCAGTTTTTTGTCAGCCTGGAAATCGAACAAATTTCTCAGTTACCCTTTTTCAGTTATGCCTGATGGATTTTTTTCAGTGACCCTGATGGATTTTTTTTTACAAAGGTTTTTTTTTTGTAACGTCAGAAGATTAAGAAACACTAATTAAGAAACGACAGGATAGTACAAATAATAATTACTAAAAATACAAAAACAAAACAAAAAAAAAATAGTATGGCACAGTAAAATCAAAGTGCAAAAGATATTGCCAATATTCCATATTACAGTTGAAGTCAAAAGTTTACATACACCTTGCAGAATCTGCAAAATGTTACTTATTTTACCAAAAGAAGAGGGATCATACAAAATGCATGTTATTTTTTTTTAGTACTGACCTGAATAAGGTATTTCAGATAAAAGATGTTTACATATAGTCCACAAGAGAATACAGTAGTTGAAATTATAAAAAATTACCTTCTTTAAAAGTTTACATATACTTGATTCTTAATACTATGTTACCTGAATGATCCACAGATATGTTTTCCCCCTTGTTTGCCTATTTTGTTTCCCTCATGTCCTTTGTCTGTCCTGAAAAGCTAAACTGCCTGCTGTTCTTCAGAAAAATCCTTTAGGTCCCACAAATTCTTTGGTTTTTCAGCCTTTTTGTGTATTTGAACCCTTTCCAACAATGACTGTATGATTTTGAGATCCACCTTTTTACACTGAGGACAACTGAGGGACTCATATGTGACTATTACAGAAGGTTCAAACACTCACTGATGATTCAGTGTTTCCACTCTGCATTAAGAGCCAAGGGTGAACACTTCTGAATTTGAAGACCAGGGTAAATTTAACTTACTTTGTCTTCTGGGAAACATGTATCTTCTGTAGCTTCTGAAGGGCAGTACTAAATGAAAAAAAAAAGATATTTAGGCAAAATAAGAAAAATACATATTTTCATTCTGTTTAAAAGTTTACACCCCCTGCCTCTTAATGCATCATTTTTTTTCCTTCTGGAGCATCAGTGAGCATTTAAACCTTATGTAATAGTTGCAACTGAGTCCCTTAGTTGTCCTCAGTGTGAAAAGATGGATCTCAAAATCATAGTCTTTGTTGGAAAGGATTCAAATACACAAAATGCTGAAAAACCAAAGAATTTGTGGGATCTGAAGGATTGTTCTGAAGAACAGCAGGCAGTTCAACTGTTCAGGACAAACAAAGGACTCATGAACAACTATCACTAAACAAAAAAACACAGCTGTGGATCATTCAGGTATAAACACGGTATTAAGAACCAAGTGTATGTAAACTTTTGAACAGGGTCATTTTTATAAATTCAACTATTATTGTCTCTTGTGGACTGTATGGTGTATTTTATGAGAAATATACTATTCAGGTCAGTACTAAATAAAAAATAACATGCATTTTGTATGATCCCTCTCATTTTGGTAAAATATATATATTTTTTTTTTTTTGACTTCAACTGTACATGGTGATATTCAGAGTTGGACGAAGAGACCAAACATATACAGTAGGACTATATAAGGGGATAAATCTAAATCTAATTCTCAAATTCTGTAATGCTTGACCAGATTGGATGCTTTTCATAAACTGTTTGTGAAATTTGTCATATATCAGATAATTTCTGGTTCTAAACTTAGACAATTAGTCTCTCCTTGTATATTTTTGATATTTAAAGGAATAGTTCACCCAAAAATAAAAATTCTGTCATTAATTATTCATCCTCATGTCGTTCCAAACCCGTAAGACCTTTGTTAATCTTCGGAACACAAATTAAGATATTTTTGATGAAATCCAAAAGCTTTCTGACCCTGCATAAACAGCAATGCAACTGACACGTTCAAGGTCCAGAAAGGTAGTGAAGACATCAATAAAATAGTCCATGTGACATCAGCGGTTCAACCGCAATGTTATGAAGCTACAAGAATACTTTTTGTGCGCAAAGCAAAAAAAAATAACCTTTCTGGGTCTTAAACGTGTCAGTCGAGTTACTCTGGATTTCATCAAAAATATCTTAAGGTCTTTTTAGGGGAGTTCTAACAATGAGTCGCTCATTACCACTTTGTTCATAACATAGTGACTGAAAATACTTACATTTGAGTGAGAAAGTAAGTCTTTGGAAGAACTAAGGCAGTAACAATCCATAGTACTTGTATAAACCACAATCCTACACAGTCATATGAGAGAAGTGAGGTTATGATTGAAGAAATGAAGAGAACATGTGAAATTCTCTCACGGCTCTGGAGGAAAAGGGCAGGTGGTGAGTGGGAGAGAGTGTGGGACTGAGATAAAACATTGCAGACATGAAGAAGGGTCACAGTGACTGTAGGGGAGGGGCAGATTCTAGTAAATACAAGGTCAAGATGTTTGCCAGCTTTCTGTGTAGCATAAAATTGATAGACAGAGAAAAGCAAGATGACGTTTGTGAAAACTGGATGATTGAGCAGTTTGTTTGCATTTTAAAACAGAAGCCACAAGCGAGTAGGACATAGCTATTTTAGCACCATTTATGATCATAGTGTGTGTGTTCATATGCACATAAATAAAAGCCTGCATGTTACCTCATCTTGTTCTCTTCTTAGACAATGAGACTGATCTCACTATTTCTGACATGGTTATATAAAATGAGTAATCTGTTCAGTCAGTCAGTCAAATCGCATATTGAGCTGATAGCATAAGCTAATATGCGCAAAGGGTTGGGGAAAAAAATTGGATATTTTTAGCCTAGAATGATCAAAATGTGTCCTGATCTTAGTCCGGGGGAGAAAAAAATGCAACAGCTCGTTCAGGCTTAGCAAACTGACAGAGAAACCCAGCCCACTGGCAACACTTCCAATGTGCCATGGATAGAGCGTCGCCCTATATTACATTTAAATTTACATGGATGTTTTTTACAGAACTGATTTGCAAGAAAATATGCATGTCAAATGTAGCTACGACTGCAATAATGGCTATGCCACATAATTTCAAGACTGAATGCCTTGCAAATGCTTTATGTCTTACAAGTGCAACTTTATTTCTAATAATTTGAAATATATTTCTCATAATCATGAATTTGTTTCTCGTAATTGCACTCTTTATATCTTTATATACTAAGTGTGACTTTAAATCTTAGTGATTTTATATGTCGCAATATTACTATATTGCATAATTGCAACATTATTTGCATAATAGCGACTATATCTTGCAATTGCAACTTTATTTCCTGTAATTTCAAATATATTTCTCATAATCATAATTTTTTCTTTAACTGCACCTTTATATCTTTATATATAAAGTGACTAAATGTGATTTTATATATTGCAATATGATTGTATCTCATAATTGCAACATTATTTTTTATAATTTTGACTACATCTTACAGTTGCAACTTTATTTCCTGTAATTATGAATATATTTCTCAAAATCATTTTTTCCCTCTTAATTGCACCTTTATATCCTTATATACTAAGTGTGACTGAATCTCACAAATTAATATTATATATATATTGCAATATGACAATATCTTATTTGCAACATTATTATACATTGTGACTGTATCTTATTTCCTGTAATTTTAAATATATTTCTAATAATCATATTTGTTTTCATTATTGCACCTTTATATCTTCATACTAAGCGTGACTAAATCTCAAAATGTGATTTTATATATTGCAATGTGATTAAATCTCATAATTGCAACATTATTTTCATAATTGTAACTACATCTTACAATTGCAACTTTATTTCCTGTATGTTTAAACATATTTCTAATAATCATAATTTTTTTGATCATAATTGCACCTTTATATATTTATATAGTAAGTATGAATAAATCTCACAATGTGATTTGACATTGCAATATGATTAAATCTCATAATTGCAAAATTATTTTTCATAGTTGTTACTATACGTTACAACTTTATTTCACCTAATTATTAATATATTCCTTGAAATCGTAACTTTATTTCTTGTAATTGCAACATTATTTCTGGTAATTGTACATTTATTTCTCATATTTGAACCTTTATAATCTTGTATTTGTAACTATATCTAGTAATATAATTTGGTCTTTATTTCCTGTAATGTATTTCTCATAATTATGTCTATATATTTCCCTTTAATTGCGAAAATACCATAATTGTGGCTTTATATCACACAAAGTGACTTGATATAATACAATATGATCTTATTGAAACTATTTTTCATAATTGCAACTTTCTATCTTACAGCTGAAAATGTATTTTTCATAATTACTAATATATTTCTTGTAATTGTGACTTTATTTCTCATCATTTCTTCAGTTAATTTTTCATAATTATGATATTTGTTTTCTCAAAATTGCACCTTATCTTGCAATTGGGACTGTATATAACTTTATTTTTTCGTAATTTTACCTTTATTTCTTGGAATTGCTGATATATTACATCTATATGTTTTGCAGTTGTGGTTTTATTTCTCATAATTGTAATATTAATCATTTATGCGATTTTTTTTTTATTTTTTTTTGCAATTATGGCTTAATTTCTCGTACATGTAGATCCGACTCTTTGTCACACTTCTTATTTCTTACTTTGAAATGATCTCACACTTGCCTTTTTTTCATTGTTTAATCTTTAATAGAACAGATGCTGCCAACATTTTAAATACAAAACACCACTTCATTAATTTCAACTGAACTGTAGATAATTAAGTTGTCCACCTGCATCTCAATAGGATTTGTAATTTTATAAATTAAAGCTTCAGATTGCTCCTCTCTTTAATGCTTTAGCTCAGGTCAAAAGGTCAAGGCCCCTCTAAAGGTCACCTTGATCATGCTTTTTATGTGTCAGTTTCTGTCACTAAGCATTAAGTGGAAGCGCACACACACAATTATTATTCCCACTTTTGAGCAGGACCTGTGACTCAAATGACCCTCACTTCTTATCGAATCCAGGTGGCATGTATCACAAATGTCCTGTGTGTGTATGTACAGCTAACACACTGCTCTATTCACAAACTTGTATTACACATACACAGAATCACACACTTGTCTGCTCCGGTTTGTGTGTGTCTCACAGGGCCCTTTGTGCAGATTAAGAGATTTATAAATAGAGAAAAAAGCTTTGCTTAGAGACTCAAATCTCGGAGCCATGCGCGGATTACTGCATCCCTGTGGGATTTTGAACCAAAACCCAAGCTGACACACACATACATACACATACTCATTTACACAAACCCTCGAGCTCTGTACAAACAGAGGCATTCCATATCCACACTCTATTCTGTATATTCGGTACAAATGGCTTCTCTCTTGCTGACTGTCTTAATCTCTTTCTCTATCTCTGACTTCATCTGATCACTCACTCCTCGCCACTGTCCTCCTTCTATCTGTTCATAGTGTCTTTCCAGCAATTCCTTCATAGCTCTTCTGTATGCAGTCCTCCTCTCCTCTTCTTCCCCTCCCCCGACATCTCCTCTAGATTGTCTCATCCTTCCTTTGGCCTGGATGAGACCGGTACTGTTGGTCGGCCAAACCGAGGGACCATCATTCTGGCTAGCAGCTAACATTTAGCTAATTATGCTAATACCCCTTCATCAGTTCCGAGAGCCCTGCAGGGAGCACAACACCACAGGGAATGCCACTGTAAATACTGCCGAGGAAAAGAAAATATAAGAAGGACTTATTAGTGCTGCTTACTAATGACATTGTTTCCACTTCCATTGAAAATGCTCCCTATAAATATCTAGGGACGTTGCCTAACAACATCCTAGTGACACTAGTGTAATGGAGGACAGCTACTAAGGACTGTGCAGTTAAACCTCACTCCCCTAACCTCAAAAGATGCACTAGTGAATGATGCCTTTCGGGCAGCAGTGTTTAGCTTCCTTGTTTGCACACCCTCCTCCCCATGCTGGAAATGTCGGTTCAAATACAGCAAGTAGGGGGTGAATAACGGAGGCAAGCTTAGTAATAGCTGTGCAGGTAAACCTCACTCCCCTGACCTCAAGAGACACACTAGAGGCTGCAGCCTTTAGTGTTAGTGTCCTTGTTAGCCTGCCCACCTCCTATGCCCGAAATGCCAATTTGAATCCTACTCGGACCGGGGAGAGTAGAACTGGAGGGGTTACACTAGCAACTGCTTATAAATGACCAAGAACACACCCAAAATGTGTTAGCAAACTCCTAGTGATGTCCCAATGACCATCAAAGCCCTAGAAACAACTAGCCAAAACACACTACCAAAGCCCTAGCAATGCCCTAACAATCACCTATCAATAGCTGGACAACCACCCAGATCACACTATCAAACCTCTAGCGATACAGTATTATTCACCAACTAGAGAAATATACTAGCCACCACCCCAAACACCCTACAAAACCCCTAGTATTGCCCTAGTAATAGCAACCACATGTCAATGGCTTAGCAATACACTAGCAACGCCCAAAACACGGTAACAAATACCCTAACAATCCCCTAATAACCACAAAAACCCTAGAAACCATCCAAAAACACTACCAAACCCATAACAACCAACTAGACTCTTAAAATGCCCTAACAACCACCCAAAACCTCCCAACCACCCAAAATACAGTACACAATACCAAACCCCTAACAACCACCCAAAACACACTAACAAACCCGTAGTAATGCCTTAACAGCTATCAGTACCTTAAAAACGCCCTAGCAACCACCAAAAATGCACTAATAAACCCAATACCTTAGAAACGCTGTAGCAACCACGCAAAACACACTAACAAACCCGTAGTATTGCCTTAACAACCATCAGTACCTTAGAAACGCCCTAGCAATCACCCAAACACACTAACAAACCTGTAGTAATGTTTTAACAACTATCAGAACCTTAGAAACACCCTAGCAACTACCCAAAACACACTAGCAAACCCATAGTGATGTCTTTAACAACCATCAGTACCTTAGAAACGCCCTAGCAACCACCCAAAACACACTAACAAACCCATAGTAATGCTTTAACTATCAGAACCTTAGAAATGCCCTAGCAACTACCCAAAACACACTAGCAAACCCATAGTGATGTCTTAACAACCATCAGTACCTTAGAAACGCCCTAGCAACCACCCAAAACACACTAACAAACCCATAGTAATGCTTTAACTATCAGAACCTTAGAAATGCCCTAGCAACTACCCAAAACACACTAGCAAACCCATAGTGATGTCTTAACAACCATCAGTATCTTTGCAACACCCTAGCAACCATCCAAAACACAAAAACAGACCCCTAGTAATGCTTTGACAACTTTCAACCCTTATGAAAATGAACCATGGTTTTACTACAACTAACTAACTAAATAAATATACATGAGTAAAACCATGGTAACTACAAACTAACCATGTTAGTTTGTTTTTCTACACTAGTTTAACAATGGCATTTATAGTTATTTTATGTATTATGGTTGTTCATGGTATTTATGGTTGCTACAATAAGACCATGGTTAATTTTCATTTTCCCAAAACACACTAACAATCCGCTAGTAACGCATTAACTATCAATACCATAGAAATGCCCTAGCAACCATCCAAAACACACTAATAAACCCTTAGCAATGCCCTACCAACCACTACCACCCTAGCAATGGCCTGATAATTGCATAGCAACCACCTGTCAACAGCCTAACAGCTCCTTGAACACAGTAGCAAACTCGTTGCAATCCCCAGCTCTTGTTTCTAGAATATCATGAGATGTGATTTCTTTATAGCACCATGCAATGGAAAATTCCAATACTTTTCGCACCAACAAGTTTTGCACCGGAAGTGCTGCTCGCATTTTCTTTATAGAATTATTTATTAATCGAATTAGTCTAGTTAGCTTCAACACATTTGCACAGTGCAGTGAATAACTTTTGCAGCATTCGCTTTGTCTTCAAGCATCAGCACAGCAAAGCTATTCGTGAGGTTAAATCCATAAAAGAAATTGTTTAGACAAAGTGCCCTTTCACAGATCTTCACCTCAGCTGCTCCTTTCATTATCATCTCAGTGATGTGCGGCTATGGTCTCTTATTGGAGATAAACTTGGAGTCAACGATTTCATCCTGCTTGAAGCAACCACTCCATTAGGGTGTCTCTAATCCCAAATCCCACTGCAGACAGGTTTTCACTTGTCTGTTTATTGAAAACCTAAAGGATCTAAGAATTAAATTAATTTCCATTTCTTAGGGGATTACATTTTCAATCCACCTCTTTTCTTTCTTTCTGCATTTTTGCCTTTCGAAAGAATGTTTTTCCAGCATTTGTTCTCTTGTCTGAATTAATTTACTCCCTGGCATGCGGTTGAATATGAATACAAAAGTAAACATGGAGACTCACTGTGCATGTTTTCCTTACAATAAGCGTCAGACACCCAGAACTATTATAAGTTTCCTTTTGAATGTTGATAGGAGTACAGAAAATGCTGCAAGCAGATATTAGTAGAAAGTATATAAATAGTTCAGTTACTGGACTAAAAGGTACAGGTGTTTGTGCCTTTCATCTGAGCCGCTGATGCTGTTGGCTACTGCTGAATGTTATGGAGAATAGGTCAGTGAAGAGCTTCAGGCCTGTTAGCACTGCACGCTAATAAATGTGTCAAAATCAACAGCACAAGCAGCTCTACTAAATGCCTCTTAAATTGCAAGAAGCACTGCAGGTAATATCTTTACTTTTGTCTTTTTGTACATTTCTTAACATTTATGTTGGGTTCCAGAGAGGATTCTCATTATGCTATATTATTACCAAATAGAGTGGTGCAGGTATGGCGTCAGAACCTAGAAGACTAATTCACTGCTGGTTCCTTTGACATTTTCCTATGGGTTTTATAATGGGGCTTTTTGATTTAGGAGTAAAATAAAGGCTGTTTTTTCACTTTAAAACCTCTGCTGGCAAGGCTGGAGTTTCAAATGTTGTTATTGTTACTTAAAACTAAGACTCTAAAAAAACATTTTTGTTACTTGAAATAAAGCTGAAGTACTTGGAAAAGTGCGATAGATTGCGTATCACCTCAGGTCCAATTTGTGCCAGGTTCTCGTCCAGTTTCTCCGTATTGTATCACATGAAGATAGTGGCACAAAGGGAGATGTACATAGTCACTGATAATCATTAACCTTTAAACAAATAAAATGCATCAATGAGTCAAAGTTTCAAGATTTCATGACAATAAAAACCTTTTTAGCCAGTGTTTACAGAGACAGGTGTGTAAAATAGGACAATCCTTTTTGCTGATAACTGTACACCTGAAAAACAAATGGAAGCATAGCCATTTTGTTTCTTTATATACTTGTAAGTTGGCTGTCTCAAGTAGAAATATCCCACATCTGAATTGAAAGGAACGCAGCAATAATAAACTTCCTACAATTCCCATCAACACAAAATGATGAACTCAATAAAAACTTTTAATTGCTGTTTGATGTCTGGCAATTTGTCTCAAACTACCCTTTTGAGATTCACTTAAAGTGGAGGTGGAGTACAAACTGGATGCTAATAAAGAAAAATCATTATAGTGAGTGTACAGTGACTCAGTGTAGAACTAGGGAATT
Organism: Labeo catla; assembly: GCA_012976165.1. NCBI lineage: Eukaryota > Metazoa > Chordata > Actinopteri > Cypriniformes > Cyprinidae > Labeo > Labeo catla. Next base: position 182,087 of record VONZ01000813.1, on the reverse strand, counting down.
AGCAAATGGTGAATATACAAAGATTAAATCTATTCGTCGCCCCTTCGGAAAAGTTGTGGAGTGATAAATGTCCTTGTTGTGTGGGTGGAGTGTTTGCCTTAGCCATGGCTTGTAGGTGGCTAAAGTGCGAGATTATGGGTCGTGTTTCTGATGTTCACAGCTAGGATTAGCTGATGTCTCTTGTGTTATAACACAAATCAACACTCACAGTGAAATATGTCCCTGGAGAACAAACCCACCAGCTACTAAGTGCTTACACACAGCAAATAAGAGCTGAGGAAGCTAATTCCATGGATTTTACTTTCTCTATGTAATGAACAACATCATCTTATGGTTTGCTGGTCTTGGTCCATCTCCCAACCTGGTCAGGTTTGCCTGTTAGCTGGTTTTTTAGCGTTTTTTTGTTTTTTTGTTTGTTTATTTGGCTAGTCAGGCTGAGAGACCAGTTAGCTACCCAGCTTGGCTGTGTTGGGATGCCCTAACAACCATCAATACCCTAAACACACCCAGGCAACCACCCAAAACCAGCTACAAATCCCCTAGTAATGCTCTAGTTATTACGCCCTAGTAAACCCCTAGTGATAATAACAACCAACATCATATAAATGCCCTAGCAATCTCCCAAAATTAATAAACTATCAAACACCTAGCAAGGCCCAACAACCAAAGTCCCTTTAAGGCAAGTCATTTCACTTCGTGGCCATCTTGAAATGCCTCTCGAGCAGGCAAGTGCAGCTCCAATCTCTCTGAATGGGGAAACATCAAATTCTCACAAAGTGTTCACCAAGCTTATGATTAGATTTCATATTTGAAATCACCAATGAAATCTGACAAGGACTGCCTCATAAATATTGTTTCTTATGCTCCAAAAGCGTTAAAAAAAGCTTCATGTTTCTAGCTAGATCAGCCAGTGCACATGTGCAGTACTGAGCGCACGTCTCAGAACGCTGATTGTTTCTATAGCAACCGGGACTTCTAATGGCTGCTGCAGTGACGCGCTGACTTTACTAATCAACGATTGGCTCTTTTTATTAAGAAGGCGGGGCTTCACAGCCATAAAGACCGTTGCATCTTTCCACGTTCAAAACTACACGAGTGACAAGTCTTAGATATTCTATAGTCTTTGCCAACAACACCCAGGCAGTGACCTAAAAATGACTTGGAAACCCTAGGAACTTAGACCATATTAGCTAACCCCTGGAAATGCCCTAATAACCACAAACAACTTAGTAATTTCATAGCAGCTGCTTATAAATAATCTAGCATTCACTTGAACACACTAGAAAAATCCTAACAATGCCCTAAAAACAACAAACACCCTGGAAGCATCCTAGCAACCAGCCGAAATACACTACCAAACCCATAGCAATGCCCTAGCAACCACCCAGAAACCAGCTATCAATGGCCTTGAGACCCCCTAGAAAACATTAGCAAATGCTTAGCAATACCTCAATACACTTGCAAACCCATAGTGATGTTGTAATAATAACCAACACTGCAGAAATGCCCTAACAACCACCCAAAATATACCACAGTACCTCTAGCAATGCCTTAACAACCAATAGCACCTTGTAAATGCCTTAACAACCACCCAAAACATACTACCAACCCCTAGCAATGTCTTAACTGCCAGCACCCTATAAATGCCCTAATAACCACCCAAAACATACTGTACTACCAAACCTCTAGCAATGCCTTAAACGACCACCAGCTCCTGTAAATGTCATAGTAATCACCCAAAACATACTACCATACCCAGCAATGCCTTAACCACCAGCTGCCTATAAATGCCCTAACAAACCCAAACATACTACTGCACCCCTAGTAATTCTTAAGAACCACCAGCACCTGTAAATGCCCCAACAACCACTCAAAACATACTGTACTACCAAAACCCCTAGCAATGCCTTAACAACCACCAACACCCTATAAATACCCCATCAACAACCCAAACACAAACCCTAGCCCTTAACAACCACTAGCACCCTGAAAATGTCCTAACAACCACCCAAAACATACTGTACTACCAAACCCCTAGCAATGCCTTGACAACCACCAGCCCCCTGTAAGTGCCCTAACAACCACCTAAAATATACTGCCGTACACCTAGCAATGCCTCAACAACCTTTAACACCTCCGTGAAGTTGGCACCCCATAAAAAGAAATAACTATGCCAAAACTATGCCATTTGTTTGTGCTACATTTGTGCTGATTTGCGCCGCAAAAACAAACGTTTGTGCTGGTTTGGTGTTTAAGATATTAAACATTATTTTTCAGTTCGTTTGTGCTTGATTTGTGCCCGTTTGAGCCGTTAAAATAAACACTGTATCTGTTTTCCTTCCCTAGATATAACCTAAATATTTTCAGGGCTGTGACGTCACTCTCCACCCCAGTTCGTCTAAATCACACAAAACTGTTGAAATTCATTTGTGCTCGATTTGTGCCAGTTTGTGCCATTGATATGAACGTCAAATATATTTCCCCTTCTTAGAAATAACAAAAACAATTTGAGGCATTGATGTCACTCTCCACCTCATGTCGTCCAAATCTCTCCAAACCGGTGCCGTTTGTTTGTGCTCGATTTGTGCCCATTTGTGCCGTTAAAACAAACCTGGTATCTCCGAGCCCTTCCTAAATATAATGGGAAAAATACCTGTTTGGGACTGTTACGTAACTCTCCACCCCATATCGTCGAAATCGCTCCAAAAGGTGCCATTTGTTTGTGCTCGATTTGTGCCGGTTTGTGCCACTTAAATAAACATTGTATCTAATTCCCTTCCTTAGAAAAAACAAATACAATACGGGTCAGTGACGTCACTCTCCACCCCATGCCGTCCAAATCTCTCCAAACTGGTGCCGTTCGTTTGTGCCGTTAAAAGAAATCCTGAACTATGAACGCTGCTTAAATATAACGCAAACAAAACTTTTTTACGAACAGCAACGTCACTCTACACCCCATGCAATGTAAATCATTCCAAAATGATTAATGCCAAAAGCACCCTAGAAACCTTAGAAATGCCCTAGCAACCATTCAAAACACTACCAAACCCCTAGCAAAGCCCTAACAACTACCACAACTTTAGCAAACACCCTAGCAACCGTCCAAAACATTACCAAACCCCTAGCAATGCCCTAACAACTGCTACATTGTCAGCAAATGCCCTAGCGACCATCCAAAACACTTCCAAACCCCTAGGAATGCCCTAACAACTACCATAACTTTAGCAAATCTCCTAGCAACTGTCCAAAACATTACCAAACTCCTAGCAATGGCTAACAACTACCACAACCTTAGAAACACTCTAGCAACCACTCAAAACACTACTAAACCTCTAGCAATGCCCTAACAACTACCACAACCTTAAAACACCCTAGTAATTGTCCAAAACACTACCAAACTCCTAGCAATGCCCTAACAACTACCACAACCTTAGCAAACACCCTAGCAACCATTCAAAACACTACCAAATGCCCTAGAAACTGTCCAAAACAGTACCAAACCCCTAGCAATGCCCTAACAACTACCACAACCTTAGCAAACACCCTAGCAACCATTCAAAACACTACCAAACCCCTAGCAAATAAAAATCCACATGAATTAGCTTCCTCAGCTCTTATTTGCTGTTTGTGAGCACACCTGGACTAGCTGTATAGACCAGCTTAAACCAGTCAAGATAAGCAAATCAGCTTAGACAGGGTTATCAGCACACAGAATGGCACATCTTCGCTAGGTAACTCATAAGCTGTGAGTTTATGAGTTGGTGTGCGTATGTTCTATAAAGGGCAAGTACTGTGTGACTCATCCCTGAATCAGACGTTTTCACCCTGCTTCAGAACAGGAAGTGACCCGTGTCTGGTCACAGGAAACCAGCAGGAAGTTTCTCGGTCATCTGACCCTTTTATTAAGGTGCTTAAAAAGTTCTTTTTGACATTTTGGAAAATTGCGACTGGTTCGCTTTAGCGTTTGTGTATACGCAAACTTCGCAATACCCACATAAATGTCATATCGTAATTGCAGTTTTGTAATTCGAAGCATATTATTTGTCTTTTGGGGGGTTAATAACAAAATAACTACTCAGCAGTGCGAGAAATTATTCGCACGTTTGCGTCCGTGGTGAACTTACAGCACTTGTGCACATAGGAGGGGCCTGGGGAGCTCCCTTTTTCTGTTACTATGGAAACGCAACCCCTGCCCACCAACCAGGAGGTGGAATGGAGGTTCCAAACTGCAAGCTGTCATTGCGTGTGCATATCTGTTTTGTTTGAGCGTACGGGTGCGTATGTATGTGTGTTGTTACTATCCAAATATAATGCAAGGAGACTGGTGCGTGTAAAGCTGTCTGTTCTCATTTCTCTGCTGTCTCTCTTACTCCCGAGACCCGCGTGCGCGCATACACACAAACACGCGCAGCGGAACTCCTTTGGAAGCAGACGTTCTGAGGTGTTCATCTGACTGACTGCTATTCTTAGAGTCTCTCTACTCACAAAGGCCCTGGCAGAGAGGAATACACACAGATAAAAAGGAAAAATGTGTTAGCATATGTGTGTGTGAGCGCGTGTAGGTGTTAAAAATGCAGGGCCGCTGCCACCGGTAGGTAGCTGCGCTCAAAGAGAGCGTGTCTGCGTGTACGGGAGAAATTGAGAGAGGGAGCAGGTGAGAGGTAGATCAATAAAAAGCTAATCTGTGAAAACAGGATGGTGTAGAAGCAGGGGACCTCTCTCTAGCTTCTCTTTTTTTGTGTGTCTTTCCCCACCCCCTTGCTTATCTGTCCATTTTTAGCTCCTGCTGCGTCTAAGACTGGCACGGTGACACAAGCATTAGCTGAGTCTTACACTCTCGTACAAGAGGGCGAAGTGTTGTTACGTCGGCTACAAAGGTCTCGCAAACGCGCGCCATCATTTGTCTAGTCAGGGACAATAAATATGACAAATGTGATGGAGAAAAATTCATATGGCCATGGAAACCATGGCCCCGAAACATGTGTTCTGCATTTGTGGACTGTCTCTTGGACGTAATTCCTTAGTTAATTGTTTATATATATACACATATATATATATATATATATATATACACACACACATATATACATATATACATATACATATATATATATATATATATATATATATATATGTATGTACTGCTGTTCAAAAATTTTGGAAAAAACAGTACTATTGCAAAATGTTATTACAATACAAAATAATGGTTTCTATTTTAATAATATAAAAAAATATAGTTTTAAAGTATAAATTTCTTTCAAAAAAAAAGAAAGAATACAAATTTACTGACCCCAAACTTTTGAAATATAGTGTATATTTCTCTAATAGATTTCTTTATTACATAAATGCTGTTCATTTGAACTTTTTATTCATCAAAGAATCCTTAAAAAAAGAATCACAGGTTCCAGAAATATATTAAGCAGCACAAGTTTTCAACACTGATAATAAATCAGCATATTAGAATGATTTCTAAAGGATCATTTGACACTGATTGGAGTAATGATGCTGAAAATTCTCGATGACTGGAATAAATTAGATTTTCATGTATAAGAAAACAGAAAAATGTTATTTTACATCGCAATAATATTACACACAATAAACACAGCTGATCTTACTACTTCCAAAATTTTGAACCGCAGTATTTAGTCTTTCAGAAATCATTTTAATATGCTGATTTGGTGCTCAAGAAAACATTATTATTGTTATTCTTATTAATAACAATATTATGAGTGTTTGAATTTATTTTTCAGGATTTTTTTTTTTTTTTTGATGATGAAATCGAAAATAGAAAGTTCAAAAGAACAACATTTATATGAAATAAAAATGTTTTGAAACATTAGAAATGCCTTTACTGTCATGTTCGATCAATATAATTTTGCTGAATAAAAGTAGTAATTTCTTAAAGGGGTCATCGGATGCCCATTTTCCACAAGTTGATATGATTCTTTAGGGTTTTAATGAAAAGTCTCTAATATACTTTGATTAAAAATTCTCAATGGTTTTGTAAAACAACACCCTTTTTTTTTTCCTTGTCAAAATGAGCTCAGCAAAAAGCATCTCATTCTAAGGGGTTGCTCCTGTAAATGCAAATGAGCTCTGCTCACCCCGCCCCTCTCTTCTCTCTGTGGAATGACGATCTTGTTTACTTTAGCCGCATTTAGCCGCTAAACTTCCTAACTACCACGTTATAAGGAAAGGCGATCGCAAAGATTCTTAAAAAAAATGCTTATACACACTTCTGCTATAGGTGAAGCTGGATCACGAATTATTCGCGCGAACATAGACGGATATATGTAGATCGGGAGGCGCATTCCATTCACAAACAAACGTAATCTACTGCATCTTCAGCGGCTCAGATGTTAAGAGTAAATGACGACCACTATGTTCATTATTACATCCAGCAACACAACACCTCAATCGCTCAATCGGAGATATTCTTGTCTAACTTACATCCCTGCTCCGGCATCGAAACAAAGAGGGCGGACTGTTACAGCTGATCTGAGGTAAAACGCTCATGTCAATCAACTGTGGTGGGAGCGGCCTCTGTGGGTGTGACAGCACACTGACAGAGCATCTGAGAACGGCTCGATTTGAAAAAGGGGATATTATTTTTTCGGATTAATTAAAATTTATTTCGGTAGCTATTTTACCAATTTTGAGTTTACATCTCACAAGTCTGACTTTTTTTCTCAGAATTACGAGATACAAACTCACAGTTGCGAGTTATAAAGTCCAGTTCTGAGAGAAAAAAAAGACTGATATGTTCACAGAATTGTGAGTTTATATCTTGGATTTCTGACTTTATAACTCGCAATTGCAAATTTGTATCATGCAATTCTGACTTTATTTCTCAGAATTAAAGTGTGTATTATGCAATTCTGAGAAAAATTGTGAGATAACGAGTCGCAATAACCTTTTTTTCAATTTTTTATTCAGTGGCGGAAACGGGCTTACATATCTTAGTCACAGAAAAAATGTTCATTAACAAATATTTTTCGACATCGTCTTCATTGACGAAATTAAAACTGCACCAAAATCAATAAAAACCTTCTCTACCCTTAATTAAAAGAAACTTTTAATTTTGTTTATGACCACTAATGTTCATAAACACTGTGGTCAGTTAATTAAAGCCTTTTTTAGAAACAGTCTGATGCGCTGCTTGAATTCACAGGCCCCAGAATAATTGCAATTATAAGGCTGGAACCCTTATGTAAAACAATGTTTTTGGACCCCCCTGGAGACAATGTTCTTGATTATCCCCCCATGTCAACAGACCTGGATAGACGAGTAAATCAATGGATAAAAAAAATAGAAAGAGCCAAATGTGCCTGACCTGTTGCCCCAAATTAATAGCTATTTCTCGTATGCATGTTTTATGTTAATTTCATTGTACATTAAAGAGTACTTTGAAAATTAAAACGCAGGTTCCTGCTGTTAGATCACCTTAATTGCACTATTCAGATTTAGAAATGTTTTTCATCAGATGAATCTGTGTGAGACGTGGACAGAGGATCAATAAAACTTTCAAAAAAATCAATCACTCAAATGCCTCTAGCAAACAGCAAATACGCAAGCGTAAAAAGTGAACAACATAAATCAATCACAAGTACAGATCAATATATAGATTTCTTTAAATTAACAAGTTTAAAAGTAGTCAGGTGAAAATAAAGTGAGAGACAGTGAATATGTTTTTGTAACAGTAAATGAAAACAGCCTAAAATAGATTAGACGGACAAATCAGCGATACCTGATAAGCTGAAAAGGCACAGTAGGGGTTTAGATTTAATTCATAATGTTGACAGAGTTTTCATGAGGATAAGCGCTGGGACGACTCTACCAGCCATCAAGGGCATCTGCCGCATGCTGTGCGATCAAAAGCAGGCCATACAAGCAAGATGCTCCAAAAATACCCACGAACTGAAAGCGTTTTTGAGGAAGTGACTAAAATAACTTCTAACCGCCCTGTCAGTCTGCAAGTCAATGCCAGTGAAGGAGGCCTAATATCATAAATTGTAAGAGTACTTGGAGTCTCTCAAAAGCTTGATTTGATGTCAGCCTTTAATTATCGCATTTATGAGATTCATGGATCCCTCAGAGGTGCTAACGCTTATGTATTGTGATAGTTATGACAGTTACCGTTCTGTCGAGTGCCAGCTCGGCTTATCTGAAATGTATTTACTGAGCATAAACAGCTTCTTCACAATAAATCTGGGGAGCAGCCAGATGGATATAAAGTTACAGATCATGCTCACTACAGCACAAGCATCAGTCGTGTTTAATCAAGGGCTCATAAAAAATACAAGCATGCTCCCTTGCCACACAACCCACACACAATTCAGTGTTTTAACGCGTCTAACTTCCTCTTTGGTGTCACGGTTTGATTGAATGATGTCTTTTTGATGCCTACTGATCCTGAGCTACTAAAACAAGATGATTCTGGGTTATTTGTCTGCTTCAGGAGATTCTGATGCCTCGGGACATGTTTAAGGGCCCCGAATAGAGAGCAGAACCACTGAGTTTTGCATTGATTTTGTGATTTAACTGACCTTTCGTCAGAATGTAAGAGAAAAAAAGTGAAATATTATATAAGGTTTTGACAGACAATTATGACTGAGAGGGTAAATATGAGTAAAGGGGCAACTGAAAATTCATTGTAGAATTTAAAAATAAGTTTTTATAAAACTCTATGGACATTTTTCCAAATTTGACTTCATCTTGACCTCAGGCTTTTATGATAATATATTTATGAAACAAAAAAACAGGAACTGGAACAAATTTGTAGAGTCAGCTCCTTGTAGGGTTTCTCTTATGGAGTGTGAAATGGAAACCTAGTTTGACTGAACAGTGTTTTTTTGATGCCTACTGATCCTGAGCTACTAAAACAAGATGATTCTGGGTTATTTGTCTGCTTCAGGGGATTCTGATTCTTCAGGACATGTTTATGGGCCATGAACAGACAGCAGAAACACTGAGTTTTGCATTGATTTTGTGATTTATCTGGCCTTTTGTCAGAATGAAAGATAAAAAAGTGAAATATTATTAGATAGTATCGAGCAAAGGTTTTGACAGAAAATTATGACTGAGAGGGTAAATATGAGTGAAGAGCATAGGTCGCGTTAACCAAAAATTGTAAGTCATTGATGGATTTTTTTTTATCAGTGATAGAAATATCTGAAGGCCGTCCGTCACTTTGACAGATTAAAGGGGTAGTTCACCCAAAAATGAAATTTTTGTGTTTATCTGCTTACCCCCAGGGCATCCAAGATGTAGGTCACTTTGTTTCTTCAGTAGAACACAAACGAATTTTTTTTTTTTAACTCAAACCGTTGCAGTCTGTCAGTCATATAATGGTTAGTCAATGGCTCCCAAATCTTTGAGAGTAAAAAACATATACAAACAAAACCAAATTAAACCCTGCGATTAGTGACGATACACTGAGGTCCTAAGACACGAAACGATCGGTTTGTGCGAGAAACTGAACAGTATTTATATCATTTTTACCTCTGATTCACCGCTATGTCCTACTGTCCTGAGCGCATGCACTATCTGGCGTGTGAGGCGTACGCGCTCTGGCGTAGTAAACGCAAGCACCGGAAGCGATATGCCTCACTCATTGTTTACACAGTGCGCAGAGATTGCGGACGTGTTCACTGGCACTGTGAAGAACTAAAGATATTTAGAAGTACCGGTCATCGCAATGGAAGACAATTTTTATATATCATCAGACAATTTTTTTGCCCAACCGTATTTGAAACAGAATACTCAGAGTAAGAAGCCGCAGCAGCAAGTCTTCAAGCTTTAGGGAGACAGAAATCTCTTCAAAAGTGGTGGTGTTCTTGTAGTAAGTGTTATGAAATGCCAATAAAAGTGGAGAGCATCTATAATCCCAGATCGTTTCCATCGCTTGCCTATACTAGGCCAGAGCGCGTACACACGTCACGCGCCAGATGCTGTGCATGAGCTCAGGACAGTAGGACATAGCTGTGAATCAGAGATAAATATATATATATATATATAAATGCTGTTCAGTTTCTCACACAAATCGATCGTTTCGTGTCTTAGGACATCAGTGTATCGTCACGAGTCGCAGAGTTTAATTTGGTTTTGTTTGTGTATGTTTTTTTTACTCTCAAAGATTTGGGAGCCATTGACTACCATTATATGACTGACAGACTGCAACGGTTTGAGTTAAAATTCTTCATTTGTGTTCTACTCAAGAAACAAATTCACCAACATCTTGGATGCCGTGGGGGTAAGTAGATAAACATCAAATTTTCACTTTTGGGTGAACTATCCCTTTAACTGACGGTGATCTATTGTAACTTCTAACTAATTCCCACCCCTGTCCAGTTGGTGGCGAGTGCGCTCTAGTGTAGCAGCGGAGAACTGGATCCACAACCAAAATGAAACTGTCAGGAATGTTTTCCTATGCGTTTGATTAGGCACAGGCGAGTACACAGAAGCTACAACGATCTATCACGCCACATTAAAGAGCGCCAAAACGGTATTTATTGCTTGATTTTCCTAATGAAATGGACAGAATTTGAAATCTGAGACTTTGTTTTGTATCAAAAGTAACACAAAGCTTAGCCTATTGCTATTTATTGGAAGGAACAGTTCAACTAAATGAGAATCTATTATAATTGAGAAATCTTTTTTTGTTTGTTTGTTTGTTTGTTTACCCAGCTCTAGGGTATTTTGTTTTAAAACACTGTGCTGTCGTTCGGTAGGTTCATAATTAAAAATGAAAATGTGAACCAAAATAAAAGCAATTAAATGTGTTATTTTAATTAAAATATGAAAATTAAAATGAAGGGTGATTATAGATTCTGACAGAATTTTACGACCCTGTCCGTTAAAATGACAGACAATGTTAAAGTCTAGTGCAACCTCTGGTGAAGAGGTAACTGAAAATTCATTGTAGAATTTAAAAATAAGTGTTTATAAAACTCTGTGGACATTTTTTTCCAAATTTGACTTCATCTTGAGCCCAGACGTTTATGATAATATATTTATGAAACAAAAAAGCAGGAACTGGAACAAATTTGTAGAGTCAGCTGGTTGTAGGATTTCTCTTATGGAGTGCGAAATGGAAAACCTGGTTTGACTGAACAATGTCTTTTTGATTCCTACCGATCCTGAGCTACTGAAACAAGATGATTCTGGGTTATTTGTCTGCTTCAGGGGATTCTGATCCTTCAGGACATGTTTATGGCTATGAACAGACAGCAGAAATACTGAGTTTTGTATTGATTTTGTGATTTAACTGGCCTTTTGTCAGAATGAAAGAAAAAAAAAACATTTTGAAATATTATCAGATATTATTGAGCAAAAGGCAAAAGTAAAAAAAAAAAAAGTAAATAAATACCGAGAGGGTATATATATACATACATAAAGTAAGAACTGGAACTAATTTCTTGATTCAACTTGGAGTAGTGTTTCTCTTGAGGAGAGTGAATTGGAAAACCTGGAGTGGAGTAGTGGATCCGCTCACATACAGTATTGAGTGTTGTTAAAGGCTCATTCACACCAAGAACGAAAGTTATAATGACAACTATATTAGCATCCACACCAAGACAATAAGGTTATGTTTAATTTCACACTCAGTATGTTCTGTGAACAGTGCATACTTTTAAGTCGGGTCTATAGATATATGTCATATAGATCTATTTTGATTGGCAGCTAATGGTTAATCGTTCATCAGGCTGAAAAAAATCTCTCTGAAAGTGACTGCAATGATATCGCTCCTCTGTATTGTTATTAGCTGTGACGTGAACTTTTTTAAAACTTTATTGTTGAAATGATTCTTTTTGGTGCATGTGACCAGTCCTAGCAATAAGATAACTGGAACTAAATAAAAACAAATAACGCTTGTGTTTATGTGCAGTGTTGGAGAAAGTTACTTTCAAAAGTAATGCATTACAATTTTACTCCCTAAAAGTAACTAATTACGGTAATTTTTATGGACAGTAATGCGTTATGTTACTTTTTAAATCTGGGCAGGGCTTGCTGGTTTGTTTTTAATATAAAAATTTCTAATTTTGGCAAACGTACAAGCCCTTTCACACCAAAAGTGAAATGAATGCACCTTCATGAAAGAAAAGTAAATTCTCTCAGGAGAAAAACACTGTTCAGCAATAAAAAAAGAAAAAAAGAGGCACAAATGTTAGTATATATAAAATAATTTTTGCTTATTAGTTGAATTAGATCATAGAAGGACCAGACAGCAGCAAAGACATTGGTTAATAAAGCAGGATTAAATACATAAAGGATATTTGTGACCCTGGACCACAAAACCAGTCTTAAGAGCCAACAATACATTGTATAGGTCAAAATATTTTTCTTTTGTGCCAAAAATCATTAGGATGTTAATCATAGATCATGTTCCATGAAGATATTTTGAAATTTCCTACCGATTTTCTTACTGTAAATATCAAAACTTATTATGATTAGTAATATGCATTGCTAAGAACTTCATTCTGACTACTTTAAAGGCAGTTTTCTCAGTATTTTAACTTTGACCATCCTCACATTCCATATTTTCAAATAGTTGTATCTCGAACAAATATTGTCCTATCATAACAAACCATACATCAATGGAAAGCTTATTTATTCAGTTTTTAGATGATGTCTAAATCTCAACTTGTAAAATAAATAACCTCTCAAACTTGACCCTTATGTCTGGTTTTATGGACCAGGGTCACATTTGTATTATTTAACATATTTAATTATTGCAGGTTTGCCTTTCTATTTCACTGTTTTTATTAATTTTGAGGAATGCTGAAACTTTTTTTGAGATGAATGAGTGCGATGAATTAATGCACAATAATTACTTCTGATTTCCAGACATGAGACTTGTCATTCAATAAATGGTAAAAAAAAATGGTTTAAAACTTACTTATTTAAAAAAGTAACCCAGATATTTTCATATAAAAAGTAATACGTTACTTTACTAGATACTTGAAAAAGTAATCCGATTACGTAACTCGCGTTACTTGTAATGTTATCTCCCACACTGTTTATGTGCATTGAAAGTTGTCAGGGGCCCACACAGCGCCCATATCTGCTTCTATTTTGGATTTAGGGTCCGAGCGGGACTGGAGCGCTCTCTTGACGGGCCATTCAACAGCAGCCAAGTGAACACAAGAAGCTCATCATGAATGGAGGAGCGGGCACACCTCCTCAACCCCATTGTCCCAACGCAAAAATCCACTTAGGCACCCGGCGGTAATCAATTTAGCCGCAGATGCGCGAGAATAAAAGATGAATGCGATCTGTAATCCGCAACACCTGCTCCGCCACCGGATCGGTAACGGCACTCAAAACAAAGGCTCGAGCTGGAATTAAAGTGCTTAATTAAAAGGCCACTGATCAGTGTGCTATTTATAGGCGCACGGCGGGGAGACTCTCCTGGGTGATTTCGGTTTTAGCGAGTCGAAATGAAAACATCGTTCGCTAGCTTCACAAACATGGAGGCTGCCCTACTGCTCGCCGCGTTTCCATTTAAGACGAGCCCCGTCAGAGCTGCGCTGCTGTCTTGTCTTATCTTTTTTGAGGACTGGGAGACGTGCCTGGTTTCTCAATCTCGGGCTGACATTGCGCATGCGTGATCCGCGGCCGCGGCGCTGAGATGCAGCTGTGGGATGCGGAGAGGGGAGTCCCGACTCTGCGTGGTCGATGTTAACCTCTTTCTGGGGCCGAACAAACGCTACGGGTGGTCTGTTCCCTGGAGACCGCCTCGAGGAGGGAGGAGAGAGAGCGAGGGAGAGAAAAGAGGAGGCGGGTGCTGTCTGCGCTCGTTACAACAGTCACCAACCTGTGGATGGTGGCGGCGCGTGCTGCGGATTAGATACAGTCTCGCGTCTCGAGGCGCGACACTTGCCGCCAGGACCGCGACAACAAGTGCTGGACATGCGGTGCCTGTGAAGACGAGCTCTGGCTGTATGAATGGCCCCGCTATGGAAGAAGTTCCGTTTCCCAGAGTCCGCACGCGGCGGAGGAAAAGTCGCTGCCTGGCCGGCGCGTGCGAGCGCGAGTTTGACTGCAAGGAGCTCGAGACTCTGTTCCAGAAGTACAACCTGAAGCTCGAGCAGACCGCCACGCTCAAAGCGCTGGCCATCCTCATCCTCGCCGCGTTCGCGCTGGCGCTCGTGGAGCTGCTCTCCGCCGGCTCGCGCTTCACCGTGTCCAAGGGCTCGCACCCGGTCCACTGCGTCATCTTCACCTCACTCTTCATCGTCACCAACGTCAAATATCTGCAGGTCACGCAGCTGCAGCAGATCGCGCGGCTGGCGCTGCTCTTCAGCTTCACGTTCGCGCTGCTCTGCTGCCCGTTTCCTCTCGTGCTGGGTCACGGGACGCAGGGCGCGCAGGGGCCTGACGCACCGAGCACAACACCTGAGCAAGGTGTCTGGCAGCTCATGCTCGTTACATTCGTTGCCTACTCTCTGCTACCGGTCAGGACGCTCCTGGCGGTTTTGTTCGGCATCCTGGTGGCTGCGTCGCATTTCATCGTTACGGCGACATCGGTAACTGCGCGTAAACCTCGCGTGTGGACACCGGTAAGTTGTGTCATTGGACATTTCATCCATAAAACAATCGCATTTATTGTATTTGGCGTGTCATATAGGGTGATGCGCTAGCGATTAGTGCGCTTGGTGGAGCATGAGGTGCTGTGGGCGCACGCACCGCACGTGCACACAGGTGGTGTGAAGAGCGCGCAGAGGCCAGTTTGACTTCAGCACCACGGAGGATGGACAGCTCCTAGAGAAAGCAGTCAGTCAGAAACCTCTCAGAACTTCTTTTATGAAAAAATAAACCACAAAATCAAACAGATGGTCAGTTAGTGAAACTGTTTGGCAATGCTCATTCAAAAATATGTGTACGTGCAGTTTAGCCAACACAAAATTAAGGAATTATCTGAATTCTTAATGCACATTTGTCACCCTGGCCACAAAACCAGTGATAAGGGTAAATTTTTCGAAATTGAGATTTATACATCACCTGAAAGCTGAATAAATAAGCTTCCCATTGATGTATAGTTGTACTGTTAGGATAGGACAATATTTGGCTGAGATACAACTATTTGAAAATCTGCAATCTGAGGGTGCCAAAAAATTAAAATATTGCAAAAAATGCTTTTAAAGTTGTCCTTAGCAATGCATGTTACTAATCAAAAATTAAGTTTTGAAATATTAACGGTAGGAAATTTACAAAATATCTTCATGGAACATGATCTTCACTTAATATCCTAATGATTTTTTGCATAAAAGAAAAATCAATAATTTTGACCCATACAATGTATTGTTGGCTATTGCTACAAATATAACAGTGCTACTTAAGACTGGTTTTGTGGTCCAGTGTTACATTTTAAATCACTTTCAACACTGATTAAAAAAAATCAAGAATATTAGAAGTGAAATTACTTAAATGTTTCAACAGCTTGCACAGCTTTTGTGCCGAAACTAGCGTAGAAATACTGTAAAACTATTTTTAAAAATGTGTTTTCTCAGCTTTAGCAGTCAGAATTATGGCTCTAATAATAGTGGAATAATCTTTGGTTTGAATAATTTATTTATACACGTTTGGCCAGTTGGAGATTTATGTAGATGTGTACAAAGAATTATATTCAGAGCTTCAGTGCTGAAGCTGTAAATTGTTTTCATTTGAAGCATTCCTTTGACTGGGACTATATTCCTTTCCCCCTTAAATTAATTTTCTTCCAGCCAGTATAATAGTGATACAATTAAGCATAATCGCATGTGCAAGAGTGCTGTTGTGCTAAATGTCAGCACAGCTTTGGCGTAAACACAAGACTGCAGCTCTGATATTTAGTGCTACAGCACAACTGTTGACAAAGTGTGATATCACCTTTACTACAAAATTGTTAAAAAACCGTTGTAGTACCTCTAAATACTTCTAAACATAACCAAAACGATCTGATTATCTATATTCTTGAAAATATCTTCTTGATACAGGTTTGGAATTTCACTCTTTGACACCGTAGAGATACTCTTCTGCCAACTGTTTATGTTTGCTATGTGTTGTTGCTGAGGTCAAAATGATTCAAAACAGAAACAGCATTACTGAAATAGATACTAGTCGCAGAGGGATAAAGCTCCACTAACAAAAGTGAGTTTTGATTAGGTTAGAGAAACATAATTAAAGAAATTGACATGAAAATTAGAGGCTAATTTCAATATCACTACTGTTATTGTAATACATACATCAAAGGGGTCTCTCAGACATTAAACAGTAAATCTAAACAGAACAAGAAAGTTAAAATGAAAGGAGTGAGGCTGTAAACAGAGCAAGTCTCATGATATTAATATAGAGAATATTTGTATGCATTGACCTTTCGTTTAATCTGGCAGACGGACAAAATGACACATTTCAGTTCAGCTCGTAACCTCTACGCCTCTGATTTACCGAACGCCGTGACAGTTTCACATGTCTCGCTACATCCTCGCTGGATGCTAAATGATGTTTGTGACAAACACTCACACAGGAATTGCAGCTTCCGTCATCAAAAACCAAACCTGTGAGAACAGGGACTGGATTTGGTGACCTACTAAGCCTTGATTTCATCGCAAAGACCGATAGAGTGCCTAAAATCCAATCAAAACGCTCCAAAGACCTTAAGCAAAGAGGATCGACATAAACTCATTAAAAACACCTGATCTAAAAATATCAGCGTGCCACTTCACATTGAAACAGCAGCATCGCACAGCACACGGCATATACTGTATTTCATTATTGCTCTCCAAACTTCAAGAACACTTCACATCTAGACACAAGTGTCACCGTTCACATGCTGAGTTAATGAGGTTTTTTTTTTTTTTTTCACAACCTCTCACTCAGACTGTCACAGCGTAACCTTGGTGCCTATCACGCATTAAAATAAAGGACGGTCAGTCATCTATAAGCCAATCACATGACTTTAAAGCCTTAATCAGTGATTAGTAATCAATAGCCAATACCAATTAACCAAGCTGGCCACTAAGGAAGACTGTTTCCACCACTGCACTGTAAAATGTGATTTCTTAAGTTTACTTAATTCAATTGTGCAAACTCGTTGCCTTAATTCAATTAAGTAATCTTAACTCAGTAGGATTAAGTGTAATTTAAGTCGTAGTTACTAATATAGAACAAGTATTCCTTACGTATTTGGAGTCCTGTTTACTTAATCCATTTAAGTTTAGTTAACTTAATTTAATCTGTGATCTATACCTAGTTAAAAATCACTGCACTAAAAAAAAGCTCTGCATTCATTGCATTTCAAAACATTTATTTTTTAAAATGCAGAAAACAAATGTAAATCAGCATTGTAATTTTAATAGATGTTCATTAACAATGCTAACCAATGTTTCATGAATCAGGAAAAAAATTAAATGTTAAGAGTTAACATTTAAGAGTTAAGAGAACATTTAAGAAGAATATTTTGAGCAGTACAGCAACACTCAATTATCAGTTAAAGGCAGTTCATCATTGAATTCAGTGTTGTCATCCAGCTCAGTTCAGTTCAGATAGTATCTGTGCAATGAAGTTATCGCTGGAACTTAAATGACCCCAACTAAGCAAGCCAGAGATGACAGTGGCAAGGAACCAAAACTCCACTGGTGACAGAAATAGAGAAAAAAAAAACCTTGGGAAAAACCAGGCTCAGTCAAGGGGCCAGTTCTCCTCAGGCAACACAAACCAGCAGTTTAATTCCAGGCTGCAGCAAAGTCAGACTGTGCAGAGGACTCATCAGGTTCCCGTGGTCCCGCTAGGTGACGAGGTCCTCACTGGGGATCTGTTTCTGGGACTCCTCTAGTTGACGTGGTCTCCACTGACATTCAGGGCTGTAGAGGTCATCTCTAGGTCCTGATCCACCATCTGGACTGGATACGGACTGGATCTGGGTGGCTATGGTGACCTTGGAATATGAAACAAAACAGACCAATATTAAATACAATTCTTCTTATGATGTAGCAAGTGTGTTAGTGTGTTATGTGTAAGCCAGGTTAAAGAGATGGGTCTTTATGAGATGGGTTGAGTTGGTCTGCTTCTCAAACAATGTTAGGTAGAAAACAACAAAAAAGAATGCATACTCAATATACTTTAGCTTACATAGTTACAAAAACATTTGTTGCTCATGTTGTCTAACTTCTTTGACATGTTTTGCAATGTTAACTTGCATCAACAAGTAAACAAAACAGCAGAACCAAGAGAAAACAAGAAAATAAACAAGCCAGACCTTTCCTCTCACTGTTATGCCCAAGCAGGACAGAAATGCCATGAAGAACCACAGTGTGTTGAAGAGTAACCTTATTTTCCTGAAAAGAGAGTAGAGTATATAAAATGAGATTCCATGTTATTCTGTATATGTAAAGAATGTCTATTCATTGTTTTTAATTTGCTGACAACCCCGTCAAAAAAAAAAAACAACTCCGTTAATTCATGAACAACAGCACATACAAATCTAACTTAACATAAATAGCCTATATAACAATATACAAAATTGTAAGCGCTTACTGTTGTGATGTGCAACATCTCTGTTATGCAAAGTCGTTTGAAAAATATCTTTCCTAAAAAAGACAAGGATAGCCATTACTAACTGGACAGAGGGAAATAATTTGGTCCACAACCGTTTTTCCCCTATTTGTTTGCGTTCATTTTAGACATAACCAAATGGCAAGATTGGTATTTTACATAACTGTGCGTTTATTTAAACATTAAAATGCCGCGAAACAGAACACATTTCTGTTCTTTAACGCTGACAAGCGTCTAAGTGCGGGAGTGCCGAACTTTCGCGTCTTTTAAAGTAAGTTTTCAGTCAAGCACGTCCTGTTCTGTTTTCCCAAAAAATTCATCTGTGCTTCATCACTGTAACACGTCAGTAATTCGACCGCTGAAAACTGTGCGGATATGTTTTCGTGGCACGACATAGACGATATAACAAAATATAATATACAATGACACTTTATATTGCCTCAAGAATATACTATATGAACAATAGCTTGTTATTAAAAGACTTACATTTTAAGTAAGAAGGTGTACATTAGTGACTAATTTACTGCTAAATATAATCTCTGCCGATGTCTCTGACTAGCCTTTAAAAAACAAACAAATATTCGACAAAACCCATGCACTAATCCATTAACCTTGACTTTAATATTATATTATCAAGTTCCTTAACATTAAACGCAAAAGCATATGTATAAACACTCACCAGTTCTATCGTTTATCAGCCGAGGTCTTCAACCAAGCAAGATGGCCGTTGATCAGAAAATTCTCGATCCAAACCTTGATGACGTCAGTGGTCACATGACTTTCACAGCACTCAAACAAATCGTGTAACCTTAACTAGGGACATTTGAGTAACTAGTACTTTTAACACAAATTGTAAGCTTTAATAGATCTAAATCAGTAAACAAACAATCGCACTTTAAGTAAAGTCAACAAAAAGAATTAAGTTAGCACATTTGTTGGATTTTACAGTGTGCATAAAAAAACAAAAAGAATGTGACTATTTATCTCACAATTCTGACTTTTTTTCACGTAATTCTGAGTTTTGCAATTCTGAGCACAATTGTGATATATAAACTAAGAATTGCAAGTTATAAATGCAGAATTGTGAGATAAAGGCAGAATTATGAGAAATGAACTCAAAATTGCAAGTTATAAATGCAGAATTGTGAGATATAAACTCAAAATTGTGAGATATAAACAGAATTGCGATAGATATAAATGCAGAATTGTGAGATATAAATACAGAATTGTGATATATAAATATAGAATTGTGACATAAACTCAAAATTGTGAGATATAAATGCAGAATTGTGATATATAAATATAGAATTGTGACAAACTCAAAATTGTGAGATATATATGCAGAATTGCAATATATAAATGCAGAATGTGAGATATACTGTAAATACAGAATTGTGAGAGATAAACCCAGAATTGTGGGATATAATTGCAGAATTGTAAGATATAAACTATAAATTGTGAGATATAAATGCAGAATTGCAAGATATAAATGCAGAACTGAGATATAAATTCAGAAAGGCAAGATATAAACGCAGAATTGTGAGATAAATGCAGAATTGTGAGACATACACTCAAAATTGCGAGTTATAAACAGAACTGTGAGATATAAACTCAGAATTGTGAGATGTAAACGCAGAACTGCAAGATATAGTATTAGAACTGAGATATAAGCACACAATTCTGAGAATAAAAGTCCTGATTTGTGAGATATAAACTTGCAATTATGAGAAAGACTCAAAGTCAGAATTCTGAGAAAAAAAATTGTGAAAAAGAATTCTGTGTTTATATCTCAAAATTCTGACTTATCACAATTATGAGAGAAAACGTCAAAATTGCATGTTTTATATCACTTAGTTTTTTTTTGAAGAATTGCAAAGTCTGAATTGTGAGATATAAACTCAGTACTCACAATCTGGAAAAGAAAAAATGTAAACTCAGAATTCTGAGAAAAAAAGAGAAAGTAAGTTTGCATTCTGAGTTTATATCTCATATTTCTTTTTTTTTGGTTTTAGAATTGTGACAAAAATGTCTTAATTATGGGATAAAAAAAATCACAATTACTTATTTTATTTGTTCATTCCATGGCAGAAACAGGCGTCCATGGGCCACATTGTTTATTAGCCTTGTTACCTAATTTGTCGGCCTCATAACCTTGCTAAGGATTTGTAATAATGTCACTGCTTTGTGCTATTTAGCAAATGGCCTTCACTTTCATTTACAAAGGGCCTGTTAAAAGAATGCACAGACCAATTGAAGGGATTCTGGGTAATCTAATTTTCTGTTGCTCTATGAATGAACAATACAAAGCCCTTAATAGGCGGCCGTTTGAAGTGACGTGTCTCAAAAGCCAGGCAATTGCTGATTCTTTCGGTCACAGGAGCTAATCCATAGAGATGCTCAGGCTATCTAGCGTGGGGGGTTTGTGTCCGTCTCCGCGCTCGAGCTTATCATCTCAGGAAGGATTGAAAAAAATGAACCCACTGCCCCCGTTCTCGGCATCTGTTTCCGTCTCTCCTTTAAGCCAGTTTTGCTCTTTGCCCCCGTTTTTCACTCTCATTCACACACACACTTACCAGCACGCCACTCCTAATCACTGAAAGTTCGTATTCATTCGCCGAATGTTGTTTAAATGTCAGAATCCTTCAGCATGGTCTGATAAACAGAGTTGGTTTCACAAACCCTGTTATTTTTCTCTCTCTCTGTGTTCATAGCTGGTAGCAAATGCAGTGTTGCTGGTCGGCGTGAATCTGTCGGGTGTGTTTGTGCGAGTCCTTACTGAGCGCGCCCAGAGGAAGGCCTTCCTACAGGCCAGAAACTGCATTCAACAGCGCCTGCAACTAGAGGACGAGAACGAGAAACAGGTCAGACTTTCACGACATGTGAACAGCTGCATGTTTTCGATGAAATGATCAGTTGTTTCATTTTCTCTCTCAAGTTAAAGTTGCAGTTTTGACAGGTAATTTACCTTGCAAGATTGCCTTCATTCCACCCTGACTAGCTTAAAGGTCAAACTTTCTCTGCAAACACACACTAATACATACACGCATAGATGCATGTGTGCTAAGGCACACAAAACAGTTGTGAGATCGGGTCTGATGTCATGTGCTTGACGTAGTTGGTATTCAGGCTGTATGCAACTTTAATGCCATTACAGCCCACCAAAAACACCTCAGAACAGTCTCTCGATGCTACTGAGTGTGAGTTAACGGCTTAGCATTTTTATTCAGCCTACTAGCTGCAAATGTAAACTTTTAAGTCAACGAAATCAAAATGGACTCTTTTTAGAGTTTCTTAGTATATGCTTTAATGTGTATAATTTAACATTTTTTTGCCAACCTGGTCTCAGGACGAAAACGTACCTGTGGGAATGTTTTGCGAGATGCGAAATACAAACCAATAAGTACATATCACTGCAGTTTCCAACAGAAATGTCCACTGAGTGGCACTAAAAGAGTGTTTGTTTTTTCCCCTGGAACAGATGAGCGTACATATAGTATGTTTATGTGATGTTTTTGTAATTGTCAGCGCAGTTCAGACTTGAAATGTCTGTTGAGTGGTGCTATAACTCTAAAGGCCGCAAGGCTGCCGGCTTCTCTTGTAGTGGAAGCGTTTTGTGCCATTGAGGCGGTGTTTGTGACATGGTCTCTGGGCGGATGTCAAGGTCACAATTGTATTTATTAAAAACTAAATAAAACATAACGTAAATTTGTGTTTGTGTCATCTTGTCATTAATTATTGTCATTATTATTTTTTTCCGTTTGGCACAAATGGAGTTTTTTTTTTTGAAGAAGAAGAAGAAGAATTGCCTTAAGAGCATAAAAAAACAATCTTCTCCTCCATTTTCAACTCTCCGTTATCCACAAGTTTCCAGGGGGTGCTACTGTAAAAAAGAACGTGGGTACAACTTCCGGTGAGGCGGCGGACGTATCATACAATGGTATTTGTGTGCTAATTAGCGAAAAGGCATTCCAGATGAAGCCATGATTCTAACGTAGAAATTTTTTTTGTTGAAGCCTCACTTTCTGTCCGGTCATGTGCGCGATTCACTTTGCGTGTCCTAACGTTCAACCCCCAGATCTTACTTTGCGAGTACATTTTCATTGGGACCTATTTAATAATTACATTTTTAAATACCTGGTCATACAAGTAATACGACAAATACAAATTATTTCAGGAAAATTAAATATATGCCATAATGCAATTAATATATGTGTACATCATTCTTCTATTACATCATATTGATATTCGTACTGGCATTTAATGGCACTGTTCAATGGGTAAATTAATAGATCAGAGTCAGAAATTCAACAAACAAACACACACACACAGTTAGGCTTTTATTTGTGCATATAACATGGATCGATCTATGGAAATTGTGGTGAATGCTTCTTCCGACGGAGCTTCACAGGCTTTTGGCTGCTTTATTTTTTACTAATCACCAGATCGCGCTGTTTTCGACACACTCGAAGCTTTGAATCTTTTCCCGAAACAGTCAGAGGAAAGTCTCGGTGCTTCACGAGGCTTCATTTGCCCATCACTCCTGTCAACTGTTGAAAGAATGAGTGTCACATCCTGCTTGTTTACTTTGAACCGGAAGACGTTCCCACTTTTGACGCAAGGCCTCATGGGGCGTAGGACTTGTGGATAAGTTCAGTTGGCGGCGCCTGCCTGTGGTTTGCCGCTTTCCGCATGTCTCCCATTCAAAATGAACTAGACACTCACAACTGTGTCTAGTTCAATCCTGGTGCTTCTATGAGCACGGCGCAGTATTCTATCTTCTTGAGAGCAGCAGCGGCAGCTGCATCGGCTTTAGCCAATGAGTGAACATATTATTAACAACCAATCATAGAACATTTAACTGAACTTATAACGGATAGTTGAAAATGAAGACTGTTTTTTTATGCTCTTAAGGCAATTCTTAAAAAACAACTCCACTTGGGCCAAACGGAAAAAAATAATAATGACAATAATTAATGACAGGATAACACAAACACAAAAGTTCAGTTACGTTTTATTTAGTTTTTAGTAAATACAAATGTGACCTTGACAGTTGTAACTATGGCAACATCCGCCTTGAGACCGCGTTGTGAACACCGCTTCAATGGTACAAAACGCTACCATTACAGCCGCATGGCGATTTCACCGTTTGCCGCGTTCCGTGTGAAAGGGCCTTCCTTAATGCTCCATGACGTTTTAAAATAACGTCCTATCTGCACTACACCTAAACCTACCTGATAGTATGAATAAAAGCGAATGTAACGTAAAAGCGCAAGCATACCGTTTAGCTTGTTTTTGATCTCTCATCTTATAGCTCCTTCATCGTGAGTCATGTTTTTCATGGAATTCGTAACCAAGGATTCCACATCCTAAGTCCCATTCCATGCTGGCTGAACTACTGAGAAAGCTTGTTTTGGCTGGAAATTGAAACATATGGAGGCTTTAATCATAACTGTGTATGTGAACTATTACAAGTGCTCGCTGTTTATCAATCTCTGGTGGACATTTCTGTTGGAAACTGTAGTGACTATTATTGGTATGTATTTCACATCTCGCGAAAATGTTCCCACAGGTACGTTTTTGTCATGACATTAGGTGGGTTTTTGCAAATGGAAAAAGAGCTCAACTCAAAGTTGAATTGGAATTTAATGAATGGCAGGAAATGAAGTGTTCTTTTGTCTGGTCTACAAGATGTACAGAGCAAAAATTGGGGTCAGTACTTTTTTATTTATTCATTAATTTTTTTAAGAAATGTATATTTTAATACTTAATTCAGCAGGATGCATTACATTCATCAAAGGTAACAGTAAAGACTTACATTGATATAAAAAAATGTAATAAATACATAAATGCTTTTGAACTTTCTCCACAAAAATATTGAGTAGCACAACTGTTTTCAACGTTGACAGTAATACTGTTTCTTGAGCAACAAAACTGCATATTAGAATGATTTCTGAAGGATTATATAACACTGAAGACTGGAATAATGACAATGAAAATGAAAATTCAGTTTTACGTGATAGATAAAAAAAGCATTTTGGAATATATTGAAATAGAAAATATTTATTTTTAAATTGTAACAATATTTTACAATATTACTGTTTTAATCTGCTTTTATTAAGATAAATGCAGCTATGCTGAGCATATGAGACAATAAAAAAATAAAAAGAGTATTAAAAAAGAAGTTTTGAAACAAGGCTCTCAAGGTAATATTTAAAGTGTGTCTTGACATTTAATTCTACCTCATTAAATTTTAGTGTAAATTCTGATTTGCTTCTGTTTATCTCAGTTAATTTTTTTAATCAATATCAAGAATTAAAAAGCATTTTTTCAGGGAAATACGAGAAGAATAACAACATGCAGTAAATGGTAAAACAGTTTGCACTTGTAATTAAGGTAATACATTAAAATAATATGATGAGACTCACCAATTTGCAATATCAATCAGCAAAACGAGCTGTTTTGTACAGCTAAAAATAGCTGGACGTGGATGAGACTGGACATCAGACCCAAAAAATTTACAAATGGCCGTGCCCGCTCTTACGGTAAAAAAAAGGTGGATATTATAAACAACTTCCATGCATCCATCTAGATACACGGCAGCACCTCTACTGTATAAGCCCAATCCTGAATGAAACAGGACTTTCTATACTTAGAGCAAACTCTTTGCTATAACTGTTGGCATATTTGCGGGATGGACATTTCTGGAAAAAAATGCCCACACAGCAGATTGTGATGCACTTATTCAAAGATTTTCTTGCAGCAGCAATCTACCGGAACAAGCCAGATCCACCATCCCACTTTATTTCTCAGTGAGACCGCTTCATCTTTCCCTGTCATTGTGGATTATATCAATGATAAAGAATGTGAATCAAATAGCAACATTAGCATAACTTATCTCCCTCGCCGAGCTCCGGGTAGATTGCAGTGGATAATTACTGAATGATTTATAAATGAAGTGGAGAGGGGCATAAGATGGAAAGATGCAAAACACACTCATACAAACTAAAGCGGAGAGGACACTTTCCTCTTGTTCCTTAGCGACTGAAAATTGGTTATAATTGTTTGCACATGACTCATCCACCTCCTACCCAACAAACTCCCTGAATAGAAGGTAACACCACCCACTCTATACATCACACCAAGCTGTACCGCACAACTCTCTCTCTGACACGCAAACTCTCACACACGTGTGCACACTCGCTGCAGAGATATGGACCA
Organism: Labeo catla; assembly: GCA_012976165.1. NCBI lineage: Eukaryota > Metazoa > Chordata > Actinopteri > Cypriniformes > Cyprinidae > Labeo > Labeo catla. Next base: position 156,335 of record VONZ01000813.1, on the reverse strand, counting down.
GTCTGTGATCTTTCCATTTGCACAGATGATCTGTCATTTACTGTATGTGCACTAAAGTGCACATTCAGCAAGAATGGCACGTGTTGATTTCAAAAGTTTGAGAGTTTCTAGGACAGATGAATTAAATCACAGGGATGGAAAATATTTGAGTAAAATTGGATTAATTGGAGGAAAGGAAAAAAGGAAAAGGGCCAGAGAGTTTTGAATGTTTTTAAACTTTTTTTTGTGCTTTGAATAATAGTATTATTATTTATAATACTACTACTAATAATAAATATAGCTGCAAGCAGCGATTATTGGGGTTCAAGCGCTTTAAGGCAGTTAAGCACATTTGAAAAAAATACATTTACCAAGCTTGCAACCACCTAAATCAACGATTTAAAAAAAAGCATTTTTGGCAAATCCAGGTAATTTACCACAGAAATATTATGTTTTTTTTTTTTAAACGGATATGACTGTAATAGCACCAGCTGTGGTCCGATCCCCTTAAAACTTTGCATGCTTGTTTAGAATCACCAATTTAGTATTTTCCTTTAGGTTTTATAGGATTTTGGGTAAAACTGGACAGGCCTTTGTTTTTTAATGGACCCTGTTATAGCTTCCCAAAGGGAAAATTAAAAAAAAATTTTTTTTTTGATAATTATTGGATAGAGAGTCCTGAGAATTGTACTGCAGTGTATTTTTTTTTTCCAGATTGAGCAAAAAACCTACAACTAGTTCACAAAAGTAGGTTTTGTATACCACCTCAATCATTTAAAATATGATTTGATTGACAGCAGTGGTTCTAGAGGCAAAGTTGTCAAGGACTAGTTTGCAAATGTAGGTTTTTCAAAAAATGTTGCCACAAAACCAAATCCAAGGCGTGTGCTTTGTCTGGTGTGAGTCAGGGATTTCAACGACATAAGACGCTTGAGCCTGCGACCAACAATTTAGGAGTTATTAGCGATTTCGTACTTTTGATCGCTGTAGCGCCCCCATCAGGCTGATTGGGGCGAGCCTTGGTTACATTGTAGACTGTGTGAGTACTAACATCCCTCCAAGTTTCAAGTCTCTACGACTTATAGTTTGGTCTGCCCAATCAGTTTTGCATAGAGATTCCTTGGCCATTACAATAGGGTTTCAGCGCCACATGCTTGAACCCTGAAATGTTTTATATTATGAATATATTTAGCAAAATGCTCCTCTCCAAAGTTCATTTTTCTAGCTGACTAAGAAGTTTTTGGTCACCGAATATGTTTTTTATGAAGTAAACATGACGTTACTTGACATTATACATTGTACGTGACGTTATACATTGACGTCTTTGTGCGGTTGAAACACTGATTGAGCAATTACATGAGACAGGATATGGATTTCAGTAAGTTGTACTCTTGCTTTTAACATACCTTCTGATGTCCATTCATGTTTATTTCGTGCTGAAACTGGTTTTAAAGGGGAGGAGATAATCAGTTCACGTGCTGCTTCTCTTCAACTGAGGCAGTCCACATTAAACAGTGCCAAAATGGCATTTATTGTTTGAATACTGTGATAAAATGCACAGAATTTGAAATCTGAGACATTGTTTCATATGAAAAGGATTAAAGCACAAAGCTTTTTGCGATTTATTGGATATGTGAGCTACAATGTTCTGTTTGTTAACTGAAAATAGGCTAGCTAATCGCTTCTTGGGATTTAAGAAAATATATAGTTTCATAAAAATAAGAATCGATTAAAATCAATATTTTTTTTAGCCAGCCCTAATTTTTACTGTATTTTTGGCCAGAGAATTATATAAAGTAGTTTATATATGTGCAGCAAATAGAGATCCAATTACATTTAACTAAAATTTGGTCAGGAAGGAAGAACATCAAATCTATATGTAACCACCACTAATATTTGTTGGTTTTAAGTTTCACAGTCAATGAAGACTGTTAGGCAATTATAGTCATGCTGCTACAAACTTTCAGCCCAACTCTCAGCTCAACTTTTGAGTGAAGGCGAGTGACAAAGTGACCCGTTGGGTTTCTAACACAGGTGGCATGGCTCGCTGAGGTTTGCTCATCAAGAAGGCATTTATCACCTGCTTTTAGTAACGCATGGTTTGGCAATGAACTATATGCGTTTCCACGGAAACTTACCTTTACCATGCCAACCAACTCCAACGCTCAGAACTGTGATCTCTCACAGAGATTGGCCACTTTACAGGTATCAGCGTGTTCATTAGATAGAACATATACAGATAACAGAAATGGCCAGTTTTAAACTAACAAAAACCATTATACAATGGCCATCACAATCATTTTAATGGGTTTTTTTATGGAGCCGTTCAGTCGTGACGTCATTTTGAAGACCAACCGGAAGGCCATGGCTCTGGTGAACATTACTTAAAGAGACTTTCACATTTGTTATGTAACATGAATTACTTATTTTCATGTTTACATACACAACGACAGTCAGATCTGTTACTTTTCACTGTATGTCGGAACACTCTCTTCCAAGGTGGGATGTCATAAAGTTGGTTGAGCAAATGTCTTAAAGGTCCACTGAAGTGCTTTGAATCTCGCAGAATTAATTTATGTGTTGACGAAATGTCAACTGAAACAGGAAGACAGGGCGGGACATATCAAGCAGTTCTGCCCCCTTTTTTTTTAAATAGCCAATAGCCTTTTGTTTATATATCATAGCTTGAGCTCTGTGAACAAGTGACCGATTTGTGTAACTCTGTTTAAAACTGTGAACAAGTGACCGATTTCAGCCACAGTTTCAGTGTTTATTTATAGTGTAGGGGTCAGGACGTTTCAAATTCTATAGAGCATTTGATTGGACAGAAAGTTCGATGAGAAGTTGAAGAGCAGGGTGATGTAATCCAAATCGTTGATCCATATTACCGGAAGTTAGAGACTGTAAGTTTTAAATGTTTATGTCCTGCAAATGCAAATTTTGTTATTGTTTTGGAGCACACTTTATGGGGACTTTAAAAGGTGCTGTATGTAGTTTGACTGTACTAAAGCATAAAAATACCATAATATGTTTATATAGTTTGCAGACATTTAGGAAACATGCTGAGTTCACATACTTGTTTTTCGAAAAACAATGCTACAGCCAGTTATTCTATTTTGAAATGAGAGTTCCATGTAAAAATGTTTGTTTTTGGTTAAGTCTTTGTGATTCCCCCCACTGCCATTTTACCCAATAGTATTTTGACACACCGGGATGCCAGTTTGGGGAAAACACAGCATCTGCAGCTATGGAAGTCAGCAAATGAACTGAATCAGAGATTGCAGATTCTACCTGACTTAAAAAGCCTTGGCATCCAACTAATAAGCTCTATGACTAGAGGGATATTAAAACTTAGTGTTGTTGCTTAACATTGTTGGTTGCGCTCGTTCCATCTGGCAACCTGTGTGAGCAACAAGTCTGAGGAGGAGTGGCCGAAAGAAACAATATTTTGATTTTGGACGGCAATTCTTATTTCAACCACTAACTGTCAATATTACATATTGTACCTTTTATCTAAAATATGAGAGAGAGTTGATTTGTTCGTCGTTTTATATATATATATATATATACAGTATGTTAAAGAATGCGTAAATAAATTCTGTAGAGTAATAGAATAATTATTCTTTAATTCAGCTTAACTCTTTCCACATGATTGATGGAATTTTCTATCTTTCTGTGTTTTCACTGTTATATGATAGGGGGCGCTATTAGACATCATCTGAGAAAGTACTGAATCTCTGGATCAAAACACAGATGAAGGAGAAGTACAAACAAGTGACTGCGTATGTAAGCAGATGCATACAGTTGAGGTCAAAAGTTTACATACACCTTGCAGAATCTGCAAAATGGTAATTATTTTATCAAAATAAGAGGGATCATACAAAATGTAAGTTCTTTTATATTTAGTACTGACCTGAATAAGATACTTCACATAAAAGACATTTACATATAGTCCTTAAGAGAAACTTTGTAAACTTTTGAACAGAATAATGTGTACATTTTTCTTATTTTGCCTAAATATCGTATTTTTTTCATTTAGCACTGCCCTTCAGAAGCTACAGAAGTTTCCCAAAAAACAAAATTAGTTAAATTTACTCTGATCTTCAAATTCAAAAAGTTCTCACCCCCAGCTTAATGAATCTTGTTTCCTTCTGAAGCATCTGTAACCATTTGAACCTTCTGTAATAGTTGCATATGAGTCCCTTAGTTGTCCTCGTTGTGAAAAGATGGTCATTGTTGGAAAGGGTCATTGACAAACAAGGGACTTGTGAACAACTATCACTAAAAAAAACACAGCTGTTGATTGCTTAGGTAACAACACAGTATTAAGCATATGCAAACTTTTGAATGGGGTCATTTATAAATTATAAATGTAACTATTATTTTCTCTTGTGGACTATATGTAAACCTCTTTTATGTGTAATATCTTATTCAGGTCAGTACTAAATAAAAAAATAACATGCATTTTGTATGAACCCTTTTATTTTGTAAAATAATTAACATTTTGCAGATTTTGCAAGGTATATGTACACTTCTGACCACAACTGTATGTAATATAATGCCATCAAACATTAAACAGCATATAAATCAAAGCTGCTTAATGTTACTGAATGAAATGTTGATCTAGAAAGTAGTTTAGACTGCAATCTTCTCCATCTATGATTTGATCATTGTTCTGAATCTGGTTACAGTCTTCAACAAAAATGCAGTTTTCTCAGCTTTTGGCTTAAAATGTTGCTTTTTTAAACTTCCCCACATTAAAGTCAAAGTGTTTATAAAAAAATAATGCATGCAGCTAGAAAAAAAAATGGGTTTTTGGTTTAAAAACAGAGACTCTATTATTTCTTTTAACATATTGCATTTTCAGATATTTATACAACAAAATATTCTGGGTGCATTGAAATATTGTGAAAATGATCAAAAATGTTGGCAGTGGCTGGCAACTTAAAAAAAAAAATGCGGGAGGGGAAAGAGTTAAACTTGACTGAGACATTCAGAAACTTGTTTATCCTAAAATGTAATGGACGCATTACAGGAACGCCTTCTCATGAGCTTGCTGCCCAGAAATGTTGCCATGGAAATGAAGGAGGACTTCCTGAAGCCACCAGAAAGAATCTTCCATAAGATATACATCCAGCGACACGACAACGTCAGGTACAGAAAGAACGAGAGAGAGTGTGTTTCAACAATCAAGCCATTCATGTTGAAAACCCACACTTATTCCATGAATGAGAGATGAGAGCACTACATTTCAGTTTTTTTTCCAGACTAGACAGACAGTGTCAATTTCATTGTACTTAAATTGTGACTGCGAATACTGAATCAGTGAGTCAATAAGAGTCAACAACTCTCCACTCACGCGCAGCCGTCTAAGTTCCTGAGTCTGGCTGCCAACCAAAGCTCGCACAGCGTGTACGGCGCCCACAGCGCTAGTGCTATCAACTCAAGAGCTGCTCAATTAACCCACACTGCCCACACATGCGGAGAGACGGAGAGGGAGAGATGGAACAAGGCAGTGCTGGGGGGCAAATTCACACAATAGCGCATACACACATATACGCATATACCATACACACAGCCAAGAGATGGGGAGTGAAAGATGATGCACACAAGTAACTTTTCCATGACTAACTGACTGTCTAAAAGACAGCCCAGCTCCAGATCAAACAGGAAGAGTGGGCTGTAACTATGAGCTCTATATAAGCTATATGTTTGTACTCTCATTTATCTGCCATGTTTGCTTAGTTTGGAAATATAGGTTTTATTGAGTCCATAACCTAAGTCTGAATTGCTATGTAACTAATAGGGCCTTTAGTTTATCATTATAGTTTTAAATTTAGAATTCGGCTTTCTTTCAGGTTTGTTTTGAGTTTGAGTGTCCTTTTAAATTAGTTGATGTTAGTGTCCTAGTGTTTTGTAAGTATTTAAATCTCAGCATGACATTTTCATTATAATGACGATGGGTTATAAAATTTGAGATTTTCATATTCTGTAGTAAGTAATCTAAGAGTAATTGGTTATTGGTCTTCTTTCTTTTTTTAATCAATATGTCTTCATTCTATCTTCTGGTGAAATTACATACTCTGGTGTTCTTTAAAAAGAAAATGGTTCTCACTATAGTAAATTTCATAACATTTTGAAAGACATTTTACGATGCATCATCAATTGGCCATATTGGTGGCACTGAACGTAAACAATGCCACTGAACCGAATGAAACCAGTATATTTTGCTTATTATTGCTGCTGAAAATGAACAATTATTGTCATGCTTTGGGCTTATTATTATTAATCGTTTGGACTGGGAAAAACATTTGGAGTACTATAGACTGCCAAAAGTTATAACAAATCTGAGTCTGAGAAACAAAAGGCGTTTGTGGTTGGCCAAATAAACCAGGTTCGTGTTTGTTCTTATCATTTCTGGTCAGGTAATTGAAATATTAGGCTAATATCTTAATTAAAGGAGAAGTCCACTTCCAGAACAACAATTTACAAATAGTTTACGCACCCCCTTGTCATCCACGATGTCCATGTCTTTCTTTCTTCAGTCGTAAAGAAATTATGTTTTTTGAGGAAAACATTTCAGCATTTTTCTCCATATAATGGACTGATATGGTGCCCCGATTTCGAACTTCCAAAATGCAGTTTAAATGCAGCTTCAAACGATCCCAAATACAGTTGTAAATGATCCCAGCTGAGGAAGAAGGGTCTTATCTAGCGAAACGATCAGTTATTTACATAAAAAAAAATACAATTCAAATACATTTTATTCTCAAATGCTTGTCTTGCCTTGTCAGTCCTTGAACTCGGTGTACTCTGGCTCAAGACAGCTAGGGTATGTCGAAAAACTGACCGTATTTTCTCCCTCAACTTCAAAAATCATTTCAAAATCATCCTATATCATTGCAGAAGTTCCAACCAAGTCTTTGCAAAGTGAACATCCAAAAAAGATCAAACACCCTTAACAAAAAAGGTAAAACAGCGATATAGGATGATTGTGAAGTTGAGGGGGGAACAAAACAAAAACAGTCCAGGCAGAGTAAGACAAGACAAGTGTTTGGCATTAAAAAGTATATAAATTGTATTATTTTTATAAAAATAACCGATCGTTTCGCTAGATAAGACCCTTCTTCCTTGGCTGGGATTGTTTACAACCGCATTTGGGATCATTTGAAGCCTCATTTAAACTGCATTTTGGAAGTTCAAAATCGGGGCACCATATCAGTCCATTATATGGAGAAAAATCCTGAAATGTTTTCCTCAAAAAACATAATTTCTTTATGACTGAAGAAAGAAAGACATGAATATCGTGGATGACAAGGGGGTGAGTACATTATTTGTAAATTGTTGTTCTGGAAGTGGACTTCTCCTTTAATACTGCTTTAATACCAGTATGGCTGTACGTATCTTTGCCACATATAAACTTTAGTTTATCAAAATATTGCCCTTTTCTGCTTACTAAGTTCTTCTCTATATGATTTAGCAGCTTCCACACATTTTTCCTGTGGATTAAACTGCATAAATGAGCAGAACAGCATATTCAGTATTATGTTAACTGTGCAATCCATGCTGTTGTTTACATCCAAGTATCGCCAGTATGGCCGTGCATCCGGGTAACTGACCAATTAGTGATGTAAGCGCAAACCTTCTATGGTATTTTCTTCTAAAATGTTCTCTAGTAAACTTTGTTTTATTGTACAAATTAGAACAATCATTTTTATAATATATACAGGACTTCTCACTTAAACTCTGCCGCTTTCTTACAGTTGACTGGACTGGAAACTCACATTTAGATCTACTCCATCTAATCAACAACTGATGAATGGAACCAAGTTGCCACCATACTGTACATTTATTTAAAAAAAAAAAAAAATCTGTTTCACTCAAATGTTCATCACAGTGTAAAATGAAAAAGATCTTACGCTGCTTCCATTTCATTGCGGATTTAATAAAAATATTTTATTTTTAATTTAACAATAATAACAGGGAATAGTGCAACTAAAATAAAAATTCTGTCATTAATTACTCACCCTCATGTTGTTCCAAACCCATAAGACCTTCGTTCATTTTCAGAACACAAATTAAGATATTTTTGATGGAATCTGAGAGCTTTCTGACCCTGCATAGACAGTAATGCAACTGACACTTTCAAGGCCCAGAAGGTTGGTAAGGACATCTTTAAAATAGTCCATCTGACATCAGTGTTACTCTTGTAAATGTGCAACAAAGACTGACACAGAAAAGAAGAAATTGTTGAACAAAGTCGTTATTTTTGTTTTCTTTTTTTTTTCTTCTTCTTTGTTTTCTATTTTCATAGCTTCATAAGATTACAACTGAACCACTGATGTCACATGGACTATTTTAGCAATGTCCTTACTACCTTTCTGGGCCTTGAACATGTCAGTTGTGTTGCTGTCTATGCAGGGTCAGAGAAATATCGGATTTCATCAAAAATATCTTACTTTGTGCTGATGAACAAAAGTCACACAGGTTTAAAACGACATGAGGTTGACTAATAATGACAGAATTTTCATTTTTGGATGAACTATCCCTTAAATTAAATGATACCACGCTGGTTGGTTAATTGGACTGTACTAACCAGCCAAACCTTGACAACTCAGTTGGGTCAAACCAACATCTGGGTGAGCTAAGCAGCCCCTGTAACCCTCGCCTGGGCTAATCTGGGCTAATAATAGGCTAAATATACTGTACGTTCATTTAAACGTATTCGTTTTTTTAGTCAACCTCATGCAGTAACACAGAACAGTGTAAGGTCTTGTTTGAATCATCGTAACCTGTTGTCCTCTCGTTATGTGCAGCATCCTGTTTGCAGACATTGTGGGCTTTACCAGTCTGGCTTCACAGTGCACGGCCCAGGAGCTGGTCAAACTGCTGAACGAGCTCTTTGGGAAGTTTGATGAGCTCGCTACAGTAAGTAATGCTATTGATATGTATGTGTGGAGAGAATCTTAAATCACTGGGCATATGCGGTAACTTACATGATTGCTCACAGTCTGACTGCAATATGCTAATCAACATTATAATTATAATCCCCATTAGTGGCTCTGTGCACTGCGGGAGAGTGGAAGCATTTGAGTTGGAAATAATATTAGCATAGTAAAAATCACAGTGGACTAAAGACTTCTGACTGAAAAAAAAAAAAATCAACATTAATTTACAATATAATGTTACTAAAGATTTCTGTTTCACATTTAAATCCTGATCTTCTCATTACAGAATCCTAAAATATGCTACAAAACATGTTAAGCAGCACAACTGTTTTAATAAAAAATAATAATAAATGTTTCTTGAGCAGCAAATCAGCATATTAGAATGATTCATGACATAAACATGAACATAAACATACCTTACGTGTTACTCTCTTGTCTACTGTCTAGTTTGATCACTTAGAAAAATATTAGCACACCTTCAGAACAAACATCTAGTTTCTTTAATGATCACAGAACAAACAGTGCAAGACAGGTTATTCACAGAAGTTTAATAAAAGCTTAAAGGTTTGTTCTGATCCCTAACAATAGTAATAGAGATACTTGTCTTAGCAAACACTTGTAAATATTTCATCAGCCCCTGACAGTAAATGCTAAATTACCATCCTGACAGCTATGATTGTGTTTGCACTTTTCAAAGGTGCTGTCTAGGATCCTTCACAAGTGTCTTTGATGTTGAATAACTGCAAATTACAGCCGCAGCTTTTACTAGAGGCTTTTGCATTATTTGTATCTTGTAATTATCAATCCTCCAAATAAGTAAAACTGTGGTTTCTTATGTATTAGAAAGAGATAAAAGCAGATTAGTTTCACATTTCCAACACTTTCATGGCTCACTTTATCTATCTGTATTTCCAAATCAGCAAGTGTACATTTTGGCTAAATACAATCTGTTTCAGAGAAAAGTAAGGCTTTTTGTAAAATGTAGCTCTCAAAAACTAAAACTTTTTTTCAAGTTTGACATTAATTTGAAATTCAGACAACAGTTGGAAATGACTGGCACAGATGGTGTGTGTGTGTCTGCTGTGACAGGGGGTTTCCCACAGTCTCCTCCTGCCCTGTGGTGCCAGATGGTGCATTTCTAATGAAATAGAGCAATCGATCTGTAGAGTTTCTTCTTTTCTGTCTTTCTGTTTGTCTTGCTCTCTTTAGTCTGAGTGTCTTATTGTTCTGTTGAATCACTGGAGAGAGTCTAATCCTGATCAAGTATTTGCAAATGGTTACGTGTATCAGTATCTTTTCATATATGTACTTAACTATAGTTTACAATTTTGTCTAAATCTGGCAATGCTTCCTCTGGTCACGTGACCCTTTAGAAATCATTCTAAAGTCAAATGCTGAATCATATGCTGATTTGGTGCTCAAAAACATTTCTTATTATCATCAGTTGTGTTGCTTAACATTTTTGTGAAAACTATCATCTGTTTTTTTCTTTAGGATTCTTTGTTATATGGAATGTTTAAAAGAACTGTATTAGATCTTTTGTAACAATGTGAAGTCTTTCCTGCCAATTTTGATTCATTTAATGCATTCATGCTGAATAAAAATATTTCATTTAAAAAATACAAATCTTTACTGAGACACCAAACTTTTTTATTTTAAAAGTACAGATTGAGAGGGAATGAAATTAATACTTTTATTAAGCGAGGATGCTTTAAATTGATCAAAAGTGATAAGTTAGATAAAGATATTTATAATGTTACAAAAGATTTCTATTTCAGATAAATGCTGTTCTTCTGAACTTTCTATACATGAAAGTAACCTGATAAAAAAAATCTACTCAGCTGTTTTCAACATAATAATAATAAATGTTTTTTTGGAGTAATGATGCTAAAAATTCAGCTTTGAAATCACACAAATAAATTACATTTTAAAATATATTAAAATAGAAAGCAGTTATTTTAAATATAAAAATCGTACTGTTTTTGCTGTACTTAGGATAAAATAAATGCAGGTTTGGTGAGCAGAAGAGACTTCTTTAAATAAAAAATCTTACTGTTCAAAAACTTTTGCCTGGTAGTGTATATTATGTCTTAGTTTTGATAGCTAAGTAAACTCTTATCTGCTCATTTATTAACTGTCAATATAGGAAAAATCCTAATCGTTTGTTCCAGCAGTACCATAATCATTCTTTCATTCACGCACTCTTAAAGGGATAGTTCACCCAAAAATAAAAATTCTGTCATTAATTACTTACCCTTATGTCATTCCAAACCTGTAAGAGCTTCATTCATATTCAGAGCACAGAATAAGATATTTTTTGATGAAATCCAAGAGCTTTCTGACCCTGCATAGACAGCAGTACAACTAAAGCATTCAAACGGCCCAGAAAGGTAGTACGGACATCGTTAAAATAGTCCATGTAGGGGTGTACTGGTACACAGATGACACGGTTCGGGGGTCACGGTTTGATACAATTTCGGTACAACAGAAAAAAACAAACAAACAAACAAAAAACTACTGTGCTAGATTTCTTTTCATTTATTTTTAACGGACAGTAGTACAAATTACTTTTTTTTTCCACTTACATGTGAAAATACTAATTTTTATATCAAATTATAATGTCTCATAGGCTATAAAATATGCAGTACATACATACAAGGAATAAATACTTGGCATGTTTAATTTAGTTAACTGTTAGACACTGTTAGGGTGGGCACGTAACGTAGCATATATTTGCTGAGTTTCAGTTCAGTTTTGTGACAGAAAGGAACCATAAATAGCAGAAAGCTACATCCTATTCGTTTTTTAAGTTGATTTTGCTGGTATGAGGAAAGCTGAAGTAATCGCGCCGGCGCACATGAACACAAAACATAACATGAGCGCGCCCGCCTCACTGTGTCACCGTGGGAACGCGTTAGCATTTGGATACATCGTAAATATGAAAATATTATGGAATATTTCGATTTGTTCCGAATGAGAAAGGTAGGATACAAGAGCACAAAGCTCCATTTCGCAAACAGTTGAGTACGCAAGCCTTTAAAGCAACGTTATACTCCTTTGTCAGTGAGAGGCGCGTTCAGAATCAGCACATGATCACTGTCTAGTGAGCTATGTTTTCAAGTGCGCAACTCCTGGCATTCGCTGTTCTTCTGCTGTCGGTTATCAAACAGCGTTGCATTTTTGCGGGCGCCCCCTTCTGGATTGAAGGTGCATTGCCTGTATTCGTTGTAAGGCCTCATGCACCGAACCGAGATGCCCGTAGCGTGACGGTTCGGTACGAATACATGTATCGTTACACCCCTAAGTCCATGTGACGTAATTTATTCAACTGTAATGTTATGACGCTATGAAAATATTTTTGTGCACAAAGAAAACAAAAACAACGACTTTATTTAACCATTTCTTCTCTTCCATCTCAGTCTCTGCTGCATGTTCACAACACCTTTCTGGGCCTTGAATGTGTCAGTTGCGTTGCTGTCTATGCAGGGTCATATAGCTTTTGGATTTAATCAAAAATATCTTAATTTGTGTTTAAAAGATGAACAAAGGTCTTACGGGTTTAGAACAACATGAGGGTGAGTAATTAATGACAGAATTTACAAGAAATCAGATTCTGTATAACCTGGTAGATGTGTGATATCAATCAACAGACTTGCTTTCAACTGCACATTCCATTTATTGGCTTTGTGTGTCTCTTAAAAAACTCCCATCGTGCTTTTGTGTGACTGATTGGCAGGAAAACCATTGCAGGAGGATTAAGATCTTGGGAGACTGTTATTACTGTGTGTCCGGTCTGACCCAGCCCAAAGCGGACCATGCGCACTGCTGTGTGGAGATGGGTCTGGACATGATCGACACCATCACGTGAGTGTTTGTAGCCAAATCTCATTTTGTTTTAACAGCAGTCACTGAGCCGGTCAGCAGAAGCTCCGATGATCTGACAGACTGTATTTGAAAGCTATAGTGATTTTATTTGTGTGGGAATGTGTGTGTGTGTGTATGTGTGTGTGTCAGACCTGCTTCACTGTATTCATTTCTCTGCTCTGAATTCTAAGGCGGCTTTCACTGCTGCAGTCTCTTATCACCTCACACAGGTGCTAGAATATGCACACTCACACACACGCATGCATACGCGGATGAGAACTCTCACTCACATAGAAACACATCGCTCTCTCTCTCTCTTTCTCTCTCTCTCTCACACACACACACTTTCTGTCTCACATTAGTGTAGATCTCCTGCTTTGTGCTGGTAGCAAACAGAGGAGAAATTCCGCCTGCCAAAGCTCTCTCTCTCTCTTCAATCATCAGATCCGGCATTATAGTGAGGGATGAGGAGAGAATAAGGAGCTTTTGAAAAAGAGGCAAAAAACCTGACTCTAGTTTTCTAGGTGAAAATATATAGCGTTCAGTGTTGCCATATGTTTTCACCAATGAATTGTTTCTAGGAGCTTTCTTGTTGTTTGTGATGTTATTTGTTGTGGTGATTATACCCAATAGTTATTTAACATCAAATTAAGATCTATTTGTTATAGAACGTATTGTGTATGATTCATCCATGCACGTTTCATTTTTTCAAATTTCTTTTGACCTCTTAATTTTTTATCGAAATTTCAAAACTTTTGAAATTTCTGGTGATATGACAAATTTCTTTCTGGTGGTATTGCTAGATATCTCCAATCATTTTGTGTTATTTTAGTATAACTAAGATACTATTACAGTTTTTTTTTTTAAGTTTTTTTTTTAATGTCTATATTGTTTTTATAATTTTACTGAAGTTTTAGTACAACTTAAAACTAAAGAAAAATGCGTAGCTGAAATTTAATGTTTTTTTTTTTGTTTTTTTTTCATTATTATATTTTATTTTAGTTAATGTTTTATCTTAAGCAATTAGATTTTGTTTTATTTTTTGTGGTTTTAGATTTATTTTCCACCCTACAAGTTCCACCCTACATTTTTTACTTTTTGGCAATCTGTTTCACTCGGATGTATGTCACAGTATGGAACAAAATATCTGTAGCTACTTCCGTTTGATAACAACTTAAAAAAATAAAAATAAAAAAATTCAAATTTAAATAAGTTTAAAAGTTTGATTTACTAAGGAATGACTTACAATGGTTTGTTAACAGGCTTAACAAATTAATAAAAAACAAAAAAAAAAAAAAAACATTAAAAATGGGATTTGGTTGTTCACAATTTAGACATCACTAAAAGTAAAATGTAATTTTTAAGTAATATTAAGCCTATAAGATCACTTATGGCAGATTGCAATTAAAATTCTAACTAAAATTGTATTATTTCCATGCTTATATATTTATTTATTTTTTTATTTACCTGTTTTTGCAATTACAGTTTTCCGATTTTCTTTTAAATCAGTTAATTTACTAGTAGTGCTGTCAATCATTTAAAAAATTAATCACTAAAAATAATCACGATTTAGCCCACCTCACATTAGTTTTTAAGTATACTTTAATATTGCAATAATTTCACATTAATATTCAAATTAATGTAGAAACAACATAAAGACAGTATATTTTTAATATTTGTTAATTTTTTTTATGACTGAAGGTGAGTATCACAATATTACTGATGTCTCAAGGATTTCCCCATGATATTTAACCATTGACTAGCCATTCAACATTATAGTATACGTGAGAGTTATCAATTTTAACATTTATTAGACTTAAAAAATAACTTCTAATTTAAGTGAATTTACAACAATCTTCACATAAACCCATTATTTACCTGCGCCCTTCAGCAAGTATACAGAAATTGAATAAAGTTATCAACCACTAAATACTAAATTAAATATAGATGAATCCTTTATTTATTTTTTTTTTTTAATTAATAGACATCACAGCAGCTGGGTTATTATGTTATTTGGCTGCTATTACTTTAAGAGCTTCCACTTCTGAATGTGACGCAGATCTGACACCCATACTTGAAGTTTAATTTGTGCTTTAATATGAAATGATACAGGTTACAGCGTGTGCTGCCATATTTGTACATGCATTTGAAGCATGCATGCTAAGAGTGCACATCTGAAAAATCTCCCATTTGATGTGATCATAAAGAGCCTCTGCGACTAAATAAACACACTTCTTGTTAAGACAAAAAAGAGACAGAAGCAGCAGTTGTGAATGGGGTGTCCAACCCTAACTCCAGCCCTGTGTTAAAGGAGAAGTCCACTTCCAGAACAACAATTTACAGATAATGTACTCACCCCCTTGTCATCCAAGATGTTCATGTCTTTCTTTCTTCAGTCGTAAAGAAATTGTGTTTTTTGAGGAAAACATTTCAGGATTTTTCTTCATATAATGGACTGATATGGTGCCCTGATTTTGAACTTCCAAAATGCAGTTTAAATGCGGCTTCAAATGATCCCAAATGCGGTTGTAAACGATCCCAGCCAAGGACAAAGGGGCTTATCTAGCGAAAAAATTGATTATTTTCATTTTAAAAAATACAATTTAAATACTTTTTAATCTCAAATGCTCATCTTGAAAAGAAAGACATGAACATCTTGGATGACAAGGGGGTGAGTACATTATCTGTAAATTGTTGTTCTAGAGGAGTTCTTCTTTAACTGTGTTAAATATTAATGCCGTTAAACTGGAAAAATTAAATGCCTGCTTTAATGTGCTAATTTTGACAGCACTACTTTTACGTAAGCTTTTCAGTGTTTTTTGCACTTAATTTAATTGTACTTTGGATGAACGTAACCGAAAACCTGGGCCTGGGGTCCCACTGCTCTGCACATTTTGTGTGTCTCCCTTATTTAACACACCTGATTCAGATCATCAGCTCGTCAGGAGAGAGATCCATGTGTTGAACTGAGTGTGACAGATAAGGGAGACATACAAAATGTGCAGAGCAGTGGGTCCCCAGGACCAGGATTGAAAACCACTGGCCTATAAAAGGCTCTATTGGTGGCCAGCAGAAAATTTACTACATAAATTAGTAAATTAGCATCAAATGTGTGGAGTAGCCATTTCTAAAACTGAATCTGTAACAGAAAAGTTTTTTTTATCAGTATAAAGACCACTCATGTATCGCAAAAAGCAAAGTTTAACTTTTTTTGTGAATGTATCTATATAATCAGGTCTGTTGCGGAAGCGACTGAGGTGGACCTGAACATGCGTGTGGGTTTGCACACAGGCCGTGTGCTGTGTGGAGTTCTGGGGCTCCGCAAGTGGCAGTATGACGTCTGGTCCAATGACGTAACACTAGCCAACATGATGGAGGCAGGAGGACTTCCTGGGTTAGTCACACACCACATATTCAGATATTTATGCATTTTTTTTCCCCCAACCATCATGCAACCTTCATATAGTGAGGACCATATGAGCAGAAAGGTAAAAGTATGATCATTTGCCCCTCCACCAACAGGAAGGTTCATATCACCAGGGCAACGCTTGAATGTCTGAATGGAGATTACGAAGTGGAGCCGGGATTCGGCCATGAAAGACACGCTTTCCTCAGCAAACATGCCATCGAGACATACTTTATCGTGCCCTCACACAGACGCAAGGTACAAACACATCATCGCCACGTCATAGACAACATAAAACCACACTAGTAAAGAATTTCACTTCTGTAATGTGGTGTTTTTTAGGATTAAACTACACTGTAAATAAAGAAGGATTGATTTTATCCATCACAATTTGGCTGGATTGTGAAAAGCAGGCAAATCTTAGATAGTAGTATTATTTGGTAGTATTATTTTTCCCTTGACTCTCAGAAAAAAAGTACAAATGCTGTCTCTGCAGTGGTATGTTTTCAAAAACTACACCTTTTTACATTATTTACCCCTAAAGGGTGCATATTAGTACCTCACAGGTTACATATTAGTACGCAAATTAGTACAGTTTGCAAAGTTACTGCTTTAGAGACAGCTTTTGTACCTTTATTTCTGTATGTTCCTACACAGCTTTGGTTACACTGGCATTATAGAATTGGAATTTCATTGGTAGTAAAGAATTACAGTAGTAATTTTAGTAAAATGATTGCATTTGATTAACAATTATTGACAACAAGCCCATTTATGACCCTGGACGACAAAACCAGTCTTAAGTAGCACGGGTATATTTGTAACAATAGCCAAAAATACATTGTATGGGTCAAAATGTACAATTTTTCTTTTATGCCAAAAAAACATTAGGATAATAAGTAAAGATCGTGTTCTATGAAGATATTTTGTAAATTTACTACCGTAAATATACTAAAACGTAATTGTTGATTAGTAATATGCATTGCTAAGAACATATTTTTAACAACTGTAAAGTTGATTTTCTCAATATTTAGATTTTGTTTTTGTACCCTCAGATTCAGTTTTTCAAACAGTAGTATCTCGACTAAATATCTTAACAAATCATACATCAACTGAAAGCATATTTATTCAGCTTTCAGCTGATGTATAAATCTCAATTTTAAAAAAAATTGACTGGTTTTGTGGTCCAGGATCACATTTAGCTTTTTAAAGCGCCACTGAAATTGATTGATGAGCAGTTTTCTTTCCTCTGTTGACATATTTCCTGTTGAAGCAGGTAGTGGGACATTTAAATAACCAATAGACTCTATTTATTTACAGCTATGAAGCATTTACTTCTTGTTATTGCTATTTTTATTGCTGTAGTAGAAGTAGGGAGGTATTAAGTCTTAAAGATGTTCTCAGCATGTAATTGGACAAACATTTGTTGTGAACTTTCTGTTCATCATAAAATTCTGAAAAAAGTATCATGGTTTTCACAATAAGCAGCACAACTATATTTAACATTGATAATAACAGTTATAAATGTTTCTTGAGCAGCAACTCAGCTTATTAGAATGATTTCTGAAGGATCATGTGACACTGAAGACTGGAGTAATGATGCTGAAAATTCGGCTTTGATATCACAGAAATAAAATTGCATTTTAAAATATATTAATATATACAGCAAGTATTTTAAATGGGTTTGCTGCATTTTTTCATCAAATAAATGCACCTTTGGTGAATAAAAATCTTACCAACTCCTAAGGTTTAAATGGTAGTGTATACAGATGTCTCTCTCAGGCTTGATGAACTTAACACCCATTAGACGTATATTTCTGTTAAAGCTTTGAGTTTCTATCCCAGCTGTATCTTTCCAGTTTGAGAGATGAGTGCAGTGCAATAAAATGATCCATACATGCACAATCAAAAGCTTTACAAACATCCTCGTCCATCTGGTGTTCGTTACAAATAGATTAGAGGCATCCTCTTCGTATCACTTTTTTTAAGTCACTTCTGTTTTTTTCAGACAACAGTCACTGCAGCCATTTTCACACATTCAGTTAATCTTTTCTCTCCTCATTTCACATTTCTTCCCACCCCCTCTCTTTCTCTCTTTCTCTCTCTGCAGATTTTTCCTGGGCTGATCCTATCAGACATAAAGCCGGCGAAAAGGATGAAGTTTAAGACAGTCTGTTACCTGCTGGTACAGCTCATGCACTGCAGAAAGATGTTCAAGGCTGAGATCCCATTCTCCAACGTCATGACCTGTGAGGATGACGACAAGGTGCGTGGTTATTGCATATGTCCATCTTTGTAATACATTACAATGGAACAAGGAGGACCAAGGATGGCATGCCACTTTTTTACATCAAATAGTTTTATAGTAAGTATTTTAGTTGGAATACACTTCACAACTTTTGCCCAAATTTTTTCCTTGGACGAGTCGACACCAGTCACTGAAAGTCAAAGACTTTTGGGCAGTCAGAATTGTCAGATTTCACCAAAATCTTATAGCGTATGATAGTCACAGTCACTGTAAGAGGATATCAAACATTTTTGATATTTTGAGCCAATTTCAGAACACGTTTTCATTTGTCATGTGTCTCCTAGCAACAAGGCGCATCTTTTTGTGTGAGTTTGTTCAGTTCGGAACAGATGTGTATGAAGCTTTCAGAAGTTTTGATTTTAAAAGTCATGAATTCCAGGTTTACAGTTTTAACATCTGATATCATATCAAAGAGTTAACTATTTAAAATAGAAAGTAAGACAGAGCATTTACCCACTGACCCACAAAATCCCTGCGTCAACACCAGCAAAATGAATGAAAATAAATGTGCAAGAATATTGGCTGAAACTATACAGTACAACAGGGGTCACCAAACTTGTTCCTGGAGGGCCGGTGTCCTGGAGAGTTTACCTCCAACTTTCCTCAACACACCTGCCTGGAAGTTTCAAGTATACCTAGTAAGACCTTGATTAGCTGGTTCAGGTGTGTTTGATTAGGGTTGGAGCTAAACTCCGCAGGGACACCGGCCCTGCAGGACCGGCTCTGTTGACCCCTGCAGTACAACAAAATACTAATAGACAGTGTTGGGGGTAACGCATTACAAGTAACGTGAGTGACGTAATCATATTACTTTTTTCCAAGTAACTAGTAAAGAAACACATTACTTTTAAATTTACAACAAAATACCTGAGTTACTTTTTCATTAGGTACATTAGTACTTTGCTTTCCCATTTATTCACAAATGCCATTTTGAGAGAAACCGAGGCACTTACTTCAGACTGAGGCTTATTTATTTCACTTTTGGTGTAAAGCAGCCTTTATAGTTGCCAAAAATATAACTTTTGGTTTGTTATTAAAAATTAATGAGCAAGCACAGCTCAGATGACTGCAATGCAAAAGTAACATAATGTATTCCTTTCCATAAAAAGTAACTAAGTTACTTATTAATGGAGTAACGTAATATTGTAATGCATTGCTTTTATAAGTAACTTTCCCCAACACTGCTAATGAATTTTAAGTAATATTTGTTTACATTTAAGTGTATATTTAAACCCGGCATTGAAGGAAAACCTCATTGACATGCGATTTTAAAAATCATTGGGTTTTATGTCCAAACATAAACAGATTTGAACATAAAACCCAGCCACAAAACAAGCTGCCACTCATGTCACAGATTAAGATAAATGAGTTTATGATGTAAAATTACAGGAAAATATCCTAAAAAATATTTGATAAAGCAAAATTCTGGTCTGATGCTGACTGAAACTGGCAATCAGGAAGGCCCATCATAAGAACCACGGTAACACTTTAAAATACTGTTATGAAATTAATGAATATCTACACAGGAACAAATTTACTTCACTTTTGGTGTAAAACAACCGTTGCAGTTGCCAAAAGTATAACTTTTTGCTTATTTGTTATTAAAAATTAATGAGCAAGCCCAGCTCAGATGACAAAAAGTAATGCACAAGTAACATAATGGATTACTTCCCATAAAACACAGTTAGTTTTTAATGACGTAACGTAATATTGTAATGCATTACTTTTAAAAGTAACTTTCCTTAACACTGTTAATGAATATTAAGCAACATTTGTTTACATTTAAGTGTATGTTTAAACCCGGCATTGAAGGAAAACCTCATTGACATGCGATTTTAAAAAATCATTGGGTCATGAATATTGATAACCTAATTAATATTCATGAGACAAGACATCACTATATCATGATGTCACAACTAGTCAGTCAGTGAAAAATTCCATTGCTGCTGATATATTGTAGTTGCTGTTTTTTCCCCCACAGTCCTCCAATAGTTGTTAATCCAAGATCCCCAAATCACCCGAAGTCACCTTTCACACCAACACAAATCACATCCATCGTTTTAATCCAGTCCACTATCTAATGCCACTCTTTCAGATGAGTGGATGATTGCACACAGATCCAATCACTACTGCAGATTTACTGTTCTCACTTACTGTCTGACTCTGTGTGTGTTTTGACTTGTATCAGTGCATAATTAAACATCTTATCACCATTGCATGTGTGAGAAAATATGCTGAGATGTGTTGAACACCCATCTGTCACCATGTACTGTTGATATGTGTGTGTAGACGAGTTTAAAAGTACATTTGAGTGTGCTGTTCTTTCTGCTTGACTTAATCGTAACAGGATTGTTCACCTAAGAATTAACATTTTATCACCATTTATTCATTCCAAACCTGTACACAAATAAAGCCATTTTGACATGTTAAAGCTGTCAAAATCAAAAAATAAGCAACATAACAGTGGTAACAGTGACTCCTGCACTATATTTTATATCTTCTGAAATCATATCATAGCTTTGCATAAGGATACGGTCCATGGACTAACATTTTTGACACTGTTTACTGAAAATCTTGGCTGAACTGACATTTATTTGTATGTAAAATGTTGAATCTGCCTGAATTCAATGGAAATTTTTCCTGGGTTTCCAGAGACGAGCGCTGCGAACAGCTTCTGAGAAGCTGCGCAATCGGACGTCGTTTTCAGCAGGCATGGTGCAGAACTCTCCCGGGACCAGAGTGAACCGTTACATCGGCCGTCTGATAGAAGCACGACAGACGGAGTCCGAGACGGCAGACCTCAACTACATTACCCTCACATACAGGAGCAGAGAGAGGGAGCTGAGAGTGAGTACACACAGATGCATGATGAGTAAACATGTAGGTGAGAGCAGGACTAGTTTGTCACATGGGGGCAGTTGTCACAAAGACATTTTGAACCTCTTAAAATAGAGTGATTTCTTAGATTCTGACTTTAAATAAAATTACTATATCAGCAGTTTTTGCTACAGTGGCTGGGAAAAATGAGTGTAAAAATTACCCCAAACTTTTGAATAGTGGTGTATGGCTATGCAGAAACAGGCTTGAACAAAATAAACAATAATACTACAAAGACATAAATCTGCCCCTACGTTAAGTTCCAAATGTAGGTTCGGGAGGAACCTAATCATTTAGTCCTGTCAATCATCATTACGAGCCTATATAAGCAGCTCTCATTGCACCGTCTCAGTGTCAGATCTTCCGGCATCCCTCAACCTCCCCATCTCCACCTCTATTTCTGTTATTCTCCCTCTAGGTAATATCGCAATGGGGGGTTGAACTCGGCGCTCAAGCCGAGCCTCGAGTTCGAGCCTCCATTAAGGGTAAGCCAAGTTTGTTTACCATTTCCCATCAGGACTGGATGGGCAGGCGAACTCATGAAATGTAATATTTAAAATAAATGGGTGGGGCAAGAAGTTATGTGTCTTAAATGCTGTAAATGTATCTAAATTATTTGTAATTACAACACTGGCCAAAACAATGGTTTGAGATTTTTAAGGGCACAAAATGTAAGTTTTTGTTTAATAAAATATCCATAAACCGTATTATATATTTTGCTGACTTGTGTACTTACATTATCCCAAATATTTCCAAGACTGTTTAAATCCAAAACATAACCAATTTTAACTAGTGTAATGGATGATGTCCTTGCGTCGCCTGCCAGTGACGTCATAAACGCTTGATTTTGTTTTGCAGAAAACATTGAATGTTATGCATTTTATTAGACAGGTGACGAATGCACAGAGTAGCATTTCGTTTCATTTCCATGACCTTCAGCCCCACCCTGCTTCATACCACGGTGACCTTAATAAGTCTTTAATACATTTGCTGCATTCACGCCATATTGTAATTACTGTAATTTCGAGATGACAACATGTGAATTATGCTTTTCTATAGGTGCGTTCACGCCATATCGGAATTCCCGTAATTACGAGATTCAACCTTGTAAAAAGCGTTCACGTCCTCGTAGAATTTGTAATTACAACTTGTGAACTGGAAGTCTTCTGAGAGCTACGACTTGTACCACATGACCGCTGTACCACCTGACCAACGTATGCTCTGTTTAGGCGTTGATAGTGTTGCCATAGAAAAGCATAATTCTGAGTCTGAGGATGTGAACAGCTCCGAGTAGAGTGTCACATGTTGTCATCTCGACATTACGGTAATTACGATATGGCGTGAACGCAGCAAAAGGCAAACTATCAACGCCTAAACAGAGCCTACGTTGGTCAGGTGGTACAGCAGTCATGTGGTACAAGTCGTAGCTCTCAGAAGACTCATAGTTCACAAGTTGTAATTACGAGTTCTACGAGGACATGAACGCTTTTTACAAGTTGGAATGTCGTACGGGAATTCTGATATGGCGTAAACGCACGTGCTATTAGCTCATCCATTGACATGAATTCTTGCCGAGTCCCGATGGATTGCATATTATGTCTTTAAAGTACAGTAAAGTTACCTTTTTACATTCTTTGCTGTGCCATGTTTTGTTTTTCCAAGTGTTTTACCATTTAAATACTGTAGAAAAGTCAACAATATGTTTAATGGCAAATTGAATTGTGACAGCATACCCCATATGGTGTGACAACATGCCCTGCTATTGGCCAACTGTGTCAAAATGAACTGTACGAAAAGCCAAGACTTTAAGGTAAACTACCATTGAAAATTTTAGAATTTAGAATTTTTTATGTGTTTGAATTAAAAAATATGCTAACCAAACCTGCATTTATTGGATCAAAAATACAGTAAAAACAGTAATATTGTAAATTATTACTGCAATTTTAACAATATGAAATATTTAAGAAACATTTAGTATTATCATAGTTGAAAACATTTGTGCTGCTTCATGTTTTTTGAAAACCATGACACTTTTTTAGGATTTTTTGCTGAATGAACAGCATTTATTTGAATTAGAAATCTTTTGTAACACAATAAATGTCTTTACCGTCACTTTTAACCCACTTAACACTCCTTTTTGAGTAAAAGTCTCGATTTCTTTTTTTCTTTTAAACAGTTGTACTGACCCTAATCTTTTGAATAGTTGTGTATGGCTAAGCACAAACAGGAAATATTCCTAGGAAATATTCACCAAAGTAAAAAAAGTGTGACAACAGGTCCCGCTGTTCCTAATACAGCAGCAGCTGATCCAGGGCATTGGTAGGAGTGACTTGGCGAAATGTGAGAGAGATGGAGTGAAGAATTTCCTCCGACACACACGCCGCATCCCCCGCATTGTTCTGTTGTGCTTCGTGACTCCCTGTCTCCTCTCACTTTCAACATCCTCTCTCCCCCTCATCTCTCTCGCTCTCTCCATTGCTCTGTTCTCTATTTCTTTGCCTATATTCAGTCCTCTCCGATCCCTCCCATCTTCGATTCATGTAAGACGTCTGCCCACCCTAACAGAATGGGGGCAACAGTAATGATTTGGGAAAATCTGTCAGACTCACAACATATATTCTCTCTTTCTTTTTCTTTCTCTCTCTCACACACACACACACACACACACTCATGCGTGCAGGAGCGCAGTGGCTTTCCCAGCTCTCTCTGGGAGTATAATGACATTGCATCTGGCTCTTATGAAGAGGGGGATGCTGGTTTTTATACTCTAATGAAGCTGACGCACAAAGCAGTGTGTTGCATTGATCTCTTGCAGGCTGCACTGGAATGACAAAAATACATGTTACTTGTGACACTTACAAGAGATACAACAAAGCATATGTTTGCACATGAACACGCACAGGTGTTTCTTCAACTTTGGGCACTTTATGTATTGATTTTTTTCACAGTTGAACAATTTAAATGTTTTAAGACGTTGTGTTTTAAGACCCTGTCTTATCTTGTATTTATAAAAATATATATTGTTAAATTTTAAAAATTCTGATAATGTAACTAAGAGTGAAATGAAAATATATTTAAATATTTATTGTTTGAAAATGATTTATTTTTACTCAAACTGTTCCTCAGGTGTGGTGTTATTTTCATCACAGCCAACAATTTTGCATTTCATGAAGTTTGTGTTATTTAAAGTGTTATTTGTTACCAAGGAGACAACAGTGTTGGTGAAGAGATGTAATGTGAGATATACAGAGCACAAAGAAAATAAATACCAATTGATCAGACAATAGAAAAAAAAATCTTATTTATATATATATACATATATATATATAATATTTACAAATTATAAAAATAATTATATAAATATATATATGATCTTTAATACAGTGGAAATGACGTTTGTGCGTGATGGTGCAGGAAAAAAAGTGCCCATACAGTAGTTGAACAAACACTTTTACACACATGTACTGTAGTAAAACTGATTGCATAATTGCTACAACCTATCAAATTGTCTCTGTCTCTCTCTATCACACAGTATCAGCAAGTGTATGACGATGCCTTCATCAGTGCGGTGGTTATCTCGCTTGTCCTCACTTCATTTTTTGCAGTGGTCTATTTTCTCATCATTCCTCAGTATGTAAATCACACACACAATACCTGACACATCAGCATAACACAGCTTTTCTTTATTTGCCAGACACACTAAATTGATCACACATTTTACATGCTCAGGTCACTGCATCATACAACAAACATGCATATAACATCCTCTCTCTTTCTCTTTCTCTCTCTTTCTCTTGCTGCAGAGGTCTTCTGGTAGTGATTCTGCTGGTTCTCTGTTTGTGTTTCCACATGGCAAGTGTGATGTATCTTCACATCACTCATGTGCAGGTAACACGCACATACATACACTGGTTTCCATGTTTTATGGGTACTTTCCATAGAAGTAATGTTTTTTATACTGTTCAAACTGTATTTTTTTTATCTCTTTAACCCTAACCCTACCCCTTGTTTCCTCATGGGAACTAAAAAATGTGTCCACACGGACAAAAATGACTGGTAATACTATCCTTGTGGGGGCATTTGGCCAACATTATGTAGGGAATGCCAGGTACAAGTGTTTTCAGTTCTTGGCTTTATTTAGCAGTTAATCTCACAACATTATATTATACATTATATTCAAACAAACCCTTTGGCACATAATTTGACCTGCACCTTTTGTGCTATGGGCATGAATGACACCCACAATCATACAGCTTGTTGAGGAGAGGTGTGATATTACTTTTCTAAGTACAATGTTCACCAGGCCCATGATAAAACCAGCAAAATACCCCAGACTTACAGTGAAAATGTGGACCCAAGCCATATCTATTGGCAAGAATATCACAGAAACTTCAGAGGCTTTTTTTCCTGGACCAGTAATTAACCACCTAGCAACCACCCAGAATACAACAGCAAACACATAGCAACAGCCTAATATCCACCTAGGCATTCTAGCACTACCTAGCAACCATCCATATCACCCTAGCAACACTGTAGCAATCAAATAAAAACACCCCAACAACCACCCAAGCTTCTTTGTGCCACCTCGGAACCATCCAGAACAACCTAGCAACATCAAAGTAACTACATTGTGACACCCTAACAACCACCCTAGCAGTTCCCTAGCAACCATCCAAAACACCTATAAATACCCTAGCAACTGTCCAAATCACCCTAGTAGCAATGTTGCAATCATCAGAAACACCCCAACAACCACCCAGAGCACCATGGCACCACATTGGAACCATACAAACCATCCTAGCAACATCAAAGCATCCGGATAGCAACACCCTAACAACCACCCAGAGTACCTTAGCAACCATCCATATCACCCTAGCAACATTGTATCAGTCACATAAAACAGCCCAACAACCACCCAGAGCACCATGGCACCACCTTGGAACCATACAGAACATCTTAGCAACATCAAAGCAACCGCATAGCAACACCCTGATAACCACCCAGGGTTCCCTAGCAACCATCTAGATCACCTTAGAAATACCCTAGCAACATTGTAGCAATCACATACAAGTACCCCAACAGCCACCCAGACCCACCTAACACCTAACCCAGCCAAACACCACCTAACAACCATCCAGAACACCGTAGCGCCACCTGGCAACCACACAGCAACACATTAACAACCATCCAGAGCCACCAAGCACCACCGAACAACCATCCAGACAATGGAGCACCACCTATCCGTCACATAGCACCTTAGCAACCATCCGGTGCAGCCAAACCGGATAGCAACACCCTAACAACCACCCAGAATTCCCTAGCAACCATCCAGAGCACCCTAGAAATATCCTAGCAACTGTCAAGATCACCCTAACAACATTGTAACAATCACATAGAAACACCCAAACAACCACCCAGAGCACCATGGAACCATCCAGACAATGGAGCACCACCTATCCGTCACATAGCACCTTAGCAACCATCCGGTGCAGCCAAACACCACCAAACAACCATCCAGAACACCATAGCACCATCTAGTAGTTACATAGCAACACCTTAACAACCACCCAGAGCAACCAAGCACCACCTAACAACCATCCAGAACATTGTAGCACCACCTAGCAGCTACACAGAACTACCTTAACAGCTACCCAGAGCAACTAGGCACCACTAGCAGTCACACAACACCTTAACAACCACCCAGAGCAACCTAGCACCACCTAAAAACCATCCAGACCACCCCAGCTCCACCTAGCTACCACCCACAGCACCCTAGCATCAAGGAAGTAATTTTCTTCGGGATATGTCAAACTCTAGTTGTTTGTGTAATTTTGTTTCTGCAGGTTTGCTGATTGCTCTCTCCTGTCTTTGTGTTTTTAGTGCTCTCCTGACTGTCTGACCCTGCAGATCAGAACGGTTCTGTGTGGGTTTCTGGTGCTGCTGATGTTCTCCGTAACCCAGGGGTGTGTGGTGAGTGTGTGTACAGTAGAAGAGAGTGAAGACTGTATGACTGAGAGTGTTGCTTATAAAATATACATTGATAAAATATTTAAAAAAGCTAAAAATATAACCTCCATTGTGTTTATTTATTAGTGTATTTCTGATGTTCTTTTTGTTAAATGTGTACGTGTTGCTGTACCTACACAGGTGGAATGTGTACCGTGGTCACTGGAGGGGAATTCCAATGTCTCCATGGTGACAGTCGTCACAGTCAACGGGACCGGCGTGGGCTCCGGGGTGTGCAAATACACTCCGTACGTATTTTTATCATGTGTGATGGCGTCGCTATCTGTGGCTCTGTACCTCCGTGTGTCATCACTACCCAAGATCCTCCTGCTTCTCCTTCTCAACATCCTCCACACTGTCGTCATGGAGACCAGCGGCTATCGGAAGGCCATAGGGTGAGTCGAGCGCAACACAAAGGTTATAAGAGTGCTTTTAGTTCATATTTGTAGAATTATCTCAGGGATAAGAAGACAAGTGTCAGTATTAATTTACAATCTCAGGAGCAACTTAGTCAATTTTTACAGTCAAAAGCCTGAATCCCAGTTGTATCTGATAATCTGATAGATTTCATTGTGTGTGTAGAGGTGGATTCTTTCACACACATGGCTATGACCCGGTTCTGGCAATGCTATTGTTTTCTGGAGCTCTGGTGCTTCACTGCAGACAGCTGGATCTCAAACTCAGATTGGACTACCTCTGGGCCACCCAGGTAAGTGCACTTGTGTGTATGTGCACACATTAGAGTTTTATTTTTGTTTCTTTGTGTGTGTGTGTGGGTACAATGGGCTCACACAGAATCTATATGAGCAAAATACCCCAAAAATGAAAATTCTGTCATTAATTATTCACCCTCATGCCGTTCCATACCTGTAAGACCTTCGTTCATCTTCAGATATCTTTGATGAAATCCGAGAGCTTTCTGACCCTGCATTTCAGCCCAGGCCCAATGGGGCTGAGCTTCGGGCCAGTTTTCACGTCATAACTTTAGGCTTTTCCTTATTTTTATACTTTAGACATCCGTCAATTGTGGTGAAAAAAATTTGCACGCTGGTGGAAACAACACAAGACCATGTTACAACGACTGTCGAGAGCCAACACCATCTCACTCCCAACTCGTCACATATTGATGCTTGGTCAGGTCCCCTTGGCTTCACAGAACAGGGTACCCCTTTAGCATCATGTTTGGACATGCAGGGTCCTCCATTGCTTCTAGTTGTTTGCATTATGCATCACATTTGTGACCCTGGACCATAAAACCAGTCATAAGGGTATTTTGTTTTTTAAATTGAGATTTTTACATAATGCAAAAGCTGAATAAATAAGCTTTCCATTGATGTATAGTTTGTTAGGATAGGACAATATTTGGCTGAGCTATGAAAATCTGGAATCTGAGGGTGCCAAAAAATCAAAATATTGAGAAAATCGCCTTTAAAGTTGTCTAAATGAAGTTCTTAGCAATGCATATTACTAATCAAAAATTAAGTTTTAATATATTTACAGTAGGAAATTTACAAAATATCTTAATGGAACATGATCTTTATTTAATATCCTAATGATTTTTGGCGATTTTGAAAAGAAAAATCTGTGATTTTGACATACAGTGTATTGTTGGGTATTGCTACTAATATACCCGTACTATTAAGACTGGTTTTGTGGTCCAGGGTCACATTTAATGGTTTGCATGCATTTGCAAAAATCATTTTATGTAAATTCATACTTTAATAGATATTTTGGAGCACCTAATCCCACCCACTTTCTGAAAATATAAAACACGCACCAGGCAAATAAAAGTACAGTGACAGGTATTTATTGCAAAAAGTGACCATAAAGAGCAGTATAAAACAAGTCATGTTGCATTCCAAGTCCTCCAATATCTTAATGTGAAGAACAGAGTAAACTTGTTTGGCATGACGCAATTGGTCACGAGACACACAAGAGCAAATGGCATTTCACAACCAAAGCTGACGTAACGCTTCTTCTGGCGGCAGTTTTTAAATTTGTGCACAGACTGCACACAGGATGAGCTGTATGGTGGATAGAGATGGTGATCGCGTCTATTCCTCTCAGAAATCAGTCATTTTGCCTTGGAAGACTTGGGATATTAATACTTTTTAAATAAATTATGACTGTAGTTGTATCTGCCTGTTATATGCGTTTTGTATTGACAAATGGTTAGCTTTAGGAGCAGGGGTGGGTTATGTACTCATGAATGTGTAAATAGTGTAATGTAAAAATAATTGTTTTGACAGTTTATATATATATATAAAAAAACACACACACCC
Organism: Labeo catla; assembly: GCA_012976165.1. Lineage (NCBI taxonomy): Eukaryota > Metazoa > Chordata > Actinopteri > Cypriniformes > Cyprinidae > Labeo > Labeo catla. The sequence continues at coordinate 126,668 of VONZ01000813.1, read as the reverse complement.
CAACATATATGTAATAATGGCGAAATTATTACTCAATATATAATTTGTATATATCATGATGATAAAATTCCCAGTGCCTTTCATGTCAGGATATTGATGCCAAAGATTTCTTATTTAAAGCAGTGGAGCACCCTGCACGTCAAAAAATGACGCTAAAGGGGTACCCTGTATGTCAAAAAGTGATGCCAAGGGGTCCTGACTAAGCGTCAATATGTGACGAGTTGGGAGTGAGAATATGTTCACACCAAAGGTCTCTTATTTAAAGCAGTGGAGGACCCTGCACGTCAAAAAATGACGCTAAGGTGTACACTGTGCGTCAAAAAGTGACGTCAAAAGGTCCTGACCAAGCATCAATTTGTGACGAGTTGGTAGTGAGAATGTGTTCCAAGAGCGGCTCAGACAGTGCTTAGTGTCCCCGCCAGCAGCAGCAGCATTGAGCGGGCCTTCAGCACAGCTGAAAGAGTTCCACGTTTAAGTGCACACAATAGGTTACAGCTTTCTACAAAGCACCGGCAAAAGTATTTACCATGAATGTGTCAGGGGGAAATAGTAAGGAGGTATTTAAATTATTTATGAATAAACTAGTGTTTTCTGAGTCAGTGTTGCAAAGATGAAGTTGATGATCCTGACTCACCATCTCCTCACGCCTTTAGAGAGAAATGCATCTTTATGGATTTTAGAATAAAAGAGTTTCTGTTTTCGTTTTGAATTATTTCATTTTAAAGTAGTTATTCAAAGCTTTTCTATGTTTATCAAGTCTTTGAGGCAAGTATTTTTGAGAGGCGCTCCTGCTCAAGACCGAAACTGCAGAAAGCGCATCCTTATTTTATAAAAGCACAACGTTTTGTTGATATTGTGAGTGCACACAAATAAAGTAGACCCTTTACAGTTCCGAACAATGTATTACTCTTACCTTTATGAGCAAAAATGATGGCGTATTTTAAGATGTTCCCAATGCAAGTAATTGTCCTGGCGCCTCCATGTCCTGTAAAGTGTGCAAATGATTGGATATGGGGCTAACAGCGCACATTTATATAGGCTAAATGTTTAAACTAACATTGTGATATGCTTGAGCTGTTCTATATCTGTATTTTATTTTAGGTAAGTCGTGATGATTTGAGAAGGCTAAATTTGATCAAACATACGCTATGATCACCTGTCTGCTGCTGGCCACTTGGTCGCTACTTTAAAAAAAACAAAAACTTACATTTAACAAACAAAAAATGCTCTAAAGGTTTTTCTAAATTAACTCAAAATACTGAAATGAAATATAATCACTTTGCCATTACTTATAAAACTGAACTTTTTAGCTGAAACAAGAGTATAAGCTGTTTTGAGAGAAAGGGGGAAAAAAAGATGGGCTCGAGTCGGACTTGGGCCGAGAATTCTAATAAGCTGTCGGACAGGGCCTCGGGCCAGGTCTGGGCTAGGGCCTAGATTTGAGGACCGTGCAGGGCTCTACCCTGCATAGACGGCAATGCAACTACCACGTTCGACGCCTGTGAACACGTGATGAAGACTGACACGGAAGAGAAGAAATTATTGAATAATGTCGCTGTTTTTGCTTTATTTGCACACAAAAAGTATACTTCTAGCTTTATAACATTACGGTTGAACCACTGAAGTCACATGGACTATTTTTTAACAATGTTCCTTCTGTCTTTCCGGGCCTTAAATGTGTCATTTGCCTTGCTGTCTATGCAGGGTCAGAAAGCTCTCGGATTTCATCAAAAGTATGTTAATTTGTGTTCCAAAGATGAACGAAGGCCTTACGGGTTTGGAACCACATGACATTGAGTAATTAATGACAGAATTTTCATTTTTTGGGTGAGCTAGCCCTTTAAATATTTCAGCTCTGTTTAACATATTTGAAGTCCATTTGAATTGTTCCCCAAAAATCAGTTCAGAATATGCAAAAAAGTCCACAGATTTAGTCTGTGCCTGTACGTATGTAGTCTCAGCCACAGGCCACATGCCCACAGATCACCCACAAGCTGTTCATTGACTGTCTGCTGCATATTACACTCAAAAATGGCAAGAGTAGGAATAATTTGAACAAATGACTTGTAATAATAGTAATAATGTAAAGGAAAAACAAAGGTTTCCATGCCTTATGGGGACATTCCATAAATCTAATGTTCATTATACCATACAAACTGTATTTTCTATCCCCTATCACACTAAACTTTCTGCGTTTTTAGATTTTCAAAGAACTTCATTCTGTTTGATTCATAAGCTTGTTTCCTCATGGGGACCAAAACAAAACAACAACAACAAAAAACTGGTATTATTATACTTGTAGGGAGATTTGGTTCCGATAATGTAGGTAATACCAGCACCACACCAAACTTTTTTGACCAGTAGTGTATATTTTCAACAGAAAATCCAACATTTAATAGTGGAATATCTTGGTTAGCATCATAAGCACTGTGATAGCAAACTTTTTCAACAGTAACAGTGCCCTCTAGTGGATGTTTTGATTTCAGAATATAATTCTATATAAACAACATATTTTTATTGCTAAACTCTAAAATCTCCAGTGACTGTAGAAGTAACACAGCTAGTATTAGTATACAGTTAATATGTCAATTTGTGTGTTTCGTTCACAGGCTGCGGAGGAGAGAGATGACATGGAGAGAGTGAAGTTGGACAACAAGAGGATTCTGTTTAACCTTCTGCCTGCACATGTAGCTCAACACTTTCTGCTGTCCAACCCGCGAAACATGGTCAGATTTAATTTTCATATCACAGAGAAATACATCTTGAGATGCCAATTAACATAGCACATTTCTAAGCCAAATAGCATATTTAGATGGAGTGAAGTGGGGTGTGGGGTCTGTTGGGGTTTGTCAGATATTGCAGTTCTCAAAGTCACCACTTTATGGCAATGTTGTTACGATCCAGCTGCTAATTAGGTGAGAGGTCAGCGCAGATGTTTTGATGATAGCGTGTGTTTTGATCATGCAAATGAGATAACATTGCGATTGTGTGTAGTGTAAATGCTCAGCCGCTCCGTCTGGCTTTGTGATTTGACTGCCAGGCTTCATTGTGAGGCCTTATGAACAAAATGAATGTGTGATTACACTCCCGTTATGCGTTTTGTTATGTTTTTTGTATGTTTGCTGCATGCTCAACACATGCTGCTCGCCTCTTTTTCTGTCCAAGATCCTTCACAGGAATTGATGCAATCAGACATCCTGAAATCTGTTGCAGCAGCTCTGAAGCAAGCATCCTCTCCTGAGCGTGGAATTATATTGTAAACAGTAGTCAAACTCTCGGACACATACACAAAAGTACACACAAGATGCAAACATCACTGGAATGTTTGCTTGATGAATCTTTTTTTACTATAACGACGGCTTGGAAAAAGTGTACAACTGTTCCATGAAGTCTACGCATGATGTTAGTCATATTTGTTTGCACCAAAACAATTTAATTTTTGCATGACAAATTTTTACCCACTTTCTGACTCATGATTAAAACACAAGACGTTTAAATGTCCCAAAGTTTGCGATCTTTTTTTCTTCTTCTTTTTTTTTTCAAGAAATTAATACTTTTAATCAGCAAGGATGCTTAAATTGATCAAAAGTTTCAGTAAAGACATTTAAAATTTTACAAAGGATTTTTATTTCAAATAAATGCTGTCCCTTTGAACTCTCTTTTTATGAAAGAGTCCTGAAAAATGTATTACATTTTCCAGAATAAAAATAATAGGAGGCACAAACAACATCATTTTCAACACCGATAATATGAATGATTAGAATGATAATAATAATAATAGTGATGATTTCTGAGGGGTCATGTCACACACACACACACACACTAGAGAAATGGCTGATGAAAATTCAGTTTTGTCACCACATATAAAGTGTATTTTTTATTTTAGTATTTTTTTATTATATTAAAATAAAAACAGTTTTAAATTTTGTTTCATTTTGTACATTTTTAAAATTGTATTAATATTTTAAAATTCATAAAAAATATATATTTTAAAATAAAAGTATTTTAATATTGATATTTTAATATTAATATATGTTAATATTTTTTTAAATAAATAATGAATTTTAAAATAACATTTGAAATGGCAGATGTAAATTCAGTTTTGCCACCGCAGGAAAACAACATTTTTAAAAGTGATAATAAATAAACAAATAAATCTATTTATATATGTGTGTGTATATAGAGACAGAGAGAGATTTTATTTATTTAATACAATTTGTATTTTGTATTTACATTTTTAAAATAAGTTTTACATTTAATTTTAAATTGTAATAATATTTTAAAATTCACAAATATATATATATATATATATATATATATTAATATTTTAATATTAATATATTTTTATATATTTTTTTAAACAAATAAAGAATTTGAAAATAATATTTGAAATGGCTGATGAAAATTAATAATAATAATAATAATAGAAAGAAAGAAAGAACGAAAGAAATCTCTATTTATATATGTGTGTGTGTAGAGAGAGAGATTTTATATTTATAAAAAAAATCAATTACAGTTTTAAGTTTTATTTAAAATTGTAATAAAAATTGTAATAATATTTTACCATATTCATTTAGGGTCATGTTACACACACACACACACACACACACACAAAACACAATAGAGAAATGGCTGATGAAAATTCACCACAGAAAAAAAAATTGTAAAATTGTTATTATTAATATTATATATATGTATTATTATATTATATAATTAAAACAATACATTTCTGTAGAGATGTTTTTTTTTTTTTCATTTACATTTTTTAAAATAAGTTTTACATTTTATTTTAAGTTTTACAATATTATTGTTTTTACTAGATCCTACCGACCCTAAACCTTTGAATTAGAGCTGTAATCGGGCCTTAAATGTTAGGCCCGACAGAATTCGGCCCGAGCCCGACAAGTATATTTTGATTAACAGCTTTTTAAAAGCCCGAACCTGTTTACAGCCCGACATTATTCAAATGTGCGCAAGCACACAGCTCTTTTGCCTTTTGTCAAGAATGAGTCATTTATACGTTTTAACATAATTTATTAATGACTAACGTAGGCTATAGGCCACTTGGAAGTTGGAACAAAGAAGTAAAATAAGTCCTCTGTAACATCATAACATCTTGGCACTCTAAATAGGCGTACACTTAGCCTATAAATAGGCCAACGCGCCAATAAAAAAGACTCTTTCTTAACAAATTAAATTAAGATAAGTTCTGAATTAAGATGGGTTTTTGGCAATAACGAAATTAAGATAAAGGCTCCGCGGGATTTGCTTCGCCACTTCTCTCCACAATCCGGCCTCAACGCAACGGTGAATAGCATCTGAAATGTAATAAGAGAATAATGCCAACATTAGCCTATATACTCTGTCTACATTATGCATTTAAGACTCAATTAATATTTAGTTATAATTGAAAACCTTTACTCACCAAGATTAGGCTACATATTTTTGTGGAGGAAAATTATTGAGTTCACTGTAGTTTCAGCGCGGTCCTGCGCTCACTGATGGTGCGTCCCGCAGCACTGAACACCCTTTTACTGCTGCTGCGACTGGCCGGGATGCATAGTACTGATCTGGCTAATTTTGCCAAAACGTAACCGTCAGAGGCAAGCCTCCGTTTCACCTCCTCAGTATCCATTTTCGCATCTTTCTCGCGCTAATCGACACGCATCACATGACCGCTCATTTACCGCGCAAGCCGGAGCGCAAACCCGAGCCCGGCCCTAGCCCGTGTAAAATGATATAAATTAAGCCCGAGCCGGACCGAACCCGTCGGGTTTCGTCGGGTTTCATCGGGTTCGGGCAAAGATCTTTAGCTCTACTTTGAATGGTAGTGTAAACACACTAACATCTGTATATGATTTCAGCCAGACGAAAGCATTTATCTGACATTTAAAATGACAGATTATTGCTTTTTTATTGTCAGATTAGTCTGACTAAACTCAAACATGCATGTAAATACTAATATAAGTTTGGTAAATTTAGGTGCCATGTTTCTTGTTTACAGCCGTAAGACGCCAAATAGTTGCTATGGTTATGTTCAAATCATAATTTTGGGAGTGACTTCTATACTCCATACATATTCTGTAGAGTGATAATTAAAGGGAGTCACTTCTGTATTTAAATGCGGTTGTCACTCCCAAAACTTTGCAGCGTGTACGTGGCCGATATGTCTACGTAGTAAATCAAATCCTTCTATTTCTATTTCAGAACAGCAGGAAAACCCCCATTTTATGGGGGTATGAACTACTGTGATGCAGTTGTATCTTTGATTTGAGATGGACAGGTCAATCTAATGTACTCTGACTTTTAATATCGCCCGAAGTAAACTTTGTCAAATTCATGAGCATCGTGTGTCGTGACTAATTACCGTAGGCTTACCTTCTCTAACCACTGTTAGATTTCCAGATCAGCCTGGATCAGTGGTATCGTCCCCTGAGGGTCTCATGCCTCTTTCCTTTCTTGCTCTCTCACTGTTCCAGGACCTGTATTATCAGTCTTACTCTCAGGTGGGCGTCCTGTTCGCCTCCATCCCCAACTTTAATGACTTCTACATTGAGCTGGATGGAAACAACATGGGTGTGGAATGCCTCCGGCTGCTAAACGAGATCATCGCCGACTTTGATGCGGTGAGAATTCCTTGTCTCCCAGCCCGAGATATGTATGCTTTGGCTCAGTGTGTGATTTACCTTAATCCCACTCAAGGCTTCATTTATTTCTCCATCACACCATCTCTCTCTCTGTCTTTCTATGTCTAGCTGATGGACAAGGAATGCTACAGAGACATTGAGAAGATCAAAACTATTGGCAGTACTTACATGGCTGCGGTCGGACTCGTTCCCACTGCAGGATCCAAGGTACACAGAGTGTGTGTGTGTGTATGTTTGCAAACACCACAGAAATCATTTTCTCAATCACAATTTTTTCCTTGTTTCCCAGTAAAATGATCTTTTCAAACAATATATATTATTTGAGAAGCAAAAAGACTTTTTTTAATGTTTACTGGGCTGCATTAATTTGGAAATATAGTCCAAAAATCAGTAATATTGTGAAATATTATTAGAATTTAAAATAACTCTTTTCTATTTGAATATATTTTAAAATGTAATTTATTCCTGTGATGCAAAGCTGAATTTTCAGCATCATCACTCCAGTCTTTAGTGTCACGTGATCCTTCAGAAATCATTCTACTATGCTGATTTGCTGTTCAAGAAACATTTTTTATTATTATCATCAGTGTTGAAAACAGTTCTACTGTTTCATAGTATGAATCTATGAAAGATTTTATTTTACATAAAGTTATTTTTCTTATAATTTATTTTGTAAAAGTTTAGATATTTTACAATACAAGTAATCAAATAAGTCCATGCCCTGTGTGAGGTCTTCAAAAGTAAGCGTACTAAGAGGGAACTTGTGTGTGCGCGTGTGTGGGCGTGTGTGTTTTTTCAAGGTAATCTCAGTTTGGGTGTATTTGCATTTGGCCTTGAAAGATGAAAATCATGTCATGGCATCACTCAAACCTGCCACTGCTTTGAAAGCAAAACTAATATCAAATGCAAACACATGTGCGTGTTTGTTTTTCTGTCATAGTGGACACTTTCCATTGACTTCAGTTATTTTTATACCGAGCTAATGATATTTTCTCCTAACCCTAAAGCTAACATAAACACAGCCCACAGCTTAATTAAAGGGATAGTTTACATGAAAATGAAAATTCTGTCATCATTTACTCATCTGTAAGTCATTCCAAACCTGTATTCATTTCTTTCTTCTGTGGAACATTGAAGAAGATATTTTAAAGAATGCTGGGAAACAAACCATTGACTTCCAAAAGGCATTTGTCAAAATACCGTTAAGTTCCACAGGGCAAAAAGAAAACAGCCCCACACGTTTGGAACAACATGAGGGTGAGTACGACAGAATTTTAGGTAAACTATCCCTTTAAACCTCAGATTTCTGATTAGTGATATTAAATGATGTTCTGTCATCAGGTATTCACCCTCATGTCACTGTAAATCTCTAGAATTCCTCCATGGAACATAAACAAAGATGTTCAGAATGTCTAAGCTTCTCTTTTCCATAAACCAAAAGCAAGTGACCCTGAAATCCCATTTGCACTTCCTCATGTTTAAACTTACGAGACACACGATAACCAGTTTGACATCATTTATGGCAGAGGAACAATATCAGTCTGTTTTGACACAAAGCTATCATATGACTTCAGTAAACTTGGAGGGATGTAGAATACAGTGAAGTATTGGCAGCTTCATGGTCACTATGCTACGTTGTTTGGAGGGAGCAGCATGAACATTCTTAAAAATAGTACTCGATTTAAATTAAAAAAAAAAAATACTTAACTGCAATCTGCCCATGTTGAGTAACTGGCAAAATAGGGGAAGTGGCGCATTCGACAGAAGTGAATCACTGAAACGCATTATTAGACTGTTTTCAAAGGCTGCATGATATATTAAACCCAGTTTAAAAATCATCATAAAACATAAAGCTATTGTGAATTCAGAAACACTACAATTCAATCAAATAAATGTTATTTACATACGTGTAGGTTATATACGTGCGTCTCAAAGCGGCTCTGTTTACAGTAAATGCAGCTCCACTCAAACTGTTATCATTTACATGTGTAAAACATCTCAAACTCCATTTCTGTGAGCTTGGGTTTATTATAACGTTCATCTGGGAACGCGACATGCGCTATTTCATCAGATTTGTAAGGTAAATCATTTATAAAACTACGCAAACACATGAGAATACACCATTATCTTTATATGCTAGCTGTTCATCGCGATTTCAAAATAAAAGCTCAAACCCTCACTCTGAGTTTACACGTTTTGATGTCCACATATTCAAGAAATTACATTGGTTGTAGCATTTCTGTCATAAAGAAATGGCAAAGTATTAAAGGTTAAGTGGACATTTGACTTAACTGTTTGTTTTGTCAATATTAAACAAGGATTAGATTGTGCAGTAAAGTACAAAAAAACAATCGTCAGGCCTTTGGCGCCCTCTGCAGGCAGTGTATGTACAAATCTAATGATAAAAATCCATGCAGTGGTTTTTAATTAATCTGTAAAAAATAATATTCCCTTTTTCAAATCGATCAATTCTCAGATGCCTGTCGTTGTGGCGTCACACTGACAGAGGACACTCCCACAATAGTTGATTGACATGAGATTTACCTCAGATCAGCTGCAACAGTCCACCCTCTTTGTTTTGATTTTTGCAGAGCTGATTTTGGCAAGGTAAAAAGGGTGTTGTTTTACACAACCATTGAGAATTTTTAACCAAAGTATATTATAGACTTTTCATTAAGACCCTAAAGAATCATATCAACTTGTGGAAAATGGGCATCCGATGATCCCTTTAATAATTTTATTCAATTAAACCATATGGTTACTTGCTTTTAATACTTTATTTGAACTAAGTGTTATTGCCTCATTGCCATTATAATTTTAAGTAATTTTAAAGGCTATTGTTAGCTTAAAACAACAAAAAAATTTATTGTCAGAATAATTGTTTTTTGTAATAATAATTAATAATTATTGATTACTTTTGACTACTCGATTGCCAAAATAATTGGTGACAGAACTTTGTTTTATTTTTCTTTTTTTGGCAGAAAAATTCCCATATTATGATCATAAAATCATCCAACAATTACTCTGTTTATGTTGGCATTATATGAATAATATATGAATAATGTCTTTCTGTTTTCTCTCAAAAATGTTCTCCTTGAATAGGTAAAGAAGTCCATTTCTGCGCACCTTTGCACAGTGGCTGATTTCGCTGTTGAGATGTTTGACGTATTGGATGCGATCAACTACCAGTCCTACAATGACTTTGTGCTTCGAGTTGGTGAGTGACTTCGTTAAAGCGAGGTGTCAGCCGTGAGTTAGTGTGTGTAAATGAGAGTGTGTGCTTGTGTATGAGTGGAGGAAATACGTCAGTAAGTGTGGACATTGCGCCGGACATCCCGCATCCAGTAGGATGTCCTGAGTGTAACATAATTTGTAGGGAACAGATTACATATAACAAACACACAGTTGCACAACATGCATTAACAGGGTACACCACATTCACACTTCTACTTAACAAAATAACAAAACATTCATGAATTCATACACCTCAAGCATTAGTGGTATGATGCTGTTAACATAATATCCATCCCTTCAGCTATGAGTTGCTGAGTAGTTTTTTTTTTCGTGGGCAGACAGACAGCAGAAACTGAAGGTTTAGCACAGGGAGATGCTCAGAAAAACATACCCTCTACAAATCATTTTTAATGAGAAGGGCAGACAGAATGGAGAACTGGCACAATCCTGTAAAACCGGCCCAAATGAGCAATGTGTAATTGCTTTTTTAAGCCGCTTGACAAGTCGCATTAGCAAAATGTAAAATTGCAGTTACGAGAAGGAATTTTGCAATATACTAATGACAAAATGTAATAGCTTTCTCTACCTCTGAAACACATTTTTGGCTGATGTAACCAAGGCCACATGATAAGGAAGAATAATAAAAAGAAATTATACAATTTATATTTAGTTTTTATATATATATATATATATATATATATATATATATAAAACACTACTGGCCTCTTTTAAGGCCACCTACCCATTTTTTAGGCATATTTCATAAATTGTATTCAGAAGCACAGTGTAAAATCCTTAAATGAGATATTTGTAAAAGAACTGATCAAAATTAGAGAACACTTACAGATACCTCCAAGTTATTGGTGTTATCTGGCACCTGGTACTACTTTTGTTAATAATTTGACAAACCCTATTTAACTGGCAGCATTCCACCAATTTTCACTGAGATTGAAAGATGACGGCTGCTCTAACGTGACTGAAACCCTGTGACAGGGGGTTAACCATATGTCCACAAAGGGATGACCATTTCATTTATTGCAAGTTGGGCATTCCAAATCTATGATTTCTTAAATATTGCACCTTTGCAATGACACTAATTCATTCAAGTCCCCCAAAAAGGCTGGTCGTCCATGTAGGACAAATGCACGTGAAGACAGGATAATGCAGAGACTCTCAATAGGGAATCGGTTCAGCACTGCAGCTGGAATTGCATGCCAGTACAGTGCTGAACAGGGTAAGGATCTGTTTAAGGATCTGTCATGTCAAAGAGAAGTCGGACTGAAAATGCAGACAAAATCAAAAGGCTAAGCTCACCTTTGCTGAGAAGCATGTTGTGTGGAGAAAGGACAACTGGTCCAAAGGTTACTTTAGTGATGACAGCAAGGTCAGATGGGAAACATTTTGTTCAGTGTTAAACTGATGAAAGACTGAACCCTGAGTGTGTAAAGAAGTCAGCGAAAGGTGGAGGAGGAAGTGTCATGGTTTGGGCCTCTTATACAGATATATGGCAGGGTGAATGCAAATGCTCCTGAATGCAAAACCTCCTTCAGCAACATGCATTTCCTTCTCTAAAAGCATCCTCCAGTCAGCCTGCAATTTTCATGCAAGACAATTTTCATCTCACACTGCAAAATAGGTAAAGCAATTCTTTGAAGCTAAGAACATTAAAATAATGAAACGGTCAGCCCAGAGATCTAAACCAGGGATGGGCAACAGGCAGCCCGCAGAAACGTATATGGCCCGCAGTGTCTTTTAGTATGGCCCGCTGGATCATTAGACTTTGACATGGGTGTCGGAACCATTGAATGTGGGTGGGACAGGACCCACCCACTTTTTCAGGAGTGGACAGAGCGGGCGCATCAGGCGCAATCATCAAACATATTTCAAAGGAAGCCGGCGCCATGGTCCTGACCGGGTGTTTTAGGGAATATTTGCATTTATTCATATGCGATTTGATTAGCTAATGATGGACTGTCGTTATTTTGGTTAATACAGGATACTACTGAATGATGCGCATCAGAGGGGATTTAGAAGTGGGTATACGCAAAGCCAAATGATAAATGAGTGGGTATATGCCGTATACTTGGGTATACCCTGCACTACACATTAATGCATGTTAATTAAACTCCATTCTGTGTTTTCACTAGTTACTCGCGCCTGCTGCACTCCCAAAACACAGCCAAGTAAACAAAGCAAAGTTTATTTATTCAAACTTTTAGATTATTTACTTCACTTTTATTTTTATTGAAAACAAATGCTTTTCTGCTGTAAAATGAGATGTGAAAAGGCAGAAGAACGTTTTCGGCAATAGGCGGACGCGAACTCGGGTCATTCACATCAAAAAACACTAGTTACTCGCTTTACCACTTACACCACTGGAAACGTGTTGAAACAGCCGTCTTTTGCAATGTTGTGACGTTAGTGGGCAGAGGTAATATACATAACCCCTGCTAGCAAGGCAGCCTATTCCGTTAATTAAAAGGCACCAGACTACAGAAAATGGCATATACTCCAGTAGTTTTTTTTACTCATAGTGTAAGTATAAAACAACACCATTTTTACCTTGTCAAAATGAGCTCTGCAAAAATCAACCTATTTTGAGGGATTGTTCTTTAAATGCAGATCCACCCCTCTCTACTCTTTGTAAAGTGACGAGCCTGTTTACTTTAGCCGCGTTTAGTGCATTCAGCCGCAAAACTTGCTAACTAGCACGTTATTAGGAAAGGCGATTGCAGAGATTCATAAAAAAACTTATACTCACTTCTGCTGTAGGTGAAGCTAGATCACGAATGATTTGCGCGAACATAGATTTATGTAGATCGGGAGGCGCATTCCTTTCACAAACAAACGTAGTCCATTGCTTCTTCAGCGGCTGAGATGTCCAGCAACACAACACCTCAGTCGCTCAATCTGAGATATTCTTGTCTAACTTACATCCCTGCATCGAAACAATGGAGGTTGGACTGTTAAGCCGCCTTTACACTGCACGTGACATTTGGACACGACTTTCACATTTCTCCCCCTAATAGCGGTTGCACAGAACTTTCAAACTGGTTGTGCAGCGACCGTTACCTCAGCATATTCACCTTGGTAAAATTAATGATTTGAATAAATATAATCAATGTATGAATGTTTTGTCACAAAACAAATGACCCCCAAATAAAAACATAGTAGGTTTTATGGGGCTAATCAACGTAAATAATAATTTAATAATTATACAATAATTATTTCTGCCATAATTATTCTAAAGTACCATTTTACAGAAATAGTGTTTAAAGAATAATGTTAAAGTGAACAAAATATTAGTAATTCTAACCTTACGCTCATAGTTTTTAATAGAAGACATCACATCCAGTCAGACGGTCACATACGTCTAGCTGCAGAAGTTAAAATATTTTAATGCATTTGCAGCTCAAATGGGATCCGAAATTTCCGCATACGAACATAATTGGAGCTACACGCAGCTCCCGCACTACTCTCCATTGGAAAGTAATGACTTCCGGTCTGTCGCTTCTCGTTCGTCAGAGATCTAGTAGAAAGGTGGCTTTACAGCTGATTTAAGGCAGGTCTGAGGTAAGACACTCATGTCAATCAACTATAGTGTGAGTGGCCTCTGTCTGAGAATGGCTCGATTTGAAAAAGGGGATATTATTTCTACAGATTAATTAAAAACCACTGCATGCATTTTTATCATAATAGGGTAGATGTGTACATACACTTCCAACACACATTAACGTTCATGTACAAGAGAATTTTGCATCCGATGATCCCTTTAAAACATTTGAAAAGTAAGTCACGTAAAGATTGCTTTCAGTTTATGATGTTAATACTATCTCCAACCAGGAGAGGTTGCTAGTATTTTGCCGCTCAACATATTAATTACGTATCAATTAATATTCACCAACATTAGCAAATAATAAATGGAAAAACCGACTGAGTATTTTCCAGTCAAGATGGTAAACAGATTATCTTTTTACCAAGTTGACAGGGATGCCCATATGTTTAGAACATATGTTTGGAAACCGCTATATATCTGCCGTTCCGAAAGCGAAACCTACTGGCAGAGAACAAATTTGCATTTCAATAAGCCCTGCTAAAGTCTGCTATTTTTGCCACATATTTTTAAATGTGAACTGGTGAATCGACAAGAAGCTATGCATTATAAAAATCTAAACAATTAAGACACTAAGATATATTTATATGTTATTTAATATAATAATTGATTGATAATAATTGTTTAAATTAATATACTGATAGTTTTGATTCATCTGTTTTCTTAAAAAAAAATGATAGACTGAAATGTAAAGTGCAGGACTTAAAAAGGTCTTTAAACGTCTTAAATAATGCAGTATATTATGGTACCATTTATAAGTATTCATTTATTTATTTATTTATTTTAATAAGCCCTTTTTAACTGTCCTCTTAGGTTGTTTTGAGAAAGGTCTGTAGGCCACTAATAAAAAACAGAACATTTGTTGGGAATTTACAGACAATGCAATTGAGATGTTTATATTGGCTTGTTGGGGTAATATTCCGAACTTGCATAACTGCACAAGATTTATAGTTAATAAAATCTTTAAAAACAAATTACAGGAATTATACTTTAATTTCCTTCAATAAAAAGGAAATTGAGTAAAACGGTATAAAAAGTGTGTGGATGTGGATTAGTAATCTGGCCTCTTGGTATAAAGTGACTTTGTGACTTTGTGACACTGTTGAAGTTGCCCATCCCTGATCTAAACCAAACTGAAAATCTCTGGAAAATTATTGGCGACAAAGTTATGACTAAGAAACCACTGCAGTTACCAAACTATGGAAAAGAGTGGAAGAAATGTGGACCAAGATCACACCATTGCAGTCTGAGAAACTAGTGATGTTTTGCCGCAGATGTGCTGAATTCATTCAAAGCAAGGATGTCTACATTTCATACTGACAGCTATAACCCTCCAAAATTTTAGTTGTAGTCTAAAATTACAACAGCGTGCCACAGCGCTCTAATTTTGATCACTGTGTTTTTCACAAAATAAAGGTTTTTGTTGAAATGCCTTGGTTATTGTCAAACATGTTAGTAGAACAGTTGCATACCTACAGCTAATATTCCTCAAATTTTAAGCGATGAACAGTATTTCAGTAAAAATCAAGTATTTATAGATTGATCTCCACTGTATGTGTATTGAGTTTAGCAATGTTAAAATATTACTAAATTTCTGATCAAATAAACAGCTTTAGTGAGCATAAGAGACATTAAAAAATTAAATCAAACATTAAAATCAGTTTGAGTCTGTTTACATAGAAAAATTAAACATTAAATCTGATTACTTCATCATTTTTGTTGATCATTGATCAGGTATCAATGTGGGTCCAGTGGTTGCCGGCGTAATCGGGGCTCGTAGGCCTCAGTACGACATTTGGGGAAACACAGTCAACGTCGCCAGCAGAATGGACAGCACTGGAGTTCAGGGAAAAATACAGGTAAAACAAACCCACCGTCATTCAAAACAAACCTGACATCACTCCAAACAAATCTGACTTCATTTGCGTCTTCACTCCAGGTGACCGAGGACGTCTTCCGCCTACTTTCCGCTTACTACCACTTCCAGTGTCGCGGCCAGGTCAGCGTGAAGGGCAAAGGTCAAATGCTCACCTACTTTCTGGAGGGCCGAACCGCGAAAGGCGCTCAGCACACGCGACCCGAGAGCTCCGAGCGCGGGTCGAGCCCCTGCATCCGGACCAAACTGGGATCGGCGCCCGCCGTCAGCAGCTACGGGGTGAAAAGTCACACCGTAGGGCACGTTAGCACCCCAAACAACAGCATTCTGTACCTTCCCTCCGTATCCGTCGACATGGAAATGGAGGTGTGATCGCCAAGAAAAGACGGGCTCTACGGCGATCAACAGATGCATTAGTAAATCAGAGGCAGGGATGGAAACCGAGCACAAGGTAGGAAGACAGTTTTTGCACTGAGACGTGCCAAACCGAGAAAGGCCCTCCCCCCTCACGCAAGTACATAATAAGCATGTATGTCTTTCCGTGTGCACGTATGCGTTTTAACGAGTCTTCCCCGAGCAACAGGATATCAGGGTCTCCTAAACGGGAGCATGCGATCTACTGCAAAAGGCAGCTTCACACCAGCCGAGGAGACACGTACCCACCGTGTGTGAGCGTGTGTGTGCGTGTGTGTTATCTTGCATCTGAAAATGGCAAGAGATGCCACGGCGATGAATATTTCAAACATGTGAGAGGTGAGGACCAAACATTTCGTTTAAAACAGCGCTGTATTTTGTACGAGACTGAGTCATGGCAGACGACGGAACACGTGTCGGGTTTTTCCCACAGGGACAAAGGAAAAGATGGTTCCTCATATTGAGATTTGCTTCAGATAAATTGTTTACATGAAGAAGACGTCACAGGTTTACAGACCTGATAGCAGATTCCCAGCTCTTTGCTTTTCAGGCGCTCGTCTGCGGTTGCAGAGAGCGAGAGAGCGAGAGAGAGGGAGGCAGAAATACTAAACAACCGCAGTGAATCAGAGACTGCAATGATTTACTAGCGAACGCGACGCTGTGCTGTTTTGTAATCATTTACAGAAAGTCGGTCGAGTCTGTGACGTGGGTAAATGTTTAACTTTGCGTGGGTTGAATCAGCACAGTTTTCCTGTATGTGATGTGTGTACGCACTTGGTGCTTGGACAAAACATCTGTATGCACTTGCTGCTGCTGCCCTTTGCCCTCTGGGATTTCCTTTCCAGTAATAACACGACGAGCGATCCCGTCGCGTTTAATAAACGTCGACACAATCGAGAAGCCAGCACAATCGAGGCTGTCACTGACAACACGACTCACCATAAGCAACCAAATTGGCTTTCGGTATGCGATCGGATGGCTTTAGTCCACATATATTTTGTCGGTGGTTTTTTCTAAGTGGCACTTCGCTTTCAGATCCTCCTATCAATGGTAGCATCTCTCACTGTGCTTGCGGGACGATCTTTACCCACGCGGTTGCATGATATTTTAGTGCTGGATGTGTCATGTGCTCTCTAGATCTTAGGTTAAACATCGGAGCATGCGAACGCTTGGTTTGGAAAGCCTCACGGGCCTCATTTTTGATTTTCTTTATGTACTATTACTGTACTTTCGATAGCTTTCCCATGATGCCTAGGGAACGAAGTTTGGCTTCAAGCATGCCGTTCTGCATGTCCCTCTCAGCATGCCGTAATTCTGTCACGTCGCTCTATTTGATAACTGATTTGTGTCTCTAATGCATGCCTACTGCAAAAACAAAACCAAGGGTGAAAAGTGTCGAAGATATGTTGAGAAACATGCTTTCGTAGCACTGCATGAGCCCAGAATAATGGCCTTGATGAAACGAAGCATCTTTTTATTTCTTTCTTTCTTTCTTTTTTTGGGTTTATCCGACAGCGTATTCGCTTACCTGGTCCATGCGTGGTGCTGTGGAGAAAGCTTTCTGGGAGTTTTGTAGCATTGGCGCCTTGTCGAGCTCTTGAAGTGACTGCCTTTTTATCCAGGGTCTGTTAGAGAAAGTGTATTTCTTTGAATATGTGCCAACAACATATCAGACTGTGTTCTTTTATAGCACAACTTCGGTTTTGTTTCGACTTTCGACTTTCTTCTCTCATCGGACCGATCGAAGCATGCGGGGCTCAATACCGACTCGCAAATGGGCTACTCCTTTTTGTTTCTCGACGTTTGATTCATGTTAAGCTACGTATTCAGGAATGCTCTCTCTGATTCTATTTTTGCCGCATTTAGCTTTATTTACCATATACGGAATTTTGCGTATTTATTAACGTAAAGTAAGGAGCTGTTCATTCGAGGTGTGGATTTTTGTTTTTTTCTTTAATGAATGCCAAATGCCAAAATGCTTATTGTATCACTGAATATTTCAGATTCTATATGATCCAACAAATGTAGCCAAACAGCTAAATGGTTCTATTTGATATGGCTTAATATGATCTATTTTGACTACAGTGGCCTAACTTAACTGCTGTTATGAACATGATATATTAACTTTAATAATGCATAAAGTGTGCACAGTAAAAATCATAGAATAGATTTTCATGTCGATTAGATATTTTCATATTTGATACGGGTCAAAATTATTGTACGTATTAAATATATTGTAGAGTAAAACGAAAAGAGTATTTTATTGATGATTTGTAATATTTGTGCTATTTTTGGGGTTGCAATGTATTTATTGCGATGGTTCTATGTGAATGTAAATTTCATATTGAGATCTTTTATACTTGTGTTTGCACTGTTCGGGAATAAAATAACAATGAGAGATGATGTGGGGCTTCTGCGTGGTGTTTGCAACGGTTGTGTTGTTGTGGCCGTGACCTTGACCTTGAATAAGAAGACGTCAATCTGTGAACTGATTGTAAGAGTGAATGACCTGGGAGTTATGACATTGTAGAACTCGAGAAAAACAACTCGGGCAAACAAGGAAGATTCTAATCTTCCCATGTGAAGTTTTTTTTTTAATTTAATTTAATTTAATTTTGACTGATGGAATATCAATTTCCTTTCACATGAAAGTATGTTTATTTTTCAGTTATTTTATTTCAGAGTTTGATGGAAAATCAGTATCCTCTTCTACAAAAGTCAGTGTTTTCCTGTTTTATTTTTATTTTATTTTACGTTTTATTTATTGTACATTTTATTTTATTTTTTTTTTAATTTTATTGAGCTAAGTTGAGTTGAGACGGGACCACATACATGTCTTTTTTTTTTTTTCATTTTTATTAAATTTAATATAATTTAATATTTTATTTTATTTTAGTTTGACTGGTGGAAAACCAGGTTCCTCTTACTGAAAACCTCTTTCACAAAACTCCATGTCTTCCTATTTTATTTTATTTTATTTATATTTTTTATTTTATTTTATTTTATTTATTTTATTTTATCTTGACGTTTTATGGTACATTTTTATTTTATTTTATTTTATTGAGCAGACTTGAGACGAAACCACATACATGTTTTTCTTTTTACTTTAATAATTTAATGTAATATTTTATTTTATTTTATTTTAGATGTTTTATTCATTATACATGTTAATATTATTTTAGAGACTAATGGAAAACCAGTTTCCTCTTCCACAAAAGTGCATGTCTTCCTATTTATTTATGTTTAGTTTAGTTTAGTTTAGTTTAGTTTACATGTTTTATTTATTGTACATTTTATTTATTTTTATTTTTTATTTTATTGAGCTAAGTTGAGTTGAGACGGAACCACATACATTTCTTCTTTTTTAAATTAAATTTAATTTAATATAAGTTAATATTTTATATTATTTTAATTTGACTGGTGGAAAAACAGGTTCTTCTTACTGAAAACCTTTTCCACAAAACTCCATGTCTTCCTATTTTACTTTTTTATTTTATTTTATTTTATTTTAATTTAATTTTATTTTATTTTATCTTGACGTTTTATTGTACTTTTTTATTTTATTTTATTTTATTGAGCAGACTTGAGATGAAACCTCTTCTACAAAACTCCATGTCTTCTTTTTTTAATTTAATTTAATTTTTCATTTTATTTTATTGAGGCTGATGGAAAACCAGTTTCCTCTCCCACAAAAGTCTATGTCTTTTTTTCAATTTAATTTAATTTTATTTTATTGAGACTAATGGAAAAGCAGTTTCCTCTCCCACACAAGTCCATGTGTTCCTGCCTGGGTATTTGCATTAGATTAATGTGTGAAATAAACAGCAGTGCTTCAGAACATCGAGGCTTTAGGAACTGCCGTAGATCCGGCCTATTGTCCCACTTCTCTTTTCTGCATATTTCCACGGCTTTCCGACCGGGAGCTGCGTTTTTCATATACAGGATGTACCCGTTCCGAAGCATTTTGGGGAACAGGGGAAACAAAGAAGTCTTATCAGGCTGGCATGTGTAAGCAGCAAATAGACAGGATGTGACACATCGTACTGCCGGATACAACTAGCAAATACTGTTTATGAGAGAGAAACTTACATATACACAGTCACATCAGGGTGTCAGGATGGATGGACCTTTCAGCATGACCTACGCTCGTCGACATATCTACTGGTTATTATGGCCTGCTGAGGTCAAATGTCACTCTTTACTTTACATAGTGTCAACCTGACATTACCCTGACATTACCCTGCTGTACTATAAACCATCCTTCCGAACACTACAACATAGACATCGTATGACTGCAGAATCTTTTTAACCTTCAGATTAAATTTTTGTAATGCAATCTTGATGTGCTATAATTGAACGAGCATAAAAAACTTGAAATGGGATTTGAAACTTACAGAACACATGAATGTGGTGCTGCTGACACAGGAGCTGGTTTTTAGAACGTCCATCTCTCTTAGGACCTGTCCACACAGAGACGCATTTAGCTACATACGTAAAAAAAAAATTATTACAGCACCACATCATACTGGTCTGGTATGCATACTACATAATTAGGGGCTGAGCACCGATGGTGTGAAGGCACGTCTTGTGTCCATTAGATTTCTTCTTATTATTCTTCTTCCGTTTCTTCTGCTCTTGAGTCTATGGCAGCCCATAGAACCACTTGCAGGAAAGTTATGAAATTTGGCACACAGATAGAGGACACTCTCAACATTAACGACAGCAAGATTGGAGTCTCTTACTCAAACTCTCTAGCGCCACCACTTGTCCAAATTTTCACTCATGTTTATGCTAATAGCTTTTGAACCGTAAGTAATGAAAATTTTCCTCCGAATCCTTGTTGAATGAACACCAAAAGTTTAGTTTTTACACTATTTTTAATAGTTTGCAAAAACTTACTTTTTTGAACTCCTCCTAGACAGGTTGTCTGATCTTCGCCCAAATTTGCTCAGATCATCTTCAGACCATGCTGGCAAAAAGTAATGGAATTTAAGTTGATTAGTCAAACCGTTCTTGAATAACGTGTTAACACATTCTACGAAGAGCATGCGAAAAAATGGATGTGAGGCTATGTCTCCACAATAGTTTGGTGTATTGAGACCAAACCTGGTGTGTGTTATAACAAGCATGGCCTGAGGCTACCTGCACCGTTTCGGAGCAGCGCCACCTAGTGGTCAGGAGATATGAAAAATGGCTATTTTCGCTTATAACTTCTAAATGGTTTGGCCAAAAATCACAAAACTGGTCTCTTTATATTCGATGGAGCATGCCGTGTCGAACCATCCCCAATTTTCCCATGTCAGCCATTTTGTTTGTCGGCCATTTTTAATTTTGTTATCATATGCTATATTTTCCAAATATATTGCCGTATCATTACGAAACTCACCGTGTCTACGGCATCATGCTCCGATGGTAGTCAAAAAGCTTTGTGGCAACGCCACCTTGTGGTCAAAAGTTATAAGGAAATTAGCAAAAATGCTAATAACTTTTGATTATGTTAGCCTATTTTAATGAAACTGGTCTCAATATATTCTTTGGGTCATGTCGAGAACATTGATACCGATTTTGGCATAGTCAACCAAACTTCCTGTCCGCCATTTTGATTTAAGTTGAAAACATACTTTTTCGAACTCCTCCTAGACTATTGGTCCGATTTTCACAAAATTTGGCTCAGATCATCTTTAGACCATGCTGGAAAAAAGGTATGGATTTCATGTGGATCGTGCGCATCAACGAATTTACTGGAACCATGCCACACTGCGTCCGAGGCTGTATCTCTGCAAAGCTTTGATATATTGACACCAAACTGTGTGTGCCATTGTCACCTCACACTGACCACACCACATCAACTTGGTAACAGCGCCACCTATTGGTCAATAGTAATAAACCATTCATTACCCATTAATAATAAAATTTCAAAAATGCTAATAACTTTTGGTTGCATTAGCCTATTTAAACTGGTCTTATTCCTTGGGTCATGCTGAGAACTCAGTCAGCTCCCTTGTACAGTAGTCAGGGTACTGATCAGGGGGTCGGCCATTTTAAGGGCTGTCTTAATCAGGAATTCCTCCCTGAAAAATCCCATAATGCATCGCAAATTCTAGGGAGCATCAGTGCTCACTATGCTCCCTTACCAAAAATAACGTCACATTTATGAAGTGTGAAATATAAACCAAACGAGCCAACGTGATAAATATAATGGTAATGAAAAAGGCAAACCATTTTTTAGTATATTTCAAGAAATCTAGACAGGTAATGAACACATCTAACTAACATTAAATTAGATGAAACATTGTAAGAACATGTAACAGAACAATATGTTTAAAGAGAATAAAAAATAATGTATTGTGACGAGTCGGCTGCCTCTCCCCTAATTGTCAGCTTCACCCCGTCGGTAATCGCCGCCCTTCACCAGGCTCCCTCCCACCAGTGGGCGTGTGGGAGGAGGAGGGGCGCTGAAACATCCAGGTCTGGCGGCGTGTGATGAGGCACACCTGATCTGAATGAAGCCTCAGGAGACCGGTCTCTTCCCCGTGCATGCACGCTGGTGTCCTGGTGGGTCCAGGAAGGGTGCGTAAAGGGACAAGCGCCGCCGATAGGATGGACGAGCTGCCGGAACCGCGGTCCGGACGTGAGCCGCATGGAAATGGCTGCGGGCCAGGATGCCGGGCCTTCTCACCCGCCTGAGGAAGTGCTGCCGCTAAGGAATGGATGAAGCCGCTAAAGGAAGCCGCTACCCGCCACGTTGCCGCGGACCCCGGCGGGGAGCAAGTGCAGCCGCCAGACTCCGCCCCTTACCTGGACCCTTCCCTTCTGAACACTGCCCCTCCTTCACGGATTCCCTTCACGTCAAGGACACCAGATCCCCCATTTATTTTGGACACTTTTTCCCCCTTTTTGGACACTTTCTGTTTATTGTTTAATAAAAGCCTCTCCGAGGCCTGACGTCACGCCCACTGTGTCTGTCGCTTTGCTCCACACCCGTGACAGTATTTATAATTTATAAAATGAGAAACCATCCCACATTTGATCTAAGATCACTTCTCAAATGTACATACGTGTGATTCAGGGAAAAGAACATGCACAAAAACATGCAGTACCTCTGTTCCAGATGTTAAAATCTATAAATCACAAATGATCCTAAAACTGTGCACAGTTGAATGGTTTCAGATCTCCGCCTTGTAAGCATTGTTAGCAATTAATGTCATTAACATATAAAAGGGCATCTGTAAGTGTTCAAATCCTTTACTTGAGCAACGAGAATTGCTAAGATTTCCAAATTCCAGCAGTACTCCGACTTTCTACCACAAGGAAAAGAGCATATGTCTGCTTAGAACCAGAGGAGGCGCTAAGCACTTTTCCACATCAAAGATCATTTTTATAAATCTGAACATTTTTTTGTAATGAATGTAAGTTATCTTGTTCAACTTATTGGGGATAGTCTACCCAAAAATGGAAACTCTGTCATTTACTCGCCCTTCATTTGTTCCAAACCTGTATGAGTTTCTTTCTTCTGTTAAACACAAAAGAAGATATTTTTGTAGAATGAGAGTAACCAAGCAGCTGACGGTAGCCATTGACGTGCATTGTACGTTCTTCCACAAGTAGTCAATGGCTACCGTCAACTGTTTGATTACACACATTAATCAAAATGTCTTTTATGCTTGAGAAAAAAGAAACTCATACAGGTTTGGAACAACTCTCAGGTGAGTAAATGATGAGTTTCTATTTTTGGGTGAACTGTCCCTTTAAGCACTAGACCAACATATTTTACACTTGGATAAAGAATTATATTTTTAGACAATGTTTATTTTCCTTTCAGCACCTGTCCCTATTTACCTTTTTTCTATGGAAACGAGCAGATCAATTCTAACATCTCCATTAGCGTTCCAAGGAAGAAAGAAAGCGATAGGGGTTTGAAACAGCATGAGGGTGAGAAACTGATGACAGAGTATTTTTTGTGTGAGTGTGTGTGTGTGTGTGTGTGTGTGTGTGTGTGTGAACTATCCCTGTTGAATTACCTGTGCCCATACACAGGAGTGAATGCAATGGAATAATCGGCCCTGCCTACTGAACCTATTGTGAGTTACCAAGGAGCTTTGCTTATGGAAAATCTCCAGCCTGTCCTGTAGCTTACATACTGTAGCGGTGTCAGATCAGGCCTGGGCTTGCTTTTCCAGTTCTTAACCAAGCCCATTCCTTTCCTCATTTCTCAAATGATAATCTCTGCCCTCCAGCACATGAGCGCTCACAATGACTTTGGTACGAAGATGCTCTCGCTCACTCCCATTTTTCCTCCCATCAAACCGCCCTGCCAGAACTTGTCTTTTCCCCCTTTTTAACCGTCGGTCCCCTCTTACTGGAAACTGTAAACGTTTCCTGCTAAATGAAGATGTGTGTGTACTCTGTGTACATGCTGATGAGTAAGGCGTAGGAGTGTTTATTACCTGCGGGGAGGAAATGACTCATGACGTTTTTTTTATGGCTGACATACCAAGATAAACAGCAGTGCTAACAGGTCATCAGCTTGCACTCTTCAAACCCATCTGCCGTTGAGATCACAACGACGCAGCTACTTGATTGGATAAGATGGCCTCAGATCAGCGTGTGGCTAATGATCAATTTCCACTTCGAGTTAGCCAACTGAACAATCGTGACAAAACACACACACAGCTTACAGGCATACAGTACAAGGCTACTCAGTTTAGACAGCATATCTGATAAGAGGATCTGGCGGTGGACCCAGAGCTTCCCATTTCTGATGGTTTGTGTGCACTGATAAAAGTGTTTACTCTGTTTTGATTTTTACGCAAGGCTCTGTTGTAAGATCATAAAAAACACAAACACTAATAAAAGTGTCAAGCGCTGACTGTGGTAATTAGTGTTCGGATGAATCACTGCTGAAATGTTGAACATGTGTTCTTTGCATAATACATATGTTTCATATGTTGCTATTTGGTAGGTTGATTAACTTCTACCTAACATAAAGTATAGATTTAGGCCTAGGTCATTTTGGCCTATGTTGATTTTTTTGGACCGAATCCAACCATTAATATATAACCCTGGACCACACAACCAGTCATAAGGGTCAATTTGTTTGAAATTGAGATTTATACATCATCTGAAAGCTTTCCTTTGATGTATTTTTGTTAGAACAGGACAATATTTGATCTTTACTTAAAGGAGTCATTGGATGCCTGTTTTCCACAAGTTGATATGATTCTTTAGGGTCTTAATGAAAAGTCTATTATATACTTTGGTTAAAAATTCTCAATGGTTGTGTAAAACAACACACTTTTTACCTTGCCATAAACAGCTCTGCAAAAATCATCTCATTCTGGTCGAGGCTGCTTTAAATGCAAATGAGCTCTGTTCGCCCCGCCCCTCTCTTCTCTCTGTGGAAACGCGTTTAGCCGCTAGACTTGCTAACTAGCACATTATTAGGAAAGGCGATTGCAAAGATTCATAAAAAAACCCTTAAACTCACTTCTGCTGTAAGTGAAGCTGGATCATGAATGATTCGCACGAACATAGACGGATATATGTAGATCGGGAGGCGTATTCCCTTCACAAACAAATGTAATCTACTGCATCTTCAGCGGCTCAGATGTCGGGAGTAAACGACGACCACTATGTTCATTATTACATCCAGCAACACAACACCTCAATCGCTCAATCAGAGATATTCTTGTCTAACTTACATCCCTGCTCCGGCATTGAAACGAAGAGGGTGGACTATTACAGCTGATCTGAGGTAAAACACTCATGTCGATCAACTATTGTGGGAGCGGCCTCTGTCAGTGTGACGCCACAACGGCAGGCATCTGAGAATGGCTCGATTTGAAAAAGGGGATATTATTTTTACAGATTAATTAAAAACCACTGCATGGATTTTTATCATTATAGGGTAGATGTGTACATGCACTGCCAACACACATTAATGTTCAAACAACATGTAAAAGTGAACTTAGCGTCCGATGACCCTTTAATGATTTTTGTAAAAAAATTTGTAAGTTTGACCTATACAAATACACCTACAAATATATTGTTGCTACTTAAAGGAGAAGTCCACTTCCAGAACATTAATTTACAGATAATGTACTCACCCCCTTGTCATCTAAGATGTTCATGTCTTTCTTTCTTCAGTCGTAAAGAAATTATGTTTTTTGAGAAAAAAAAAATCAGGATTTTCTCCATATAATGGACTGATATAGTGCCCCGAGTTAGAGTATAGTTAGGTTAGGGTATGTTGGAAAACTCTGATCGTATTTTCTCTCTCAACTTCAAAATGGTCCCATATCGCTGTTTTACCTTTTTTGTTAAGGGTGTTTGATCTATTTTGCATGTTCACTTTGTAAAGACTGGGTTGGTACTTCTGCAGCCATGTAGGATGATTTTGAAATGATTTTTGAAGGAGTGAAGGAGTGTTGAGGGAGAAAATACAATCAAAGTTTTTCAACATACCATAACTGTCTGGAGCCAGAATACACAGAGTTCAGGGAAAGCAAGACAAGACGGGCATTTGAGATTAAAAAATATTTCATTTTTTTATTTTAATGAAAATAACGGATTGTTTTGCTAGATAAGACCCTTCTTCCTCGGCTGGGATCATTTACAACCGCATTTGGGATCGTTTGAAGCTGCATTTAAACTGCATTTTGGAAGTTCAAACTCGGGGCACCATATCAGTCCATTATATGGAGAAAAATCTTGAAATGTTTTCCTCAAAAAACACAGTTTCTTTACGACTGAAGAAAGAAAGACATGAACATCTTGGATGACAAGGGGGTGAGTACCTTATCTGTAAACTGTTGTTCTGGAAGTGGACTTCTCCTTTAAGACTGGTTTTGTGGCCCAGGGTTACATATGATAAAATATAAAAACTTAAAACTTAAAACTTTCGTAAAGTTAAACTTAACTTTACCGAACTGATATGCATTTAATTGCAATAAATATTTTTTTTTAGTTACATAAGTATTGCTCAAACTCTTCAACACTTCAACCCTGGTACAAAGTTAGTGCTAATCAAACAACTGTTTTTCCAAAACATATGGAAAATGTAAAGTTTGACAATAACAAAAAACGTAATTTCAAACTCTCTCGGTTTAAACTAGATTTTGCAACCGTTACCAATTCTTTCATTCTTTTTGGATTATAATTTGTCTCCTTGGAATTATAAGGTTTTATCTGACATTTTTGTCAAAATCCACATATTCTTATTCTGTGACTTATTTACGTAATGTGATGTAAGTCACATAATGTAAGTTATGTACATTTTGGGACTTTTAATTTAGAAAACAGATTCTATGTACAAAATATATAGAAAGCAAATTTTTGAAGCTCAATATCAGGTGGCAGATTGTTTTTTATTATTTTATTTTATTTTGGGGAAAAAATCACATAGATCAGGGTTCTGGACAAATTGTTCTTCCATAGTAACATTAATAGAACGTTGATTCAAGGTTACCTTGTCTTTAATACAGTTCTCACAATATTTTCGCAAAAAACACTATTTACACATTCATGGAACTATTTTTTCCCCTTAAAGGGTACATCGGATGCCCATTATCCATAAGTTGGTATGATTTTTTTAGGATCTTAATGAAATGTCTGCAACATACTTTGATTAAAATTCCGCAATGGTCATGTAAAAATGACATCTTTTTACCTTTTAAAAAACAGCTCTGTTCACAGGGACTCATTTCGTTGTGTCTCTTAAATGATACTGCTGACTCCACCCCTCTCTTCCATTTTTGTATATTTGGTGGCGTATTACCATCAAAAACAAAACTAATCCACCACATCCTCGGTGGCTCTGATGTCAAGAGAAAATGAAGACTCTTATGTTCACTTCTACATTCAAAACACCTGCATTGCTTACGAGACGTTGTTGCCACAGCTGCTCGAGAGCAGAGAAAATGGTGGAGAGCGTACACATAGCTAAAAGTGAAAATATTTTGAGATAGTATGAGAGTGAATTTTGGATCTGATGTCCCCTTTAAATGTTAGTTGGTTGTTTGTCTAACTTGTTGTTACAAGGTTACAACTTGTTTCAGACTGTTCAGGAAAATATAAAATAATAAAACTGAATGTTTCTTTAACATTTGCATAACCAAGAAAAAAATAAAAACCTTTCCTCTCTCTCTCTCTCTCTCTCTCTCTCACACACACACACACACACACACACCTTTTCGTTTCATTCACGTCTTTTAATTTTTTCACGAGTTCCAGGCCTTCTACTCTTTTTGTGAATTGTGCCACACGTTCCGGTTCAGTTTGTTCTCAAAAATACAATGAAGGCTTTCGGCAATGTCTCCTTGTTGGAAAGTGCAATCTGCATCATCAATCACACCCTCAAACAATGAAACTCAGTTGCACGGATTAACAAGCTCAAACTTGGCAACATGAAAGACACCAAAATAGCAGCGAAACAGACTCCACCATTCATTTCAAAATATGATGAGTTCTGCACAGCAGGTCACAATGTAATGGGCTTTTGGCAGATCATCAATCCACTTTACTGCCAACACCAATAAACATGACTCACCGGTATAATAATTACATTTAAGTATTAGCTATAAGACTTTTAGTTGTAAGATTTTACTGAGGCAGGTGATAAGGAACAATCAGAGAACTATGTGGCACGAGAGGTCATTGTCATCAAAGAAATGTTTTATGAGGATCACCGCAGTAAACGTGAAGAAGTGGCATTCTTTATACTGTAGCTTGCTAACAGGAGGGAGGTGTTTTTGTAATTGGTTAAATTGGTGACTTTTGATCACTATAGTTCAGAAATTAGTTTGTTGAAAGGTTCCTTTTTAAATTTCATTTGTCTTTTTCTGCCTTCTAACAAAGACATCAATACAGAATGACTGTAAAACATGGGAAAGATAGTGACCTTTTATATGTAATATGGAATTTTGCAGGTGTAGATTTCATGATTTTATTCCCTATCTTTCCCACATTTTACAGTTATTCTTTATTGATGTACATTTCTGGAAGAAAAAAAAGTATATATATATATATACATATATATATACGATCCTGGACCAAACTTGTCATTAGTGCTTTCCATTGATGTATGGTTTGTTAGGATATGACAATATCTGGCCAAGATACAACTATTTGAAAATCATATTTAAATTTGTCCAAATGAAGTTCTTAGCAATGCATATTACTAATCAACAATTAGGTTTTGATATATTTATTTATTTATGATTGGAAATGTACAAAATATCTTCATGGAATATAATCTTCACTTAATATCCTAATGATTTTTGGCATAAAAGAAAAATGATCATTTTGACCCATACAATGTATTGTTGGCTATTATTACAAAAATACTTGTGCTACTTATGACTGGGGTTTATCGTCCAGGGTCTCACACACACACACACACACACACACACACACACACACACATTTATTTAATTTATGTTTCATTAATGTAATCATTTTATTATTATTTATTTATTTCCCCCTATTTGTGAATCTCTGGTTTGCCAACTTTTTCTTATTATTAATTAATACCACATTTAAATCCTAAAAAAAAAAAACACTGCAGAAAATACTAAAAATGTTATTATTATTATTATCATTATTATTATTATTATTGCTTTCCTGGATTTATTTAGTAAGGACAGATTTTTTATCCACATATAAAATG
The DNA here is from genome assembly GCA_012976165.1 of Labeo catla. Taxonomy (NCBI): domain Eukaryota; kingdom Metazoa; phylum Chordata; class Actinopteri; order Cypriniformes; family Cyprinidae; genus Labeo; species Labeo catla. The sequence continues at coordinate 97,218 of VONZ01000813.1, read as the reverse complement.
TTGTGTAATGTTCATCACATTGCATGTTTGTTTATTAAATATTAATTAAAAAATTTATTTAATTTAAAATGTAAATTTTATTTCATTATTAAAAAAATCTAATTTAAATGTCAATGTCCTTTAGATTCAATTATTTATTTATTTATTTATTTATTTTTCCCTATGTTTAAGCTCTGGTTTGCCAATTTTTCAGTCTTCTTTTTCTTTTTTCTTCTCCCCTTTTAGTAATGTCACATTTTACTAAACCTAAATCCATCTCCAATCCATGATGATGATGATGCTGATGATTATAATAATAATAATAATAATTATTATTATTTTCTTGAAAGAAATACTTTCATTCAGGGGGGTATTACAAACGACCTGATGTATATGTGTGTGTTTGCGTGTGTGTACTTGTTTTTGCTACATTGTGGGGACCAAATGTCCCCACAAGGATAGTAAAACCTGAAATTTTTGACATTGTGGGGACTGGCCTACGGTCCCCACAATGTTAAAAAATTATTAAAAATAGCAAATGGTGTTTAACTGAAAATGTAACGAAGGGGTAGGTTTAGGGTTAGGGTTGGGTTAGGGGATAGACAATATTAGTCAGTATAAAAACTATAGAAGTCTATGGAAAGTTCCCCACAATTCACAAAAACAAACGTGTGTGTGTGTGTTTGTGTATTCCAAGGAAATTTAAAAACAGCACAACTGTTATAAACATTGATAATAAAAAAATGTTTCTTGATCATGTGACACTGAGTATAATATAAATAAATAAATAAATAAATAATTTATTTATTTAATAGTATTTCGCAATATTACTAGTATTACACAATATTACAAAAAATCTTACCAACCCCAAATTATACATCTGCAGATTACATTCACGCTGCGTCATAAAACATGCATCCCACAGGAGTGGCTCGACTCTGACGTGTCAACATCATTGTATTGTACTGCAGGTTACTATAATCCTGTCAGGTTTAGCAAGTGATCTGCAACAGACGGTAAAGAAGTCAAATGTTAATCTAGCATTACAACAACTGCCAAAAATCTGTCCATCTCTGCTGTTAAAGGTGAAGACACAATCACATTTGTTGTATCCAAGAAATGTGGGATTGCCCAGCTTGAATTGACACAGACGCACTCCTGCAAATGAAAGTGTGTGTGTAAATGAATGTATATAAATGAATGTCAGATATGCCTGGACTTTACCGTTGGCCAAATAAACACCTCTCGTTTGGCCATTTCCATGCTGGCTGGAGAGACGAGCCAGAGGAAGCCACATACAATGGAGGCCTGCGCATGAGAGCGCATTCGAGAAAGTTTTCCCACACACACTTGCGCACACACACATGCCACAAAATCATTTTGACACTTCGAATTCTGTGCATTATGCACACATGACCACAAACATACACTACATCCAAACCGATAATGGAGTCAAACTGTCGCTCACTTACAGACCACAGTGATTTCCTGAAGTGCAAGGAGTGTGTAACATTAACCACCAAACAAAAGAAAGAAATTCTTTGCGTCCAGCGAGGTAAGAGTCATCCTATATGTGTGTGTACATCTCGGGAATAAAGGCTTGTATGAGAATTGATGGAAATGCACGCTGTGACAGGAGTTCTGGCACCGGAGCAGCTGCTTCTTTAAACAACAAACATGTGTGGTCACACCCACAATCATCTATGATATTTCTGATCCAAAGTCATGTATTCATAACCAGCGAACATTTCATTCAACTCTTGGTGGACAATGTGGGTGAAAGGTGGAGAGTGTGTGACAGACTGTGTGTACACGTGAGTTTGTGTATGTGTGTCACTTCTTTTATCTCACATTTCAGTTCGGACGATACGTACAGTAAGGCTCAGAGGTCTCACACTAAACTGTGATTGCTTCATTTGTGTGTGCCATAGACATCTGGAAGGATTTAAGATGCACTAATCACTAGATTATCATCCTTAGCCATGCCTGACCCTAAAGAACATTCCACAATCATGCTTTTAAGTCGCAGGAATCGGAAAAATGTTTTCACTCACATTACCTTACTTAACCTCTACGGTAGAGTGAACATGAAATGCTATATATAGTACAGATGGAGGTGCAGCTTATCATGTCACACAATCGTGAAACAAGATCGTTAATTCTCAATCAACAGTGTTTCTTTTTATACCATTGTAATGCGTAATGCGTACCAAAGAGATAAACACTAAAGAGATAAATCAAATGCTCATTGGAAGAAGTGTTTTTTTATGTTTGCAAAACTACAAAAATAGTTTACATACAATTTACTGCAGTTTCCAGCTAAAATGAGCACTGGTTGCAGTGAACAACCATATTTATTCCTCTTTACACAAATTCTGATGATGGGGCAGGTTAATGGTTATTATACTACGGGCGGTTGAATGCTTGAATCTGATTGGCTGATGAACGTTCTGAAGGTGTGCATTATTTTCAGGGAAACGCACCGCGAACGTAGTTCCAGGCAGCTCTTGACCGCATTACATGTCTATATCACTTCGCCACATGATTTCACTTATTTCAAAACAGCCTAAACAGTCAAGGACCAGCATCAACCAGCAAAGGAGCAGCTTAAACCAGCACCAAAACACACCTAACCAGCATCCCAGCATCAAAATATGCCTACTAGCATATGCTGTTTTTTTTCACCAGGGTAAAACAGCAAAATAACCAAACCCCACAACAACACTGGCTAAACAAATAAATACAGTAAACAATAGGATAAAAACGACAGATTAGTTACATGTTTTTGTCACAAAATTACGTTTTATTATGTACGGAAAGCACATACTCTATTTCCACTCTCTCTCCCTTACAGACGCTTACAGGCGCTGTTCGTGAAGAAAATTAACTTAAAATTTCACTATTAGAAACACTGACGCCGATCACGTTTCACTAGCTTAATCTCTCTCTCTCTCTCTCTCTCTCTCTTTACGTCTGTCTGCTTGTCTGTCTGTCTAAACATCATTATTGCGTTGGATGAGATGTGTAAGAAATTAATCCCACTCACAATAGCGTTTTAAGGAAAAAAAAACGGACGAATGCCTTGAAACATATCTCATTGATGTCTTGGAGTGTGGTAGCTGTAGTATAAGTGGAATAATTGACTTCGGGTGTTGAATTCTACGAAAATAATGCACACCCGAGGTGTTCGCGTCGTGGCCATTACTTTCTAAGAATTCAACGGTCCATTGTCAATTATTCCTTACATAAAGACTTGCACAGTTCCTTGCAGTTCCTATGATCTGATCTCAAAATCACAGTGCAAACTAATGCAGTTTAATGTTGACATCACATAACAAGTGCAAGAACCAGGTGAGCTACTAATCAAGCTCACTATGTCAGAAAAGCCATTGGTGGGCTTTTTTTGACGTCGTAAAATTGCTCAGTAGCTCACCTGGTTTTTGCACTTATTGTGCAAAGTGCTTAGAGTCCTGTGCAACATGTCACAGTAAGAGTTCATAGACTTATCTTCCCTATTTTTCCCGTAAGAGTGGGCGCAGCCATTTGTAAATTTTATGTGCTTCCGGCCTCATCCGCTTCCGGCTATTTTTAGCTGTACAGAACAGCTTGTTTTGCTGCTTGATATTGCGAACTTATGAACACATTGGTTCGTAGTCCAAACAGTTTTACCATTTACTGCACTTTGTTATTCTTTTCATTATATGAATTGTTTTCCTAATGAATCTGAAGTCTTGCACATGACCAGAAAAAGGCTTACTTATGTTTTTAAAAATCAGGTGGATAGAAGCAAGCTAAAGTGGTATCGATTCTTAAAGGATTAGTTCACTTCTGAATTAAAATTTACTGATAATTTACTCACCCCCATGTCATCCAAGATGTTTGTGTCTTTATTTCTTCAGTCGAGAAGAAAATAAGGTTTTAGGGGAAAACATTCCAGGATTTTTCTCCATATAGTGGACTTCAATAGGGATCAACGGGTTGAAGGTCCAAATTACAGTTTCAATGCATCTTTAAAGGGCTCTGCACGATCCCAGCCGAGGAATAAGGGTCTTAATCTTATGTGAGTGGAGTGGAGTGGCAACAATTTCCCAAATTCAATAATCATTCAATAATCACTACGCTCCAGCTCCACTCCGGGTTCACCATTTCCCACTCCCCACTCCACTCCTTGCTCAACTGATCAGGAACACCGCTCTGCCTTCACTCAGAGGAAATTTACGGCTAAAGTATTTCAGTATGTTTTGAAATATCACATAACATATATTACAATAAAGTAAAATACTAGGAGAGTTGTTTCATGGCTTATTGGAACACTAGTGTGCAAACTTTTTTCCGGTAGCTCACACAGTAGGGAGATGTACTTGAGAGGTGAAAAGCTCTGGTGCGAATCCCATGTAACTACAGTTTGACCAAACGGTTCAAATCTGCACACACGGAAGATTCAAATGGCACGTTTGCATCAACAAATGTGGTTTTATATCAGTTTTGCATTTGTCAACACTATCGGATAGGTTTAGGGTTGGGTTTGGTGTAGGTCATATTTACAACAGGATAAAGCAACAGTCCAACTTCAAGCAACAGTCCCCGGATATTTGAACTCTGAACCGCCGCAGCGTTACAAAAAACACAGCAATACGTACCTAATGTAATAAAAACCTATATTCACTTATTGAACCTGTGTTTTAGCTCCACTCAGTGGACACTTCTTTTTGAAACTGCAGCGTGCAGTTTCATACGTAAAAACGGTGCTGCTGAAAAGTACCCAGAGGTACGTATTTTTATAAGACGAAGATGAAGTAGCACTGTAAGATTACATTTGTTTGAATTAATTATTGAGAGAGCGACTACATGTGTCAATAAGTGTTGTAACCTATTAAAATCATGCTTTTACCCAAAAATATTCAGCATCTAAAAGAAACAAACAAATTCCTTGAAAACCATCCTCCTAAACTTCCCACTCATGTCCATTACCGCTATTATAACCTTCGCATTCTTTCTGATTTGAGTGATCCATCTGTATCAAGGTAGCTAAATATGTTTAGTGTGAATTCTTGCTAAATATGCAGTCATATTATGGGCCGTTGGTATGAATTGTAGTTGTGATGGAGCGGTAGTGAAGGACTCTTGGAGCGAGTGAAAATCACAACGCTCCAACTCTGAAAAAATCCGCTCCTCGCTCGGTTCAAAATCACACCGCTCCACTCCGGTCACATAGTCTTAACTAGTGAAACCATTGGTCATTTTCTTAAAAAAAAAACAAACAATTTATATACTTTTTAACCACAAATAGACATCTTGTACTAGCTCTGTGATGCATGTTCACAACTTCACGCATTACGTAATCACGTTGGAAAGATCACGCTCGGTTAGTTATTCGTCTGTGTAGTCCGGTTCAAAAAGGTAGGGTAGGGCAAAAAACTCCATCTCATATTCTCCTCCAATTTCAAAATCTTTGTTGTATTACCTTTTTTTGTAAAATGTGTTTGATTTTCTTTGCACGTTCACTTTGTAAACACCGTACGTCACGCGTGACCTTTACTATGCGACTATGTAATGCATAAAGTCGTGTACACAGCTAGTGCAAGACAAGAATTTGTGGTAAGAAAGTATATAAATTTTCTTTTATTTTAGAAAATAACCGATTGTTTCACTAAATTAGACCCTTATTCCTCGGCTGGGATCATGTAGAACCCTTTAAAGCTGCATTGAAACTGCAATTTGGACCTTCAACACGCTGATCCCCATTGAAGTCCATTATACGGAGAAAAATCCTGGAATGTTTTCCCCAAAAACCTTAATTTCCTTTTGACTGAAGAAGGAAAGAAATAAACGTCTTGGATGACATGAGGATGAGTAAGATATCAGGAAATTTTAATTCTAGAGTGAACTAATCCTTTAAACGGACAGTCCACCTGAAAAGGAAAATTCTGTTATCATTTACTCACCCTCAAGTTGTTCCAAACCTTTGTAAGTTTCTTTGGTTCTGCTGAAAACAAACAATATTTTGAAGAATGTTGGTAACCAAACAGTTTCTGGTAGGCATTGACTTCCATAGTAGAGAAAGACATACTATTGAAATCAACAGCTACTGACATCTTTTTTGTGTTCAGCAAAAAAAACAAAAAAACAAACAAACAATTTTTTAGCACCACTCACTGGACATTCACTTTGAAAATGACATGACACGACACATTTTTGATACATTTATGACACAGCTTTTCAACAAGCCTTGGTTGGACAAATAAGTCTGTAATATCTGGATAAAGTTATCTGTTTGCATACTTATTTATCTCACTGGACATTTTACTAGCACAGGACCTCCTGGAGGGACCACAGAATTTTTTAAACTAAAAATGTTATGTGACTACAACAGCATGATGTCAGACAACACTTATTGGTTGATATTCCCGCAAGAAAGCAGACAATCCCAAACCTTTCACTAGCGGTTATCCTGGGCTTTGGTGTGAAAGTCAACAAACATGGAAAAATGTCTAATTCATGATTCTGAAAGCCTCCAAAAGCAAATCGCCTACCAGTAAAATGTACTATACTTACTATACTATATATATGAAATGTTAGCAATATAGACTGCATGTTTCTAAATTATAATACATTGCGTTCTGGGTCAAGATGTTGTAATTACAACATCTACCAGCAGGGGCTAACCTGCCATGTTATCTGGCTAAATTTTCACCCCTCAAAGACTAAAAATAAATGTGAGTGCTGCATGCATCATACTTTTAACGTTCTCTGGCAAATTAAAGGGATAGTTCACCCAAAAATGAAAATTCTGTCATTAATTACTCACCCTCATGTCATTCCAAACCCTTAAGACCTTCGTTCATCTTCAGAGCATAAATTAAGTCATTTTTGAGGAAATACGAGAGCTTTCTGACCCTGAGACAGCAACAAAACGACCACGTTTATGGCTCAGAAAGGTAGTGAGGACATTGTTAAAATAGTCCATGTGACATCAGTGGTTCAACTACAATGTTACGAAGCTATGAGAATACTTTTTGTGTGCAAAGAAAACAAAAATAACAACTTTATTTAACTATTTCTTCTCGTCAGTCTTCGACGGGCATCTACAAGAGTAACACAATGTTTGCATGTGGTGCTGCTAATGCAGAAGATGGCATTCTAATGTATGTGCTTTGTTTTCAAGCAGAGGAAGACGCATACCTTACATAAAAAAGTTTTTGTGAACATGTCTGAAGATTTCAGTAGGGAGGATGTCTTGCAGTTTTTTGCCCAGCCTTACTTATTAGAACTAAGAGATCGTGAATGCACGTTGAAGACTGACACGGAAAAGAAGAAATTGTTATTTTTGTTTTCTTTGTGCATAGAAAGTATTCTCATAGCTTTATAACATTACAGTTGAACCACTGATGTCACATGGACTATTTTTAAATTGTTATATATAATTTTTATGCAGTTGTTATATCACGTCTGTTATATTGTCCGAAGAAATCATACATACTCAAAGTCCAGTGGTCATGATTTCAAAGCGAATGCTTGTCCATTTTTGTTTATGCAAGTGATCGGCACCTCAGTTATTCTCCTGTGTCATTCTGTATGTTTTCGTATTCTTTTGGAGTTAAACATGAGAGCTTATGCAATGCACATGACCTTTTATGTCCTGCTGTTTATGTTGGATCTGCTGATGTCATTGTGGGTGTGCATGTTGTTGCTCCCTCTTTCAAAGTGGGTCTGGCCCTGACCCTAAATGACACTGTTTTGATGATATTTTTTTTGCTTTGTTCTGGCTCTTTGATGTCAAAGTTAAAAACACATCAGTGATACCAGCCTTCCGGGATCCTCGAGACAACATGTCTAAATGGCTCGGATTTACTTCATTAAGCTTGTCATGGAAAACCAATATCTGAGGATATTTTGTCAGTGCTTGCAGTCCCACAAGGCTTAGCACACTTCCACATTCCTTTATACAAAAAAACAAGGTCATGTGAGTAGGCTGTTAATAAAGGTGGGCTTGTCGGGGGTGGAGTGGGGGTACTCCATGCCGATGGTTATTTAAGGACATTAGCCTGATGTTTTCATGTCTTTATTGCCTCAAAAGAGGGTTACATTTTTTTAAAGCTAAACATCTGACTGGTTTGTTTTGTCTTATTTGGGCTAAAAACACAAACATAGAAGCCCTACTGTGAATGGAAACATAGATTCACATGGCTTCTGCCGGACAATAAAACTAACACCTGTCATACTACGGCAGAAACACCACTTGCTTATTTAGTGACATGCACAAGTGCAATCTTGTTTAAGTTACACGCACTGTAAACATAACCCCAGCTCTTTCCAGCAGCTGGAAATATCTTTTTCTTAAAGATTTAGGAACGTCAGTGAAAAAAAAATATATATATATATATATGATGTGTGGAAATAAATATTTTTATTTCCACATGAAAGCTATAAGGTCTCGCATTGAAATTTGAGAAACAAATGTGGCTTTTTTGAGATATCTTTGTTAGCCTTGACAGTACTTTTTTTCAGTTCTCAAATATAAAGCTTATTTTCTTGGTCTGGTTTTACCAAAAATCATTAAATGCATTAAACTAATCAAAACTGTTAGAAGAGATTTCTATTTCAAATACATGCTATTCATGTAACTTCCTATCATCTTTCTGTTTTGTGTCCACAGGTATATCAACCAGGAAAAACTGTTTTCAACATTGATAATAGTACGAAATGTTTATTGAGCAGCAAATTAGCATATTAGAATGATTTTTGAAGAATCATGTGACACTGAAGACTGGAGTAATGATGCTGAAAATTCAGCTTTGCATCACAGGAATGAAATACATTTGACAATGCATTATTATAAATAACTGAGTACCAAATATTGCTACATCATGGATGAGCAAATGTGTTTTTACTTTTATCTGGGACTCACTTGAGAAAAAATAACTGTCTTCAGTGATAAAGCACTTCCAAATCAGTGTCTGACCGTTGAGAAGTAGGCTACGACTCACTAAGACCGTCAGCATGAGAAGTGTGGAGGTCTGCATGGTTATTGCAAGATAAAGAAGGAACATGATGTGACATAGGGTGGCATTATCAAAAACAAATAGTCTTTGCTAATTGGATTAAAAATCCACTTACATTTGTACTTGTCTGTATGTGAAGGGGATACTACAGGCAGGTATTTATATTATTTATTAACATGTATTATTTTATATGGATTTACTGGCTTAATAACAACTGTAAGGTTTGTAGAGAACAATGTTTTGCCACTCTAATAATCTCTGACACCGTTTACACGTTCAGGTTATTAATCCTAAATGACTTCTTGGCATTCATGTCAGTGGTTTTTGTTAGAGGAGTAGAGTACTGTTACCGGTATGACGCGCTTGCCGCTTTATCTCCGTCAGCAGATACGCGAGCTTCCACACGGACAACTCTATCACGTGACACGCAGAGAAACTCCACACGCTTTAGAAAAAAAAATGATGCAACTCCGTAAGACAATTGCGTGAATCATGTGATCTCACAAAACTCCCCTCAGAGAAATTTGAGAGCCCTGCGGTTGACACATTCTTAAAGCACCCTTCCCCAGCTGAGTGTTACATCCTGTAGCCCATTCATAAACTCCGTGGCAAAACCACGACAAAAGGTCCCGCGACGCGAGTCGAGGAGAGGAGGAGACGTGTAGGTGGTCATGTCTTCTTCCAGCGCCGCTATTATTATCCCAAGGAAAAGGGGCAATGACAATAGCGGCAATCTCGGGCTTTCCCAAAACGGGGTCCTGTCCTGACCTGAGTGAGGTCACGTACCACAGTGCTAGTGCACGCTGTGCCACAGAGATGGTGGTAGAACGCGCGCTTTACTCTACCACCTCATTACTGCGCCAAATCAACGCGTCAAATGAATGCCAGACCAAAGGAACGGGACGCGGCAATTTGGCATCATAAATTGGTTGTATAAGAGTTTTCAAGAGAGAACTTAATGAACGAAGCTTTGTTCGCCCTGTCCTAAAATAATTCACAAATTGCATTACTCAGTTGTTCAGCTTCAGTAAACCCACAGCGTGAACCTGAATAGAGTGTTCTTCAATCTATCAAAAACGGCACGGAAAATTAGTTTTGGAAAGAGATATAGGCCTACTTTCACTTTTTGTTGTAATGAATGAATGGCACAGGGTCCAGAAATGAGGTTGCGGACGATAGTTCAAATGAGTTCAAATTCATTATGACTGGTTCAACTCAGTGAGACAACAAGTAATAGTGCATTTGCATTTATGTATAAGGAATTTCGACAAAATAATATTTAATGTACTGCTTAATTATTTTAAATGAAATCGTATTAACGTTTATTTTAAGTGTACAAGTGGATCTTGAATACTTAATGTCCTCATTAATAAATATATTTTATTAATAAAAATCAGTTTCAAAGTGATCATTTCAAAAGAACACAGTTTGTATTCTGAAAATGACGATTTGCTGGATTGAATCCATGGAGAAGACACCATATTGTTGTTATTTCCGATAGGATACTTTAGGGTAAGCGCACGTTTTCACTATTATACACATTATGTTCCGACACAAACCGTGACGCATTTTACGCGCTGTGTTCAAGGAAACACCACGGACTGGATCTCCATCAGCCAATGGGAGCAGAGGGGGATCATTTAAGAAATCATTGATATTGCCAATGCGTCAAACACGAGCGTGTCAGCGGGACCCAGTGCGCGTATAAATACAGCGAGGCGACCCGGAGAGAGCTAGTCATTTTGGAGAGCGCAAAGCCAGCGAGGAACTCCTCATTTCACTTCAACCAATATTTATTTATTTATCTATTTATTCTGAGCCTTGCTTTGGGATGAACAGACTGCTTCTGAACTTTTTCTGGGTGGCAGCATTCAGCGCACTCCTTGCAGCGCCGGGGCTCCGGGCTTCTCCAGTGGTTGGGCAGGAACCTATCCGCTGCGCCCCGTGCTCCCCGGAGCGGCTGGCCGAGTGTCCTGCGGTGGATGCCGGCTGTGAGGAGGTGCTTAGAGAGCCGGGCTGCGGCTGCTGCCTCGCCTGCGCGTTAAAGAGAGGTGACTCCTGCGGGATCTACACTGCGCCCTGCGGCTCGGGGCTCCGCTGCTTGCCCAAACCTGGAGAAGCCCGACCCCTGCATGCGCTCACCCGGGGACAAGCGGTGTGCACTGAGACCCCCGAGCCTGATCAGCACCAAAGCGACAACACGCCAGGTACCAGCCAGCGTTTAATGAGACTGCACTGTAGCTGTACATCCTAATAGCTAATTGCATCATGTCATGGTTCAACCTTTAGCGAGATTTCATCAGCGTTAACAAGTCACTTGGATAATCCGGATGGTAGATATGCGATAAGGAATTTAAAGTTTAAAAAAAAAAAAAAAATGTTCAATAAGTGCAACATAGTTATTAAACGCAGACGGGCGCAAGCTGTCGAGTCGCAATGAAAATTAGCGCAATTATAATATGGAAAGAAAGTTTTGTGGTATGTAAATCTATAAAGAAACTTAGAGCCTACAAATGATAAGACTTGTCACATTGTATCGATTTACCGGTCGAAACGAATCTCAGTGGAAATTACGTGAGCGACGTTCCGTTGTTATGGTTACGTCCTCTGGCAAACGGAACGCGACTTTTGTGCGTTCAGCGCCTTTTTGGCGACAGGTGAAAATATGCGCTCTGACCAGTTTATCGGTTTTAATCATTAATAGGACCAACTTAAAACCGTGATGCATCATTCTGAGGAGACCACTGAAAACTAAAAATGGAAAATAACTAACTCAAATTCTTCAAAGTCTTCTTTGCTGCTAATAATACTCTCCTTATTTGTTCTTTCAGATCATCCCGAGTCTCATAACGGGCCAACGGCAGTGAATGAAGGCAGCTCAGCGGTCTTCGTGCCCGGGCACGGCAAGCCCTTCGACCCGCGGGTCATCACTGCTAAAGAGAGCATGAAGGCCAAAGTCAACGCAATACGCAAGAAACTGGTGGAGCAGGTGAGCACCTCAATTTTATGGATATTCATATCCAAAACAGTTTGGCAAGGTTTAGTACCATGTGCTGCCACTAGAGGGCAGTAGAAGTTTTCTTGAATTTTTCGCATAAGCTATATATTTGGGATGAATGGTTTAATGGATTTCAGTGAAATTGAATTTAAGAGTGAAAGACTATAATTTTCGATAGGCTTAGCCCAAAAATAATTAGCCTTGAGATAGACAGATAGATAGATAGATAGATAGATAGACAGACAGGTGCATTATTATTATTATTACAAACAATAGCAATTATTAATCTGTATTCATAATAATAATTTTAATTATTTGTAGTAGTAGCAGTTGTTGTAAAAGTAGTCATTTATTATTATTATTAGCAGTAGTAGCAGTTTTTTTTTTTTGTGAATGTAGTTGTAATAGCAATAACAGTTATTAAAATATTTTTTTAAACAATTGAAACAATTTTAAAACAGTTTTCATAACCATTAAATTAATGTCTCTGTTTTTTAGAAATATTTGAAGATCTGTTTTATTTGAAAAAGGTCTCTAAATAACCATATTTTATCTTTCTAGGGTCCTTGTCATATTGAACTGCAAACAGCCCTTGACAAGATCACTAAATCACAGCAGAAACTGGGAGACAAATTCAACAGATTCTACCTTCCAAATTGTGACAAACACGGTCTCTACAAAATCAAACAGGTAAGACGAAGAGTCTTGTGTGCAAGTATGTGTTACAAACCCTACCGTCTTAAATTCACATGGAGAGTTTGTGTGTTGGTATCTAAAGTTTAACGTGCGATATTCATCAACATGACGATATACGTGTGATGGCCGAGTGTTAGAACCACACTCCACTGAGAACTAGGCTGTGCATGCAAGCTTGTGTTTCTAGAGAATGAAATAACCCGTCTCACGCTCACTCTCTCTGTCTCGTTCTCCCCACAGTGTGAATCGTCTCTGGATGGTCAGAGGGGGAAGTGTTGGTGTGTGTCATCCTGGAATGGGAAGAAGATTCCTGGATCAAGTGACCTGCCAGCAGATGGCGAGTGTCCCGAGGAACTCAACCACTGATCTGTCTCTTAGACACACACACATAATGGGGGATCTGAAGTGCTCAAGCACTGATTTCTCTCTCACACACTTACATATTAAACCACTGATTTTTATCATTATATTTTAAAAAATATCTTAGTATTTATTTATTGTTAGTGGTGGTATTTAATTCAGGTACACTGTTTTTGATTGGTAAACTCACTAAACTCACCAAAAAAAAAAAGAAAAAAAAAAAAGAAAGTCTATTTTTCTGTAAAGAAAATATGTATTTTACATGAAGTACCCATACTTATTTATTTAAACTGAATGTATTAATTTCGATATCTGGTTAAGAATATTTATTCTTTATGCCTTATACATATTTTTGTATGGTGTAAATCTGTATATTTGCTGTATATAGATTGTATTGTCTTACATTTCCTTTCAGGCTTGCTTTGTTGGAAAGGAATGATATGGAAAAAAAGCACTGCATGACCAAACCTCTTTGTCACTGTCCATACATTGCCATATTTTTATACTGTATATGTTTTTATTATTATATTTTACTAATGAATTCTTTGTTTATTGTTTAGAAATATTAGATGGGCATAAACGTGGGAATCTTCCTCCCCCCACCACAGTTCTGTGTTTTTTTTACATGCAAAAGTATTGATCTTCACAGCTTTTGAAACGGGTAACTGCCTGTTCCTACCTCTCTGTCTTTTAAGTTAAGAGCTTTTTTTTTAAATCAAGTCTTTGTAAACTGTCTGTATGATCAAAGTAAGATTACAGTCTTATTGTGTTTGTTGATCATATTTGTGTTGTCTACATACTGTGGTCCATTTATTTTTTGTTAAGCGATGAGGAAAAGAGATTAAGACGTTGCTTCACTCCAAAGCAGTCGTTTATGTGTATTATATATTTTTCATGGTTTGTAATTGTAAGTCATTGTGGGTAAAAAAAGAGAAGTATTTAATAAATCATCTTTACAAGCATCTTAGTGTCAGCGTTTAAACTCACCCTCGGGTCAGACGAGAAGCTGTGGTGAACTATGTAGCATAACTGAAATCTCAATTAGTAATGTTAGGACAAAACAACAACACCTGAACATAATGGGAAAGCGGTTAACATAAACCACAAAGTGTAAAAAATCTCTATTTCTCTCTCTCGATTTCTCCTGCCAAGCTTGATTATGTTCTGTCTTGTCTATATTTAAAACTGCCTGCAGGCAGAACCGTGTATGTGTGCGCATATGTGTGTCCTTATCGTGGTAATCTCAAATGAGGCGGACTAACTTTAGCACAGTATTTTGGGGAACCGGGCTCCACTCTCTACGGTGCCTTTAAACCTGTCTGTGTTTGTGCTGGCCGGCCAGCGGTACGTCGCCCTCCCCTTTTTCCTGATGACCAACTTCCGCGGCACCACCCTTTACACCTTTATCGCATTTTTGTAAACCGCAGAGACGAAATTTAGTTGCTTCCTTGTTAATATCCAGCCCTAATTGACACTAGGGATGTCTAAATTACTTGATTGGTAGCAAACAAACACAATATGGAAGTAATTGTAACACCTTGTTTGTATTTTCATGGAATTTTAGAATTCATTATGGACAGCTAAAATTAAGCTAGTGTTTGACCTCATCTATATGAGCGATTTCATTTCATGAATTGTGGCATCGCAGCTTCTTTTTTGAGAATTGGCTGCGCTGACATGGCTCGGACAAGCGAATAACTATGCTAATGTGAATGGGGTCTCTGTGTGTAGATTTGAGGAGTAATGACCTGTGTGGGGCTCAAGGTAGAGTGTGAAATGAAGCGGTTCAAAGATGTTGACCCGTTACACACATGAGATTTTAAATCTCCATTGCCTCCGGCACTGTTATACTAATGACAAAATGACTGTAGCTAGCATACGCTTTCTGTGAAAGAACCATTGTTCTGAAACTCTTGACGGTGACACTAGTCACCTTATCTAAAATGAATGAATGCACTGCAAATACTAAAAACAACTATAAATTGAATACTACAGGGATAGTTTACCCTATACGTAACAAAAATCTGTAATTAACTCACCCTCCTGTCATTCCAAACTTGTATTATTCTGTGGAAGAAGATATTTTGAAGAATTGAGTCCATTACTGTATGTCCGAAATGAACTTGACAGAATTTTCATTTAAGGGTGAACAATAGCTTTTAAAGAGCAGGTCATATGGTTTTTCGAAAAAAAACATATTTTTTTGCAGTTTGTAACATAGCTATCATTCAATGTCATATGCAAAGTTGCTAATCAAAAAAAGTGCATGATAAAGTCATTGTCTCTCAAAAGAAAGAGTCGCCTTAGTCGTCATATTTTCGAATCTTCTGCCCGTTACCGATATATACGCCACTTGGTAACACATTTGCATAATCCCCGCCTACCCGCGAAATACGAACAGTCTGACCTGCCCACAAACACTTCCGCTAGTTAGTGTGTTTGTATCATATCAAGAAGACGCTGTGTTCTGTGCTGTGAAAGCAAGTTTTTTTTTGTTTTCGTTGCCAAAAGATGATGATGTGAAGAATCAGTGGCTATTTTTTTTTTCCACGATACCACAGTAATACAATTTGTACCACATACAAAGTTTAAACTTACCACTCAGAAACGCCCTGATCAAGTGCTTTGGAGTTTCCGGTTGAGCCAGTGCATCTGTATCATCCTAGGACTCGAATTGATAAGGTAATATTCATGCCATTTTTGAAAAAACTTATAGCATCTTTGTTTACAAGTAATCATCCAGAGCAAAATTAATTAAATTACAGTAATGGGTGTTTTCCTTTCCGACGTGCATTGTATATGAAAAACCAATCACAA
The DNA here is from genome assembly GCA_012976165.1 of Labeo catla. Lineage (NCBI taxonomy): Eukaryota > Metazoa > Chordata > Actinopteri > Cypriniformes > Cyprinidae > Labeo > Labeo catla. Next base: position 81,366 of record VONZ01000813.1, on the reverse strand, counting down.
CAGACTTGGCCAGCTGACCAATCAGAGCAGAGCAGGCTTATGGAAATGAGGGGTTTACAGACATTGAGCTCAGAACTGCTTCCAACGAATAATTCTAATATTAAACGTATATTCAGAGAAAATAACGTTTTCTGAGCTTAGATGCATTTAAACCTGTTGAGGGGGACTCCAACACAATATTAGGACACTTTAAAATACCATATGACCTGCTCTTTAATTTTGTAGAAGATGTGAAATTAGAGTCTGTCATCGTGTAAATAAAATAGTGTTTACATTTTTATTTAAAAAAACAAGGCATTAAATACAAATTATATTTGAACAAAAACATTTCCTTTCTTGAAGAAAGTGATAGCTGTATAATTTCTAGTTTAGTAACATAAAAAGCTTTTTAAAGAATCAAAATTTTAAATGAAAACAAAACAATAAATCAAAAAAGCAATTACCCGTGAACGGAGGGATCTTTAAAAGTGACTTGCGGGTGAGAGACCCTTGCATTGCACAGAATGAGGGTGGCAAGCTTTCTTGAAGATCATCTAGCTTGAAGATTGACCTTGATGTTCTTTAAAACGCAAGCTTGGCCTCGACTTAATATTAGCGTTCACTTTACTTTAGCTTAGTTTAGCTTAGGTTAGCTAAAGTTAAGCTTAGATTTAGCTTAATTCATACCGTAGAAGGCCTACATAACCTGAAGATTTAAACTAGAGAGTTTTACACAAAACGATTCGAGGACAGCATCTTTGCTAAGCTAACAAAAGACACATTGTACTCCGCACTGTAGATAAACAACAAATCTAAAACAAACAAACAAAAAAAAAGAAACAAAAAAATAAAAGACTTTAGTGATTATATTCCCAAAAATATGCTGAGTTCTATGTTTCACTACTGTGCAATCAACGGGTCACTGAATTGTTCTCAAAGACATAGTTTGGATCAGCTTATATTTCTTTCTTGGATAAATAATCTGTTTAGCATAAAGTTCACATGCCTCTTTAGCTGGCCTGAAACAAAATATATATTCATATAAAAAAAGTCACAATTACAAGGGCTAATAGCTTAGCATACTCGTATGCTCTTTCCCCATAATCAAGTCAGATAAGGTGTAGCACCAAACATTTTTGTTTGTCTTTTCTTTAGCTGTTTGGGAAAGGGGTGAGCTTTTGTTGACGCTATGCTAATAAGCTAACGTGTGGGCTACCTCTCTGGCACCCTCCACCTTTCAAGTCTTTTCTCAGGAGGTCAGTTTTGAGACACAACAACACAAGCCCTGGTTATCCAACATGGCCGCTGTGTTAGCCTGTAGCTTTCCTACTGGGGCGATCAATATTGATATTTAGAGAGACAGAGGGCGAAAAAACCTGCGACACATTTCCGCACGGGTTTCGTTAAGGCATCGATTTCACAAACTGCTGTAGCTACTCTGATTTCGCAGCGGTAATTCAGGGCACCGTTACATTCAAACCCATAAACAAGACGTTGCGCAAGATACGTGCTTTCAGCAAACGTTTAGAAATGTGATGGACAATGATAGTCAGTGACTGGAGCAAGAATCTTATATTCAAAGTGCTTCATGATGTTTTGAAAGTGAGCCCACGTGGAGCGTATCAATGCTGTCCTGATGTCTTTTTCAAAAAGGGTGTTCATCTAAGTCCTGGTATAGAATCGTTTACAATTGGTCGATTGGTTTTATCTATCGGTTGGCCGTCATAACAGGCTGGAGTACCAAAGTGCTTGAAGTGCTTGTGCTTCAGATGGAGTCTATGGCTAGAGCCGCCTAGTGCCACTGAGCATGCCCAGTTGAAACGACCCTACACCAGGAGGGCAGAAACAGGAAGTGGGACTAAGAGAGAGCCGCTGGCAGAGAGCGATACACGCTGTAGCAGAAGGAACAAGTACACGACGTCCCTCACGTACACAAGAGTACATATGCTCAGACTTAGTGTGCCGTTACGGAGTTAAATTTTGCTTGTACTTTTGACTATGTTCACACTTCCCTCTCAGGATACAGTCCAAAACTGAAGACATGACACTCTCTCCGTCTCCTCCTCTCGTTCTCCCCACTCGCCTGAAGTGTAAAGTGAGTTGCTGGTCACGTGAGTCCATGCCTCGGCATACAAGTGGGAGGTCAGCTTTGGGACAGCACTTTTGAATTTGTATTCATGTAGTTCTTCAGGGGAGATATCCCTCTTTGTCTCCCTGTTTCCACCGCTCTGCCTCTCTCTCCCCTTCACTTCGTCTCCATGTTCAAACAGTGGATTTTCTCCTTTCCATCGTAGCCGGGTATGGGCTGTCCGTACTTGTCCACGCACCAGCAGTAACCTCTTCTGCGCCCTTTGGATGGACGGCACTGCGGGGAGAGTGGGTGAGACAGGAAGAGAAATGCATAACCATATGATATTTGGACGGGTATATGCAAAACAGACAACATGCTCCAAATGGAAGAGACAGTGGCATAAACACACATTTCTCATCGCATCGCACTTAGGTGAGAGAGAGTAACACGAATGCTAGAGCCAGAGAGAGAAAGAGGGAGAGAAATTGGGGTAAAGAAATGTCAGAGGGGATTCAAGGGGAAGTATGTAAGGAATAGAACGACAGAGCAAGTGAAATATGTTGAAATATGAATACATATACATTCTCTTTTGTAATTTGTAACTTAATAATAAAGCGCACTGATTATAATTCGTTGCCATTAGAGTTAAGAGTACAAAGTCATTTTTATTTTTCATAACTTTTGAAAGAAAAAGGCACATACACAGGACAAGGATGAATCCTTCTAGTGTTCATGGCACGCGGAGTATCAAATCGATTATACTTTGAAAGGCTGTGTGTTTGACTAATGCTACAGGCTAATGTACTTAGAACAACAGAACAAGAGACGGAACAACAACAACATCAGCTACTGAAAACTACTGAAAACATCAACAACAGATGCCTGTGTTGTTAGTGTTTGTATGAGAGTACAAAGATATTTTTATTGCTCATAACTTCTGGAAAAAAATAGTGAACTGGACAAGGATGAAATATGCATGTGCTAAGTGCATCAAAACTGAATATACTTTGGGCTTTAGTCTACTAACTTAGCACTACCAATAGTTAAGAAAAGCTCCTTTGATTAGCTACAACAACATATTTTTATTAAAGGGATAGTTCACCCAAAAATGAAAATTACCCCAAGATTTACTCACTCTCAAGCCAGGTGTATATGATTTTCTTCTTTCAGATGAATACAATCTGAGTTATATTTAAAAAAAATAATAACAATCTTATCCAAGCTTTATAATGGCAGTGAATAGGAGTTGAGATTTTGAAGCCCAAAAAAGTGCATCCATCCATCATAAAAAGTGCTCCACACAGCTTTGGGGAGATTTGCTTCTGAAGCAAATCAATGTGTTTGCGGAAGAGAAATATTTATATCGTACACGTTAACGAGAGTGCCGTTCCAGCAGATGATATAGGATGTAAGCTGCGGTGAGAATATGCCAGTCTCGCGAGAACCACGTTTTGTTTACAGTAAAGGAAAAGCAGTCTCCTCTTGGCCTTATATCGAAATCCTCCCACAGTTTTCTTTACAAATCCTCGTTTTGTACTTCTAATTTGTGACCAGTGTTTTGTTTTGCTCCACTGCATTTCCGCGTTCCTACATCCTTCATCACCTGCCGAAAATGCCACTCTCTCGTGAACACACGTACGTCAGTTAGCAGAAGCTAGAGATTATGGTTTATATAGTTTTAAATACGTTTTAAAGATTCACTTCAGAAGGCCTTTATTAACCCCCCAGTACTTTTTATGATGGATGGATGTATTTTATTGGACTTCAAAATCTCAACAGCCATTCACTGCCATTGTAAACCTTGGAAGAGCCAGGACATTTTTAAATATAACTCTGATTGTATTGTTCTGAAAGAAGAAAGTCATGAACACCTACGATGGTTTGAGGGTGAGTAAATCATGGGGAAATTATCATTTTTTGGGTGAACATCCCTTTAAGATATTCCGATATGGAGCCCTCAAGCAGCATGACTGTATTAGTTTAACTAAAACCATCTAAATGTATATTTTTAAAAACAATGAATAGATTATAATGTTAAATGTTTTACGATTACAATAACTAGAAATGAATGTTGCGTTGAATATCAAAACGTTAAGGCCTATCTCATGACTGAGTTACTGCTCTCTCCTTTTCTCTCGTGCTTGTCATTCTCTCCTTTGGCAGTGAGTTGGAGACATGTGCAAGTCAAACATCACATCTAAGTTGGAAGAATGCATGCCTGCCATTCACAGTGAGTGTGTTTATGTGTTTATGAGAAATAGAAAAATCAATGCATCAAACAAACTGTCTTCAGTGGTTCAGGGGAATTTAACAAACACAATGAGGTGTACATACACACATACAGTACTGTAAAATGATCTAAAGTGTGTACTTTGTTTCCATTTGCTGATTATTTACATGCAAGTTTTGACAACTGGTGAATATCAAAATTCACAAACACACATAAACACACGCAACACAGTTTTCTGTTATGAGAGGCTTAAATGTCTCTGTCAGCCTGCTGCTGATGAAATTGTGATTTTGCGTTCATAAAAACAGTTGAAAGTGAGAAGTTAAATTTGACCGAGCTAAAATATTTGCCATGGACTGTTAAAGAGCTGCTAGGACTATTTTAGGAAACTGGCATCGACTCAAAGTCATCTGGAGCTTATTATACTACACAGGCAAAACAAACACACACATACACACACAAACAAACACGCACACCCACACAGACACACATACACACACATCCTCGGGTGGTACATTCATTAGTGAAAATCAGACACAAGGGAAAAGGAGGAGGTAACAAACAAGAAAGAAAGAAAGAAAGAAAGAAAGATAAACAGACATTGTGTGAGGAAGGAGTGGATGAGTCAGAGAGAGAGAGACAGAGTGAAAAAGAGATCAAAAGCAGTTTTATTGAAAGAGTACCAAATTAAAATACCTCAAGCAGAACAAGAGCAGTCTGGGAATGAAACCTGGCCTCTACAAGGGGCTGCTTCAGATGTTACACTCATCCTTTCAATTTCAATTGTCTCCGCAAACACATGATGTTTTTGCTATAACAAATACTTGTATTTGCCTAAATAAGTAACATATCACAAGACTTTTTATGTGTTTGGTTATGTGTTTGTCTGCGTCTGAACAAAAAAGAAAGAATGAGTGTACAGGAAGCCAGTGCTTAATTTATAAATTATGAAATCTAGAACTAGGACTGGTATAAATAAATAGTTTAAAAATAAATCTAAAATGTGCGTCACAATAGTTGCTTACGAAAGCACATTAGGTTCAAAAGGATACCTTTTGTACTTTTTAAAAAAAATATTTCAAGTTGTCGACCACATTAATATTTCCTGGCTTATTTATCAAACATATGGTCACTGCATTAATTTCTTGCAGGGGTGCATGAGGTGGGGGATCCACTAAAATAGGCGCTGGATCCAATTCCAGAGGAGGTGGATCCGGATCCTGCTTGTTCCGGCACAAATTAAGCCCTGCAGGAAACTACTCGGTGTTAAGCTGCTATGTATTATGGGAATGTTCCATTCAGACTGTACAGGCACACAGGATGCTTTCTGTTTGATGTAAGAGGGACTAATAATGACTAAAGCAAGGTATTTCATTGTACCGCGGTGTGCTTACCAGGCAATAAAAGTGATATCTTTAGTAAGTAAATCAATGTTTTTTTGCAGCTGACGCAATAAGCAACAAGATAATTTGTTGAACAATTTCTACTTATTTGCTGCCCCCGAGTGAAATCTCATTAGGTTCAAATCTTGCGCCACATAACAACATAGTAAATGTCTAGTTGGGATATTTTGTAATACTCTAACTGGCATCCCATAAGAGCCGAGAGTCTAGTACATTACAATACTGTGCATACCCTCAAAACGCATAGTGGCATGATTGATGATTGATTACTGCATGTCAACGCATGTACATGTGTGTGTTTGTATCAGAGAAAGACAGAGAGGTATATGTAGGGTGCAGGGCACACCCCTGTCAGCGTAGCGATTTCTAGAGGTTGCAACACAACAGACCTGTGTGAATGTGTATGTCTACATAAGAGTGGGAGAAACAGACCATGTGTGTATATGTCTGTGTAACTGTTATATATAACGTTATATATATATATATATATATGTATATGTATGTATATATGTGTGTGTGTGTGTGTGTGTGTGTCACAAAGCAAGCCTCAGTCAACGCTGGCCCATAATGATGCCCTTATGGGCAGCAGGAAGGCGGAAGGGCATTAAAAGCAGCCACAGGGTAAACACAGACTCATAAAACACACATACACACACACACACACACACACACACACACACATACACAATATGTGAATGCAACAACTGCATGTGAATTAGAACGGTGGTTGTTTTCTTTGCCAGACTACGAGCAGTGTGCTCATGTGTGTTTGTGTCTGGTAGGTACTACGCCGTTTGGGATAAATGCTGCCCCTGCAATACGTGGTCATTATATAGTCATTTTGGTGCAACTGCAAGCACAGAGACTACACAAATAACAAGTATGAATATATATGAAGAGAGCCTCCAAGGCAGAATCAGTGGGAATTGATAGTGCGGGAAGAGCTGTCTTGGAAAAGCCTGTGTCTTTGCGAAGTGTAGTATGAAATATGTGTATGGTGCATGGGTGACCATATCAGTGTATTGGTGTTTGAGTGAGAGCGTGTGCACCCTGGATCATTCCCAGCATGCCTGGCATTCCCTTCCAGTCTCTCACCCCGCATCACTGAGATACTATTCAGCGTGAGAGCTTAAGTGGACTGCCTGGCCCTGGGAGAGCTAGGAGAGCCATTAGATCAGGGGGCCGAGCAATTCTCCAGCCCGTCACAGGAGTACAGTAACCTGGGTGAGAGATGCATCTGGATTGGGAAAGGTGGAGGGGGGTTGGCGGCGCTGGGGCCGGCATGCCTGGCCTCTGCTAACACACTGAGCCAATTCATATAATCAAGGCTAAAATTAGCACGGATTGGACTCTGCTCTCCCCAGGAATGGCCTTCAGACACACATACCCCCACATACATATACAAACGCTCCCATTACAGATCTTATTCCGGGGAGTGTAGGGACCCCCAGGCATTCAGGACATCTACAGTTCACTTGTGTGAGTATGTATGCACAGGAGTTTGTGCGTGTTTGTTTTTGATGCCAAAATAAAAATGAATGACTGTGATCTCAGGGTCGACCAAGACTCAGGCTTCGGCTCAAACCACCATGATGGCAATGAAGGAATTTCAGTTAGAGTCAATTGGAAGGAATCTGATCAGCTTGATCTTCATCAGGCATACTCTCATATGTGGACACGGCCTGTCATACAGATGTTCTTCTACTATTACCAGAGATCCAAGCATAGGAGTTTGGTCTTACAAAACAAACTAGGCTATATTTGTTCAAGCCAGATACAGGAGAAGATGTGGCATGTCTTTAATTTATTATGTTGTTTGCGCTCAAGTATACGGTTTGTCTTTTGCTGGGTTGTTATGTCTCCTGCTGGTACTGTGAAACCAACTGCTAGACATTGATTAGTTGATTTGTCACTGTGCTTTTCTTTCAAAGATGGATTTTAAACGGGCAGAGGATAGTCATGTACAACATGGCAGGAACAGGATTGGAAAATGTAAAAGCCAGATTTGCACGTACACTTACTGTCAGAGCACGAGAACAGTCTCCAAAACTTTATCTGTTACAGGTGCTGCTATGAATGTCTCTTAAATACTCATGCAAACCATCTGCAAGACCCTTGTTTCTCCACTTAAGGGTCTACTGAATATATTTCTTGGGACCTGAACTTATCTTTTTCTCTTCATTCTGAGATCTTAGCCCTAGAGCACAGCCTGTTTTCTCCAAAAACCCAGGGTCCGTTCAATGGCAATGGCATCACATGCTATTAAGCATGTGTGCGGGCAGTGGTGTGTGCGGGGGGTTGGGGGGGTCGCCAGGGGGCTCGCCCCCCTGCCCCTTTAATCGCAGACACTAAAGTGCCCTTTAAGTCTGATCTAGGTGCCCCCAGACCACAATTTCTACTACACACCCTGTAGTTTCAGCATGACGCAGCTGCAAAACAACATGTGTTTCACATTGATTCTAAATCTCATCCTTTTTTTTGAAACCTCTCTATCTCTATCTATCCTTTTCACAGTGACCACAGTGTTGTCATTAGGTTTTCCAATTTAAAGAACCAACAAATGATCTGTTTGCCCCAAATTCACCCAAACTCATTAAGGCCATTCAGACAAGGCCCTTTGACTTATGTTCTTAATAGGGGGTTGCGGGTGACTCACAAATTTCCAAGAATGGCATTTGCCCCCAACTACTTTGTTCAGACTCATTCATGCACCCCGTCAATTGAAAAAACAACAGATATATTCAAGAACCAGCATGCACATACAAATAGGCCCCACCCACTTTTCCAATACTGTTGTGACAGTTGCCATGACAGTTACTTGTCGTCTTGTACACGGATGGTGGTAGAATAATAGTTTGAGAATCTGGGCTGATTACACAAAGGTTCCATGTTTGATTCCAGGTAAGGATGGCCTAAAAATAGGATTCCTATTTCCGCCTTGAGCAAGATACTTAGCCACATGGGGGATAGGTCCTGTAATTGGTGCGAAGTAAGTGACTTTAAATAAAAAGCATCTGCAAAAAAAGAAGTCAAGGCACTTGAGTTAAAGGTAATTACCTGTTTTTTCTTGTAGAAACCTTTTTGGTCACAGTTTGGAATGCGGAAGCCTCTTGGGTTCAGCACATTTGAGATCTTTAAAATCTTCATAACACTCTCCATCTCCCGACGGCATGGGCCCTGTACAAACACACAAAGAGAATGCAGAATTACAGGAAATATCATACTTGGACATGTCTGGAAATTGGAGGCACAAACAAGGAAAACTGGAATAGAATGTACTCTTCTCCAATACATGCTTTGTCCTAAAAATGCATGTTGGCGGAAGAACAGTCAGTGCTTACATATTCAGTTTCTCTCTTCGACTCCAGACTGAAGTTGTGAATATCTGTATGAACCCCACTGGAAACTTGTTCTCCTTTAAAGTTCTGACTTTTCTTGATTTGATCTTTTTTGATCACCTCCTCCTTGGGGTGCGGCATAGGATCTATGGGCTCTATTGCAGTCCTCTGTCCTCCCTGCGTGTCCCCGGAAACAATTGTTGTGTCCTGGACTGTTTCAGCTCCCCCGGTGCTTGTTGTCCTGGTACCATTAGAGATATGTTCCTCTCCTTCCTCCTCGGGGTTATCTGAATCAAAAGATAAGTATATTAATATATATATATACGATCTGACAATTAACAAAAGCAACATTTGTACAACTCTTTTCACATGAAATAGAATAGAACAGAGGAGTCCAATCCTACTCCTACAGGGCCAATGTTCTGTAGAGTTTAGCTTCATCTTGCCCCAACACACTTTCCTAGAGGATTCTAGTTCACGAGGTCGTCTACCCATTCAGTCCGATGGTTAATGGTAAATGAACTTGGCTTGCAGTCCTCAATAAAGGCTTAAACCAGAAGCTTGGCCTGAGCTCTGAGTTCAACCCCCACATTATGGTACTACATAGAGCAGGGATGGGCAACTTCAGTCCTGGAGGGCCACTGTCCTGCAGAGTTTAGCTCCAACTCTACTCAAACACACATGCCTGTAGCTTTCTGGTGATCTGGAAGACATTGATTAGCTTGTGCAGGTGTGTTTAATTAGGGTTGGAGCTAAACTCTGCAAGACAGTGGCCTTCCAGGACTGAAGTTGCGCATCCCTGACATCGGGGGAGAGTCACAATAAGGGAGGTGGAGGGATGCCAGAAGAATTGTCGCTAGGATGGTGCAGTGACGGCTGCTAATATAGGCTCGTTATGATAACTGACAGGTCTGAATGATTTGGCTCCTCACAAATCTATGATTGGAACTTAATCCTGAAGACCCTGATTAGCTGGTTTAGGTCTGTTTAATGAGGATTGGACCTGGACCAGGGGTTCCCAAACTCAGTCCTGTAGGGCTGGTGTCCTGCAGAGTTTAGACACACCTGAACCAGCTAATCAAGCTCTTACTAGGCATGCTAGAAACTTCCAGGTGTGTTGAGACAAGTTGGAGCTAAACTCTGCAGGACATCAGCCCTCAAGGACCGTGTTTGGGCACCACTGGTCTAAATTCTGCAGGATAGAGAGCCTACAGAAGCAGGATTGGACAGCCCTAGAATAGCATAAACCTAAACATCTATTAGCCTATTGATGATGTCCTTTTGTAGGCCAGTCCAGATGGCTAATTCGCCACTGATTCGCTTGGGAATTTCTTATGGGTTGTGTTTTAGCATAGTGGTTTTCATTTTATGAGTAAGGTTTAATGTGGCTAACACTACTTGAAAAGACTTACTGAGTCATACCTAAAATCTGAACTGTAAAATGTGAAGTGTTTATTTAAAATGTAAGTTGCTACATAAAGACTACAATGGTTGTCCGATTCATCAACCCTGTGGTACTTGTAGTAGTTATTTAGCCAAATTTACTTTTGAAAAAACCCAGAAGCTTCCAAATTCAGTTTTGAGCTGACTGTGTAATTTATGCAGTAGAACAAAATGTGAAAGTCTCTGCAAGTAATGTTTACCACAGGCCTTATTTCACTCATAAATCGAAAAACCGCTATTCTAAAAAACCATTGGAAATTCCAGAGGGAACCCATGGCTAGAAAATGCTAATTCTCTTCCAGCTTTTAGGACTACAGACTGAACAGCTCTATTCTAAGATTCTTCCCTATCAGAATAGGCTTTTTACAAACAAACATTTACAATAGTAAGTGTATAAGCTCATGAAAGTAGCAGAAGAGAAAGAGATATAGAAAGGGGGTTGGGGAAGGAGGAGTGAGAGTATTTATAGTGCACCAAGTTACAATCGTTATAGGCAGAGGACGACCACCTGACCCAAAACCCAGAAACCAAATACGGCTACAGGACGGAGCGTTTGCCTGCCTTCACTAACATGGTCTGGTAGGATGGTCTAACCAACAAACATCACATGCTTTCCTCTCTGTGCCCAGCTGAAACTTTGCTGTGGGTGCTCACAAAATCTATTCAATGCAAATGTGGTTTCGTTGTAGTTTAAATGTCTGTTCCTTTCATCCCACACCATTCCTCAATACATGAACCCTATACTTACCCTACTAAATAACATTTAGATGTATTATTAGTGCATTTGTATCAACATCCCTATTTCACCTAATTATTATTTACTTTTAACTACTAGATCCATTACGAGAAAAGTTAAAAGCAAGTGTGATTTTGTAACTCAAAAGGAATTATGGAGGGAAATGATAAGGCTGCTCTTTTCCAAACAATGAAGTTGAAGATGACCAGTTTGCTTGCGTACAGTATCAAAGCACAGCACGCTTGACACCATGCACAAATTCCATTGGTTCTTGCATATACAGTATCATGAATTTGCAAAGTTGGAACATGCAGAAACATGAAGAGGATTTGAAAGCTTTTTTTTAAGGTGAATAGCAAGTGGTTCAGTTACTCCCAGAAAATGTTTGTATGCCTTTTTATGCACAAAAGTCATAGTGACTACATTTATGGCGCTTTTTGAAGCATTACCATGGCTAGTCACCAACCATTGTCCTTTTATGGAAAAGAGCAGCTCGGACATTCTTCTAGATAACGTGGGGGTGAAAAAACGAAAAAACAGTAAGTAGATGTTTATGCTAATTCCTTTTAATTTCCCCAGACAAAATATTTGCTCTCGTGTGTCACTTTGATAAGAAAACCTCTGCCAATAAGCTAAGTGTAGAGTGCTCGCTGCCAACACTGATTTTGCAGGACAACTTCATCACTCTTGTGCCTTTGAACAGCCATTTATAGTGGACAAAATGGAAGCCCTTGCAACATGATGTCCCAAATTGCACTCTAATTTCTGTTTTTACTAACTGCACGATAATTTCTCAAATACAAGCAAAAGCAGTTGACTAGTAAAGAGTCCAGCGAGGAGTGCATTTGTCAGCTTCAACAAATGCCTGGCGAGAGCGCTGGGCGAAGATGAATTATGGCATTGTTTAAACATGCTGTCCTCATGGGGTTTTACAGCTCTTGTCTGTTGAATAAATATTCAGTCTCTGGCCGTACAAAACAAAGCAGAGCTCTTGCAGGAACGAGAGACTAATAAACAGCTGGAGCAGAAGAGAAAAATATATTTAAAAAGAAAGATAAACAAAACGGGCCATTAAATATGGAAAGTGAGAGACCGAGACTAGGAGAGAGGGTGGTAAGACAGGACTGGCATCGAGAGATAGATGAAGGTGCACAAGTTAGAAAGACCTGAATGTTGTGAGGAACTGTAGAGATAGTGGACAGAGTTCAGCAGAGTGGAAGAGCTAAGTGAAAACAGATTTTCCAAGTGTGTGTATGTGAGTAAGCGCGCACTTGTGGCACACCAAACACTCCTCTGTAGCCATGGAAGCTGCTCTCCAAACCAGAATTAAACTATGGCTTCATTGACGATGACATAACAACAACAACATCAACAACAACATCAACTTCTGCAACATAAGAACTCGAACAAGGTAAGTAATTGTAATGACTGCATATAATGACGGTGCGACATGTTGCAGCCTGCTTCCCTTGCATGACCCACCGTACCTCTCACATAAACAAATCCAGGACAGAGGAAGAGAATGGAGGTCCATCTAATTCAGGAACTTGAAAAACATCAATATTTAACCCCAATGTAAACTTTTTCCAGCACCTAGTGGCCCATTTTGGGTCACTCAACCTCATGTATTTGTTTAATCCCAAATGAGCAAACAATTTAGCGTTCGGGCAAAATGGGGAGAACGTGAACGAGTGGGTGAAACAGATGCAAGGTTTTTCTTCTCGAAAGTAAAAACGAATGACTGGGCGCACGGCAGGTGAATTTCACTACCGAGGCTCGGGACGAGAACGAATCCGCCTCTTCTGGGAAAATCCGCACGCTAACTGCATACGCACAAACAACGTCATAACTCATAACCTCATGATCTTTCATTCCTCTTACCGTTCCCACCCAGAATCACGCTGGGCCACACTGCTACCAGACCAATCAAGCCCTGCAAAAATATCATAATTCATGTGTGGCAGAGCCATGGGGTGGAGCCACGCACACCATGGCAATGGAGCCCTGCTCTCTGGTTGGCCAGAGTGTGTAATTACCATAAAGTGTGGTATGATGGGAAAGGAGCACTGAAAAGCAGCATGGGCTCAAATGAAAGGGCAGCGGAGGGAGAAAACATGAGGTAAGGCACTACTGTAAAACAGTTGGCGCCCCCAAACTGCTTTTTAAAAGTGACTCTGGGTCCTAACAATAGCCTTTGTGTGTGTGACAATGTCATGGTTGATTGCTTCAACACACCACTGCGGCTCTGTCAAATAACTAGAGAGGGTAAAAACAAATTCAGTCGGGTTGCTTGACGTCAGTCATGACCAAGAACGCCACTTATTTTAGTCATGCGGGTCCGCAACCTTCCCTCTCTCAAGGAATTCACTTGGATGAATGCGTTGGCTAATAAAGAGATGCACAAGAAACTCTTCAGCGCAGGTGGTGCTAGATCTATCCTCGGCTCGCTCGCTAGGAAATGACTTTATGCCAGTCATTTCCATTTCACTTGTTTCTTGACCCTCTCAATGAAGAACTCGGAGTTCCTGAGCCAGTAAACAGCTAGAGAGCATCATTCACAAAACGGTGATCTCCGCTTTTCTGCAGGGACTATATATAAACGAATGTGGCATTCTTAACGATTGGGTTGGGGAAGCCAAATTTTAGTGCACACACACAGATACACAGAGCTGTTTCTCTCTCCATCTCTGGCTCTCTTGCTCACACACACATACGCCCCACACACATAAAACGGCATAGAGAGGCTGCTGTAGCGCTGAACCTCGAGAACAACGGCGGTAGTGTGGGGCCGTCTCACGGTGGCTGGACTTCATGACGGCTGCCTGTTACCGGAGGTCGCTGCGTCATGCCGGTGTTCTGAAACTCTGACCTACCTGCTCAGGATGACCTACCAGCAGTCATGTTTAAAAATAAAATATCTCATCAGGCAGAAAATAAGCTGTTGGGATGTATTACCAGCGTAATGCGATAAAAACACAAGCAGAATGTGTTGTCATGCAGAAAATACATATAGCTTATCTTGTTTGTTTGGAGTAACCCACAAACCCAAAACCTTGTGCATACTGCATTCCTCAAATCCATAGAACAGCTATAAACCAGTTTAGAGATGTTAATGTCTAAAGAATAGCAATATAGTATCATGAGTACAGCGAAGCTGTGGTATGTGCTGCATCTTATGAAGAGTCAATGAAAAAGCTCCCCACCCCCCTACAGAGAGCGAAAGACTGGCCATGAGCGCAGCAGCGTTATTAACCTGTGAACATATAAACCATGTTACGCACAGCAGAGTAAACTCACACTGACAAACAATTGAACACAGAGGCTATACGCCCAACAGTGTGGACAGTGTTTGCTGGGATGTTTAAGACACCACACATACACAGGCTATAAATTATGGGGGGTTTGGGTGTCTGACCCCAGTAATTAAGGCTTCGCTGCTTAAAAACGTATCTTAAAATAGTTTGCTGGTCTTACCTACGCTGTTTTTTTTTTTATCATTTTTAACATGCTCTTTAGAAATGTGTATACAGTATATGTGTATGTTTCAGTAACCAAAAAGTTAGATTACAAGTTAGTCAGAATGCACTTCTGAATAAATCGCCTTCGCCTTAAGAGGTAACCATAGCAACAGTAGGCTGCTCAAGTGCGTATCGGACCCTGCATCTCCAAAATGTATGTCTGGTCATTATTTTTAATGTATTAAACAATCGCAAGTATATGACAAAAAGTTTTGTTTAAACAGTTTTTTGTTGGGTGTCAACAGAAATTTTGCCCCCCTTAAAGTCACTGAATAGGCTAATAGCACACTGCGCATGCAGTACATTAACAGGCACAGAAAAATCGTGCATGCTTACCGTGTCCGTGCGATGGACTGCCGCTGTGCTTTTTGTCCGGTGCCTTCGCACACACGCCTCGTCCCTCCAGCAGAGCCTGCAGAGGTTTGCTCTCCCCGGGGCGATGTTGACAGCTTAGCCCGGTACCGCAGCGACCTGTGTACACTCCGCACGCCTGGCCCTCGGTTAGCGGGCAAGTCATGCAGCACCCGCAGCCCGGCTCTTTTACCGGCTCGGTGCAGTCCCGGGGCAGCGGTTTACACAGCACCATCGCCCCGTCGTCGCATGGTTCGCAGCGGACCACTGGGCTGACGCTTTCAGCCAGCCGGACGAAAGCTGCGAGCAGCGCGGTCAGGCAGAACGCACACAGTCTCTTCATGGAGCCGAAGGGCTGAAGGCGCGCACACTCACACGGGGGTAGATGCGTGGAAAAACGGTGCGTCAGATCACCTCACCTGGATATATTATTACACTAAAGCCTGAGCTCTCGACATATGCCTTGGCAAAGTATAGCGGCGCTTTGGGTTATGCTGCTGTCTCGTCGGTTTGACTAGACTGTGAACTAAGCGGCTGGGTCTCTCCATCTGTAAGTGAGTTTAAGTGGAACTTCAGGTTTTATACAGGCAGGAAAAGCACGGGCACTAAGTCACTCCCCCCGGTATGAATTATGTAGTCACCGTTCTCGGTCTTAAGGGACCGCACATCCTTAATGAAATCATTCAACACAAAAGACATGGGTAAAAAACAGGGAATCTTGCACGCGTTTAGACCGGTCATTATTGTCATTTACGGGCACTTGGAAGGCTGAGAAAAGGTCGCGCCCGCGTCGCAGTTAGAAACACCTGTTGATGCCGCAAAGGTAATGTAACTAAAATAGCATGTACATCAAAAATACCATTACCTTATGTAATCATTTTTACCAGCTACAAATGAGCAGTCTGCTGCTTGGAAGTCTCAACTGGAAAAAAAAAGCAAGAAAATGTGTTTAAAGAATGTGTTAAAAGTTGTAACTGTTGAAATAAGTGCTTGGGAAGAACTACAACAATATCAATAATAAACAAGTTACACAATTAAATATATTATGATAATATACGTGTGAATTAAATGACAGCCTTTAGTTAGGGAAGTGCTATATTTCATTTTTCATAAGAATGAAATGAGGCTGTGAGGGAAAGAAATAGCACAGCGCAATGGACTAGTTTTTTTTAACAACAAAACATCTTTAGGGGGAAAAACACTTACAAAAACACTGTAAAACAATTAAAAAGTTATGATTGCGAAATTTACGTGATCTAAGACCTTAATAGAGAGCGTGCCATTGAAAGGACTGTAAGTCTATCCCTCACAGCCTCATTTCATTCACTTCAAATTCAACATGGCGTCTAACCTGACTAAGGTCTATTGGATACACCCATCCATCTATTCTCCAAACTGCTTGTCTTCTTTAGGCTCACATACATTCGATACAGGCAAAAAGAAAATGGTCAACAACTGAACAATAGATCAATTCGGTGTTTGCAAACAGTGATGACGTTTTTTGTAGCTTATCTGGTGACAGAAAATAATAGTTTTTTTCCCCCTCAGAATTGACAAACTTGCTATTGTTGAGTTAAATCAGGTTCTAAAATCCAAACAAGGATATAAACTTACTTTTGCAAGAAAAAAGTCAGAAATGGGAGATAAAACAGGTAAATGATATGTATAATGTTATAGTTTTAAACAGTACATCATGCTGTAACTGTGATGCTACACTCTTAAAAATAAAGGTTCCAAAAGAGTGTTTTTGCAGTGATGCCATAGAAGAACCATTCTGAAGAACATTTTAAAAATCTAAAGAAGCATTTTTAACTATAAAGAACCTTTTCTGCATTTGAAAGGTTTCATGGATGTTCAAGGTTCTTCATGGAACCGTCAATGCCAATAAAGAATCCAATATGTCCTCTATGAACTGCATATGTGAATATAATGTAGACACTAAAAAAAAAAAAATAAAAAAAAATCAAATTTATGCTTAAATCATAGCAGGTTTCATCCATAGTCTGTCTGTTTATACATCTGCGTTTAGTTTCAAATGGCATCTTTGATGACAGTATTCTATAAAAAATTCTGACATTCTGACAAAAAATCTGGCATTCCAGTTCTGACATCCAAACATTTTTTTTCTTATTCCTTGGATTCCTTGGATCAGCTTAATATTTGGGGGGTAAATGACAGCAAATAAGATGTGCACCAAATTTCTACATTTAAATAATGCAAATTTGCTCTATATATGTTTGCAATGTTTAAAATGTGCTCTGAGATATACTTTTGGACCTCAAAATATCCCGATAGCCTGATTATATGGCCATAAATAAATGGACAAATCTGCCTATTTGTAGAACGAAAAATTACAATACAAACCTAATGCTCTCAGTGACTAGTAAGGTTTGTTCTAATCTAAACATGCAAAACACTAAAAAACCAGCCCAGACCATTTTCACCAATGAATATTAGAGGAACTCTCTGAGCACTGCAGAATAATGTGGAAAATGCGCTCTGGGTGGTCAGGCATTAGTGGCGGTCTCATGACACCTGCTGTACCAAGATCAGCCCAGTCATCCATACAGAATCTTCACTGACCATTTGCAACTTTTCTCCATCCATTCATGCATCCAGCTAGTAACCTTGACCTCGTGACTTCTCATTGGGAATGGGGGAGAAAAATGTTGACCCGTGAATTTTCGCGACGGGCCTGCATCCGTCCATCCCTCTTTCTCTTTTTCGGTCTATCTCTCCTTCTCGCTGGGTGGTAAGAGATGATTAGAGTGTGGGTTGGATGTTGGATTGTGCTGCTTCAGCGCTGAACACCCCTCCTGCCTCTGCTCTGTAATAACACAAAGTCTGTACAGGCTGTACAGCTCGGTGGCTCCAGCTTTGGGAAAATAAAGGCCTACAGGCCTGCCTGCAGACCCCAGTGTTGAGACTGGCCCACTGAAAACAAGCAGAGGGGGTAAGGAAATACCCCCCAGCACACACAACCCCACTAACAGCACCCTCTGCTACTAAGATTAGTTTTCTTATGACTCTGCATATTTCGCTCTCGGCCTCCTGCTCTTGATTTCTTATTGTCTGTCTGTCTGTATACCTCAGGAATTCCTTCCGTTTAGAGAATCGGCACGTGAGGGCTCTCCTCTGGTCTCCGGGAGCATTTTGGGAATGGAATGTGCAGCGGCTGCCTAGTGTTTCTGCACGGGGGGACAGAGACCGAAAATCAAACTGCGCCCTGACTGTACGATCTGATAAGATAGCGATTGATTGACTACGGGTTATTGACTTGGATCGTATCGGCGTTTCCTTATCAGCGCGAGCCAGTAAACGTGTAACTCCTCAAAACCGTTCGATCGCATTTGGAAGCGCCTGTTTGCCGGTGTGTGTGAGTCTGAGTGTTTATTTCTGTGAATATTATTGCAGCTGGCTGAATGTTTATTGAAAACTCTGCGCTCCAAAGGACGGACGCCAAACTGCGGGCCTGCATTCTAAGCGCCTCTTAGTCTTAATATCCTCTATAATCTGAATCTCACACTCTTTATTTGAGTGTCAGCACGTCTCCAACACTCTGTCTCTCATTCACATTCCTCTGGCTGATCTCAAAGTTGGATGGTAAATCATTAATTGTCCTTCCTGCTCTGCTGTGTGTCACATAGGACAGCCGTCACTGTGACACTCATTTAATACCAGGTTTCATCTGCGGTTTCTGGAGTGAGGCGGGAATGAGAGAAGGGGGTGGAGGAATTGATTTATTTGTTTCGTTCCCCCAAGGGAGTTTTATAGAAAACAACACATCCCTGATGGCATTGCCACTTTATAATATTACGAATCTGCTGCGGTCACTCAAATATGCATTAATGCACTAAACATGTTCATTGCATGATTTATTGCTGGCATTGAGGTTTTCGGTCACATTACACATATTGGCTCAAATGTTTGTGTCTTGCAAGCATATGCAGTGCATCTCTCACTATTAAGGGTTGGATTTGTCAGAGACAAAATGCACAAAGATATGCACAGAAATTCACCATTTTTAAAAGATCTTCTGTGCCTGAATCTGTTACGCACATGTTCTTCTTGTGTGTAACAGCTGGGAAGCAAATTTTCTGAAAGCATCTGAATTTCCCTTTTTTTAGGATACCATGTGTTTCTAATAAGATTTGATTTGGCCTCAGTCGTCATGTTGTGACACAAAGAAATCATAAAAAAGATTTACAATGCCTTGGGTTCAAAATTCAAACAGTGCTTTACTCATTTCCTCATTTACACATCAAAAATTTTGCCTCGAACACCTGCACAGCACTCTCTCATCTACCAGCCAAACAAATGTCTCTGCGGATGATCAGATGTTTTTATTTAGGAAAAGTATTTGTGTCAATCTCACAAAATGTAAAATGTTATTAAACCCCAAAGCTGAAAGAAGAAGAAGAAGAAGAAAGAAACACTATTCAGGCCATTATTTTCAGGACAATTAAGCACATTTACATTATTTATTTTTGTTCTTTCTCATGTAATAATCAGTATTCTTATTCAAATTTCAGTAATGCGAATTTGGGTTTAACGTGGAAAAAGTCCTTAAAACGGACATTATTTTATATATATGGGTAGTTGACAAATAGGCAGGATTAAATGCTTACTTTTTTGTAAAAGTCCATTTCTGAAGAAAAAGCAGTTCAAAACTGCTTAAAATTATACCGTTTTAAGATGAGTGAGATTTCTATCTCCCCTATTGCAATACTCACATTTTGTTTACAGATATTTTGAGATAAAAACAAATCTGTGTTTCTTTTATGTGTGTCACACCATAGGCCATAACGTCACGTCAGGACATTATGTCACACAAACATCAGAAAATAATTAAATTAATGTAATTATTGCATTTAAAAACACTGAAAATTTTCAGAACAAATAATAAAAATGATTTAAACAAATCCTATTTAATTATTTGAAATGTTTCTTAAAGAGACCTTGTCCTCTGGTGTGACATCTTTGACATCTTTGTGACAGTACATGCATCACACCGGAGCACATTATCTGTTACACAATAGGACATTTCAGCTTTTGTGTGAATTAATGACCTTGCTATTCTGAGCTAACTTGTCATTAGCAGTTAGCAAGATACATTTGCATAATTTTCCATGATTATGTCATTTAAAATACAGTTTTTAATTAAAAAAAAATATATATTTTTTTAAAAATAACATTTACCAAGTGCACATGTCATGGGCTTGACAGGGGGCTTCAGTAACATGATCATAGGGTCCTTCAACTAATTACATTTTTCTCCGGAATTGGGCGATTTAAAATCAGGATATGGTGTCACACCAGAGGACATGGTTTTCAGAGATGAAATGTATCAAGTTTCTGTGCTTTCAGAAAGATGTGGATGAAAAAAATGATTGACATTTACTAAAATAGACACTTGTACAGTTATGCCGGAGGTATTTATTAATATTGTTATGCTTTTCTTTTTAATTTATAAAAGCTGTAATTTACTGAACCATGCTTGAGACAGTCACACCATAGGACAATTTTGACTTTTTTTCAAAATTAAAAAATCTAATAACACTGCAGGTTTTATAACAACAGGTCCATGTAGGACAAAGAAATGTTTAACGATGTATTGCAATTTAAATAATGACTATATTAATCATATTCATTTTTTATCTTGTGGGATAGTGCAAATGCCAGGAAGAGACAAGGATGGCATCGGACAATATTTGGCCGAGATACAACTCTTTGAAAATCTGGAATCTGAGGTTGCAAAAAATCAAAATACTGAGAAAATTGCCTTTAAAGTTGTTCAAGTGAAGTTCTTAGCAATGCATATTTCTAATCCGAAATTAGGTTTTGATATATTTACAGTAGGAAATTAGCAAAATGTCTCCATGGAACATGATCTTTTCTTAATATCCTAATGATTTTTGGCATAAAAACCATTGATAATATTGACTCATACAATGTATTTTTGGCTATTCCTACAAATGTAACCGTGCTACTTAAGACTGGTTTTGTGGTCAAGGGTCAAATCTACATTTTTTATCAAATCTATTTTAGTTATACATTAAATACTTTTTAAGAAACTTTAAGTGTGCTGTTTTTTAATTATATAAAATATTTCATTTTACATAAATGAAAATGTATACATACTAGAGTTTAATGATTTAATTTAAACAGTAAAAAATAAGTGCGCAGTACATTAAAAATGTTTTTAAATTTGATTTCAGAAAATGATTTTAAATGTAAAATGAAACCTCTTGTGGCTCTAAAATGTAAACTAAAACACACCACCGTCTAGATCTGCAGTCGTTCAAGCTAGAACGAATGTGCCGAGAATAAACAACTCATTCTAAACAGCACCTAAGAAACTGGTCATTTAAGTTATAAATGCATCCAAAATATAAATACTGCATAGACACATACAATACTTATACTGTGTGTTCAGCAGTTGTTTTGCATTGCACATGTCCAAATCTACGACCATGCCTCTTGCACACGCCGAGCCAAGAAAGCGTTCAATGCGAGGCCTCTGTACCCATTTGCAGGCTAAAAAATGTAAACAACATTATCAGATAAATGGCCTCATTGAATCTAAACTCCCGAAGACATTATTTTTCAGATCTGGCTCAGCCAAACTCATTGCCTGTGAAGAACAACATCATCTTTCCATGGCACATTTCCCAAAGCCTCTCCAGACTTTGATAGCAACTGTAATTCAACCAGGAAGGAAAGCAAATGCGCACTGCGCTCACAGGCCAGAACTGAATATGTCCTGAATGTTTCTGTACTCTGTTCTTCTGTTGTGCCTCTCTCTCTCTCCAGGAACGAATAATTACAGTCACAGCATGTGACTTAACAGCACAGAGATCAAATTCCACCGTGTTATAATCACTTGCTGTTCGGCTATTGCGGCAGCAAAAAAAGAGAAGAGAGTGAAGGTAATGGGTGGGGGGTAGTAGAAAAGATTTGCTTTTGCTAGGCTACAGCGCGAGATCAGAATGGAAATGGAGGGAGCTCAGACTGATTTAGAGAAAGCAGGCGTGACGCACAGGTGGTTTGTCACTGTGAGAAATATCAGAAGCGGAGCAGGCTGAACATAATCATTTTGTGTTTTTGCGATAAGCTCTCTGAGCTTCGCTCTATTTTTGGAAAAGCTTTTCCGTGAGAGCAATTCTGAAGATGGAAATAGTGAGCGCACAGTAGAGCATATAAAGCTGAAGGAATGTGTGAGATCCGAGCATGACTTCGCACTGCATGGTTTGACTATGAGCCAAAACAGATGGAACAGACCCAATAAAGGTTTAGCCCAACACTGTCCCCATTCACCACATGCTCACTCTTACACACACACACTCACACACCTTGCAAGTGCTAAGTTGACTATAGTTCTAGCAGCCTCATTGCCTACACAGGCAGTTGCCTTCTAAGGCAGCATTGAAACAGTCATGGAACCTCATAAGTGACCGATTTGGAACTCTCTACCAAGGCAGCATAACACAAATAGCACTTTGCAGAAGAGATTCTATCTAGCATGTTACTAAACTAAGAGTATACAACTCTAATAAGCATAAAACTGCATAGCATACTTTTATCCCCTGCCAGGCTATTAAAGGAAATGTTTTTTTTTTGTTTTTTTTCCCCCCAAAACAAATCAACATTTGTCTCACCTTAGTCATGGAACAGATTTGGACCATTTTATATGGACAGTGCATCCACAGAGTTTGACATTAGCATGTTGCTAAGCTAACAACAAACTACTCTAATAAGTATAAAACTGCATAAAACAAGTCTTGAGCAAACAATACATTTTTACTCGAATGTCAACCATTATGCAACGTAATGCTTGATGTAAAACTAGTGCAAGACATGCATTTGTGGTTGAAAAGTATAGTTTTTTTTTTAAGAAAATGGGCAATCGTTTTGCTAGATAAGACCCTTATTTCTCATCTGCGATAGTGTAAAGCTGTTTGAATCTGCATTGAAACTGCATCTATTGGACCTTAAACCCACTGATACACATTGAAGTCCACTACATGGAAAAAAATCCAGAAATGTTTTCCTGAAAAACCTTAATTTCTTTTTGAATGAAGAAAGAAAGGCATGAACATCTTGGATGACATGGGCGTGAGTAAATTATCATGAAATTTTTAATTCTGGAGTGAGCTAATCCTTTAAGATTTGAAACACTCTACATGGGGAGCGACACAAAGATTGACAATCTACTAACAATTGATTTCAGAGTTGCAAGCATAAAACATGCACACGCAAATTTTAGATATTAAGCATTTTTGACACTCACCATTTCTCTTTTCTCATCAGCCATCTTAGATTTATATTTCAGTGCATTCTGGAAATGTCTGATTGCACAAAAGTTACATGAGATGCTGTCTCCAGCCTCCTAAAATGTTTATTCTCAGAACATCTCTTGGTTACTGAGGCGGCTGGTGTGGAGGGTATCTGTACATTTGTGTGTGTGTTTAAGTATTGTTTGGCAGTGGTGTTATGCTGGAACAGTGTAAATAACACTCCCACGCCAGTAGCTTTTATCCCCTGCCAGGCTCATTTGGAGGAAACAAAGTCTTGAGCTCCCTAACTCACTTTCCGTGATGACAGAACCGACAGTCTCTATCACTTACGGGCTGACAGCCAGCCAATCATGACAGGAATGTGGAGGAAGGGAGGAAGAGAAGGGATGGTTCCCTATCTGTCGTACACTCCGAGTTGTGTCGAGTAGTGTACGACACTAGGGGTCGCTCTTGAGAGCCCAAACACCTCTGACAGTATAGAAAACAGGCCAATGAAATTGGGTGTGCAGATTTCACAGCTGGCCACGCCCCGGCCATCCGGGTACAAGTAGGGCAGCCTGTGCATCTGCTCACTCGTTCTGTTCTTCGGAGCCGAATGCAGCGTCTCTGCGTGAGAAGCGGCAACATTCACCTCTTTCGTCGTTGGATCAGCAGCACAGGCAGCGGTCTCTCCCTCTCATACACAGATAAGTGTTGTGAGAGTTCCCCTGCGTGCGTCGACGGCGATCTTGAGGAGGAATCTTCCTTCTAAGAAGGTATTTCTCTGAAAGAGCTAGCGCGGTGGGATTGTGTGTTGGTTAACATATCTTTCCCTCCGTGCCATCCTGGTTGCGGCTTACCTTCCCGTACGATCAAACACGACGGTTGTGTTCAGTCTGAAGTTATGCTCACGCTGATACAGCCTTTGTTGTTGATTCATGTTTTGCTGGCGAGAACATGATCATGGACGCGCTTGCTCGCGAGCCGTGTGCTTTTCACGAAGCCGCGGCTCACCCTGACTGCTTTCCGCTACGGTCCTTCTATCTCCGGGTACGAGGCCGTTGCTAGGGGCGTCAGTGGCGAGTATTAGGAAGCACGGATGGTTTCGCCGGGTGAAAACCCCGCGAACCTCTCGCTCCTCGCGTCCCGCGGTCGAGCTTTCGGACGAGTTTGTTAGTCTGTCTCAGTACAGCTGACTTTCTTATTCGGAGCTTCTAAATGGGCGGAAAAGGTTAGCGGCAGCATCGCTAGGAGGGCGTGTACTGTTTAAAGCTGAAGCTTCAGCTGAGCAAACCTCTGTGGAGCGTTGATTCTCAGTTGGAGGCAGACGCTAATATGGCGGTCATGGAAGGGCTGGTTAATAGACATCTGGGTAACGACCGGTATGCTCGTTTCCAGTGCCTGTTTTCCGAAGGTGCACGAGAGGTTGATGGTATCGCAGAAAGTCCGTTTAAAAGAGAAAACGGGTGGGACGTGATAGTCCAACTTCTCCTCCTACACCATCCTCGATGGGGGTCCAGCGAGGGGGTTTCAGAGGTTCACAGGGCGGAGGGAGCGATTGAGGGGCACTGCCCTCAATACG
Source organism: Labeo catla (assembly GCA_012976165.1). Taxonomy (NCBI): domain Eukaryota; kingdom Metazoa; phylum Chordata; class Actinopteri; order Cypriniformes; family Cyprinidae; genus Labeo; species Labeo catla. The sequence continues at coordinate 56,439 of VONZ01000813.1, read as the reverse complement.
CCGCCGCTTGTTGGGTTCCTCCCATGACCCCCGTCCAGAGTCTGTAAGTTCTTCCGGGCAAGGCTTGCATGGCTTCTGGCCAAGCTGCGTCCACCTGCTGCGATTCGATACGAGGGTGGTGCCAACCTAGAGCTGCGGGAACTGCGTACGATACCGATTACGCTCGGTAAGCTATGAGGTCGTGGCGCACGCTCTGGGGAGGGCGATGTCCACTTTGTTGGTCCAGGAACGCCACCTGTGGCTTCACCTGTCGGAAATGCGGGAAATTGGAAGTTCGCTCCCCCCCCCATTTCCCAGGTCGGTCCTTCTGGCAACACCGTGATAGCATTTGTGCGCAAGTCCTTCACGGTGGTTAAGGAGCAGCTGTGGGTCAGGCTTCGGCCCTGTCCCCCGACTACTCCTGTCTGTCGTCGCCACGGACGGCCCCCTATAGAACTCCTGAGGCCCCGCGACAGCCGGGCCTCCGGCCAGACCCGCCCAACGGTCAAAGTTCTTGTGGGAAGGTGGCAACGCCAGCTTGTCAGTAGGCTAGCTAGAACCCTCGTTAGGCTTCTAGCTTGTCCTCAGACAAGCAATGCAGAGCAGGCGGCCTAACTGACCCACCCAGATCCACTCTCGACCCGGGGATGAGAGGTGGATTCGGCACAACGGTTCTGACTGTCTGTCTCCACAGTCAGTCACGGCCGGGTCAGTATATAGGCCCGGTTATCCCGGTGATTTTGCAGCAATAGCCCTCCATTGACGGCTAGGTGCTGAGTCTGCAGACCAGGGTGGTTGGGCACTTACCTGGTTTCTGCGTGTTGGCAAAGACACACCGTGTCCTTGGGGCTTCTTCTCCAAGCACGATGCTCCTTGCCTTATTCAGCGACATCCCCATTCCTGGTACATCGGGTATAGTTCACTGAGACTGCTAGCTGAGTCCCTACGTGGGTGCGATCCCTCCCTTAGCTTCTCAAGAACTAACTGACTTGGCTAAGCAACTCAGGTTGCAAGGCACCCGCTGAAGTCTATGGCATTCTCTCAATATCGACTCAGAGAAGGGCGAGAATGTTGTGGTTCTTAAGCAGGAATCGCAGCCCCCCTGGGAAGGGTGCGATAGAGCCTACCCCGGCAGCCAAAATGAGGGTAGGGGTTCTAGCCCCTACTTCATTGTACCAGGATGGGTGGTCAACGTATGCCAATCTGAAACAAGAGTTTTTGAATCGGGCCCCCTTCGGGCGCCCATTCAAATGTTAGCCCTGGATATAGGGCTGGCATAGCTCTTGTGTGGTCAGGGTTTAAGATTGGTCGGTGGCGTTGGACCTGAAGGACGCATACTGTTATGCCTTTCCCTCCAAGACTCTGTCTTCAAGGGCGGGCTCATCAGTACAAGGTTCCCCCTGCAGCCTATCCCTATCGTCCCGCACCTTTACGAAGGTCAGGGGGCTGCCCTCGCCCCCCCCCCCCTCCGGGGTAGAGGGCATGTGCATTCTCAGTTATCTCTGTGACTGGCTGTCTTAGCACACTCACGAGGTGCGGTTTGCACTCTCAGGGATGTGGTTCTCAACCACCTGGCTGGATTGGGACTTCAGGTCTTCTGGGATGGCGTCCACCCAAGTTCCGTGGTGTTCTCACTATGTCGGTTCAGGGCCCCAACACCACGGTTCTTCGAGCAAAAAAAATCGCAGTCCTTCTGGCGAAGGGTGCGATAGAGGCTGTCCCCTCAGCCGAGATGAAGAAGGGGTTCTACAGCCCCTACTTCATTGTACCCAAGAAAGGTGGCGGTCTCAGACCAATCTTGGATCTGAGGGTCTTGAATCGGGCCCTGCTCAAGCTCCCGTTCAGGATGTTAACCCTCAAGCACATTCTCACGTGTGTCAGAGTTCAAGGTTGGTTTGTGGCCAGAGACCTGAAGGACGCGGGTTGCCTTTTTCTCCATATAGACTCGGTCACTGTTCTACGCATTTGCCTAGGACTGTGTACAGTCAGTGCTGTTGTGCGTGGGTGCACTCTGGGTTCACCACAGCGGTCTCCCTCATGTACCAGGGCTCCTGGGACATATGGCAGCTTCAGCCGCAGTTACGCCGCTGACCTGATCCATATGAAACCGCGGTAGCACTGACTTCATACCGAGTCCCGAGATGGACGCGGCACTAAGCTCACATCGTGTGTACGTCACACTTTGTGTTGCAAACCTTCAGCCCTTGGGGACAAGCTCGTCCTGCGGGCAGGTTGCCCCTGGGACAGGTGTCTAGACGCGCTGTGTCGCAACAGTTGCTTCCAAGTCAAGCTGGGGTGCCGTGTGCAACGGGTTTGCAGCCTCAGGGTTCGGTTGGGCCCTCGGCTGCTTGGGCATTTTATCGCCTGGAGTTGTTGACAATACTTGGGCCCTGAAGGGATTCGGCCTCGGTCATGACAAACGTGTGTTGGTCGGCGCTGACAACACAGTGACTGTGGCATACACTAGGAAGGTGTACGCTACTTTCACATATCACAACTCACCCGCCATCTCTTACCCTGGAGCCTCAGGCTGTGGTGCGCCACTCACTGTCCGGGTGACAGGTTCGCCCCGAGGTGAGTGGGGAGCTCCACCCTCAGACGGACCGGCTGTTTTAGAGTCGATTCGGCCAGGCACAGGGGTTCTGTGTCTCACCGGAATCCACTCATTGCAGTAGGGTATACGGCCTGACCAAGGACTCCCTCGGTTCAGGTCCGTTAATACTCAGCAGACCGTACGGCTTACTCCCCAGTAAGCCTTGTTGCACAGACACGGTGCAATGTCAGGAAGGTTTCGAAATGGATTCTCTTGGTAGCTCGGTGTGGCCCAACGGAACTTGGTTTTCGGAGCGCGTGCTCCTACCATCGTTGCCTTCCTGACACACCCCCCTGAGAAGGAACCTCCTTCCTCAGGGGAGGGGCACAATCTGGCACCTGCGCCCAGATTTCTGGAGCTTCTTCTTTGGTCCCTAAATGCGACCAGAAAGCCTCCAGAAACCTTCCACCCACAGTGGGAAGCACCCTATACGGGATTGAGCCAGACGGTGGCATGCCCCGGGGTTGGCGCAGAGGTTCTTCCTAAGGGTAGAACCCACGGAGTTGCGGCATCAAATCTGTGCTATCCCTCCTCCAAGGAGGCCTGAATAGGCACCTTTCTGCTTCTATATCAGGGTCCGTGTACAGCCACCATGACTTGGTAGAAGGCAGATCGGTGGGGCACGCTTGGTAACACCACATCCCCTCTTGGTCTATCTGTGGTCCTCGGGCCTACAGTAAGACCCGTTGAGCCCTCAGCTGGGTGATTCGGTGCCCTCTCTGTGAGACGGCCCCCCCCCGGTAGTGCTCACCCCTGTTAAGAGCGGGAAAACCTTCAAGCCCTCTCCATCAACGTTCGTGCCTGGAATTCGGGCCGGTGAACTCTCAAGTTGTCCTGGGAACCCGGCCTGGATACATGCCCGTGGTAACCACCACTCCCTCTGAGCAGGTGGTAACCCTGCAAGCTATTCCTTACCAAGGGAATACCCCAACCTGATCCTATCATGCCCGGTCCGTGTCCCACGCATTACCTGGAACGTTCTCAGCACTTCAGACGTCCTGGTCAGCTCTTGTCTGTTATGGAGCACAGCGAAGGGGAAGGCTGTCTCCAAACCAGGATCTCCCACAAAAAAAAAAAGGTGGATGCGATCTGTACGGCCTACCAGGCCGGGGGGCTTTCCTTGTAGCCTCATTAACAGACATCTTCAAGAGCTACAGGTTGGGCTACACCTATTACTTGCCAGTTTGCGCATGGAACCAGTGTCAGCTAGAGTTTCAGTCACAAGCTCTGGTCGGGTGTAGAGCTTGCTTAAGCGCTTCCCCTAAAATGGTGATTACGCTTCTAAGTTCAGTAGGTTTCCTGACGCGAACCCTGGACACCTTCTCCATCACTTGGCACTTCTGGACGTGGCGGAGTTCGGCGGAGGAACTCGCTGCAAAATCCCAACACAAGGTATGGTTACTTTACTAACTCTTGGTCGGATTTGTGCCCCGTATGTAGTGGCTCCTTATGTGGCCCCATATGTGTAATTCCACCTATAACTCTCTATGGTGCGGTGTTTCCCCTAATGACAGGTTTGTCTCTAGGATCTGAATTTGGTAGTCTCCCCTAGCGTGAGACCCACATCAGGTCCCATATCTAATGATATTCACTTTATACCCCCCCTCTGGGCAGGTTGTGAGCTCCGTAGTGCCTTTTTTCCTTCGGGAAATAGTCACTTCCCCAACGTCCGCCAAGACACTCAGCCGCTCCACTGAGGCAGGCCCGGCTGCAGGACACTGCTGTAACAGGTCAGTTCTTGGACGTTGGAAGGTCACGAAGAGGTGAGTCGCACTTATGTTAACACGCTGGCCTGTTACTATCTGCGCCCGGTCACTCGTGACGCGGCCAGACTTGTGGCGTGATTTGACGGGGACCCCTAGTGTCGTACACTACTCGACACAACTCGGAGTGTACGACAGATAGGGAACGTCTCGGTTACGTATGGTAACCCTCGTTCCCTGATGGAGGGAACGGAGACGTTGTGTCTCCCATGCCACAACTCTGGACCGCCTCTGAGTGAGTTGAGACGCTCGGCTCCTCAGATCAGAACGAGTGAGCAGATGCACAGGCTGCCCTACTTGTACCCGGATGGCCGGGGCGTGGCCAGCTGTGAAATCTGCACACCCAATTTCATTGGCCTGTTTTCTATACTGTCAGAGGTGTTTGGGCTCTCAAGAGCGACCCCTAGTGTCGTACACTACTCGACACAACGTCTCCGTTCCCTCCATCAGGGAACGAGGGTTACCATACGTAACCGAGACGGTTTGGGGTCACACTATAGCTATGGGACACTGGAGTCTGCAAATGCACTTGAGGATAAGTGTGCCAATGCAGTCTCCAGGATGTCCTTAAGTCCAAGTAGCTGGAGTGGTGAGCAAAAAAAGCCAACTCAGCAAGATTTGCAAATTCTTGTTCTCTTGTACTTCACTTGTAGAGGCAAGCAGCGGGAGCTTAAGCAGAGCATGAACTGCTTAGGAGTGAACAGTTTGGTGAAAAGTCACTAAAGAGTTCAAATGGAATTTTAGTACAAAAACAAAACTACACTAAATGTGCTGAAGTATTGCTGTGGCTTAAATTAAATAAGTCACTGGCTGTAGTATGTAGCATGTCTAAATTCAGAGTATCCATAAAACAGTTGGCAAAATGTCATCAAATAATCTTCACAGTGCTAAAACTGAGTATATATCCAGACATGCGGTGCATATGAGGACAATTTTAGCATTAAAGGGATAGTTCGCCTAAAAAATGAAAATGACTCCTTGACTTACCCACCCTCAATCCATTCTAGGTGTATATGACTTTTGTCTTTCAGATGAATACAATCAGCGTTAAATTAAAAAAAATGTCCTGGCTCTAGCTTTTTAATGGCAGTGAATAAGATTTAAGATTTTGAAGTCCAATAAAGTGCATCCATCCATCATAAAAAGTACTCCACACAGCTCTGGGGTTGTTAACAAGAAACATCTCCATATTTAAACCTTTTTATAATGTAATATCTAGCTTCTGCTAAGTGTAATACATTCACGAGAGAGTGGTGTTCCAAGTTTTGTCTCCTTTTGGCATATATTGAAATCCTGACATTTTTCTTTACAAATTCTTGTTTTGTACTTCTAATTTGTGACCGGTGTTTTGTTTTGCTCTCTTCTCTGCGCTTCCGTGTTTGTCTACGTTCTACATCATTCTCTGTAATGCTGTTCTCTTGTTATTATGCGCAGTGTTGGGGAAAGTTATTTTTAAAAGTAATGCATTACAAAATTGAGTTACTTCCTAAAAAAAGTAACTAATTACATTAGTTACTTTTTATGGAAAGTAATGCGTTACTTTACTTTTGCGTTACTTTTTAAATCTGGGCAGGGCTTGCTTGTTTGTTTTTAATATAAAAAGTTCTGGTTTTGGCAAATGTAAAAGCCCTTTCACACCAGAAGCCTCAGGCTTTGACAAAAGTAAATTCACATCTGTGCAGTAGACCGCAGAAGAAAAAAATATCAACTCTTCAGCAGTAAAAAAAAAAGGGAAAACAAATGTTAGATTATCTTGAGTAATTTTTTCTTATTAGTATGGTTGAATTGGATCATCGAAGGTCGGCAGCAAAGACATCGGTTAATAAAGTGGGATTAAATGCATAAAGGATATTTGTATTATTTAACATATTTAATTATTGCAGGTTTGCAACATATTCCAAGTTGAATTTCACAGTTTTTATTCATTTTGGGGAATACTGAATCTGTTTTTTGTGAGTGGGATGAATTAAATGTTCACATTTTTTCTTGAACTAACATCTTACTCCCGATTTCTCTGAACATGGGGAAAGGAGAGCTTCAAATCAATAAATCAATAAACATCGCTGTTTTACCATTTTTTGGGATGTTTGACCTTGTTCACTTTGCAAACACTGGGTTGGTACTTCTGCAGCAATGTAGGACGATTTTGAAGTTGGAGGAGAAAATAAGATGGGAGTTTTTTTGACCTACCCTAATTGTATTGACCGGGATTACACAGAGTACGTATACGCATCGCAGAACTACACAAGCATTTGAGGTTAAAAAGTATATAAATTGTAAATATTTTTTAGAAAATAACCGATCGTTTCGCTAGATAAGACCCTTCTTCCTCTGCATTTAGAGCCCTTTGAATGCTCATTTATACCCATTTTGGAATTTCAAACTCACAGGCACCATAGAAGTCCACTATATGGAGAACATTCCTGAAATGTTTTCCTCAAGAAACATAATTTCTTCACGACTGAAGAAAGAAAGACACAAACATGTTGGATGACAAGGAGGTGAGTAAATTATCTGTACATTTTTGTCCTGGAAGTGAACTTCTCCTTTAAAGTATGCCAGATTGCAGTAATCTCTATGCATATTTTTATATTACTATTTAAAATAAGCGTTAATACTATAAAATAATTGCATATGAGAAAATAAATAGTTAATTTAAGCTTTTTACCTCTTTTCTGTCAAAGGTTTCTGTCAGACTTCAGTATGAATGGGAATTACCTGATTTTCCTAAATTCATTAGTGTGAAATTAAATGTTGTAAACTAGCAAAAGTAAAAGCTAAAATGACTGAATTCCTTGCTGTATATATGTAATGGTAACACATACTTTGGCTGTGACAAGCTCGCTTAAAAATAAGAAATGACTGTATCTATGTACACATGGGAGTATTTGAGATACTCATGTTTTCTACCTCAGGTTTTCTACTAGAGGTCCTACAGTATGTATGAAGTAATCTGGCATGTTAATTTCTTCAAGTCTCAATGTTTTTTTCTCTTCTTCTTTTTTTTTCTGCAGCAGCTCTGTAAATGGGAACCAGTTCGTTCTGCTCTTTAACTTGCCAGCTTTTGTTTGCTTTTATTTTATTTTTCCTTCTTGCCACTCCATAAAACATATTTTTCCAAGTCGCCATCCCAGCCTGGTATTTTTGTTGCTGTTTTCTTGGACGGAGAATGATTGCGTTTCACTTTGGAGGGCATTCACCCTTTCCCAGGGTTTCCCATTTATGGTTAAAGTTACACCGTGAATGTGTATCACCCCTCTCTACTGTAAAACCAAAAATCGGAGTTTATGCGGTGTAAATTTGGCCATTTGTGTGCTCTAGTGTCATTAGTGGTTCTTGTTATGGGTTTTTCAAAACCCCTAACCCTAAGTATTAAAAATTGCCTTGTAACTTGCCCCTGAATTCTTGTGCTACAGACATGTCCAATAGTGCGGTTTGTTTAGAAAAGGTGCGCTATTCCTTTTTTGTGATCAGACTTATGAAAGATGATAAAATGGCAAAAAGATTGATAAATGTACACATTTAGAGACCAAAAGACCTCATTTGACTTCGTTAAAAATCTAGTTTGTTACTGTAATTCAATGGCATTCAATGTAATACGACTTTATAAGGTCTGTTAAAGTTCGGACAGCTGCGTAACTCAAACTATTGCCTACTTGTTCTCAGAGCAGCTGCTTTTCAGGAACAAACTGGAACAATGCCTGTCAATAAATCTATGGCAGAGGTTCATCCATGAGGGATGCTGTGGGTTAGTGTGTAAAGGGTTTCTTGGGAAACATCTGGAGCTGAATTCCATGAAACACTCAAATGAGGTTTTGGCCATTTCAGAGTCAGCGGGAAGCACATCCCCTTAACCTTTTATCTTCGAGAGCAACAGAGAGGGAGGAGAGAAAGATACAGATGGGTGCAAAATGAAAGAGTGTGGGATGGAAAAAACAAAGGCTAAGGGAGGAGGATGGGATCTGGTAGGGGCATCTCGTGGTAATGGCGGGCCAAAAACAAACTCAGTGCAAGAATTCAAATGCTTTTTATGAGGTGTGAAATCAAGCTAACATGTGCAGTTCATAAGGCAACACATTTGGCATTTTCAGCCACGAGAGGCGCTATAGCCTCTTGTATATCATAACGTTTCTTTGTTTTAAATTTCCAGCTTATAGGATGTTTAGCCTGTGTCTTGCTAAGAGACTCAGCTTGGTCAAACACGCTTAGCGAGACCCCTGGACTGAAAATCTTTTTAACACACGACCAGACGGTGCAAACAGTCACGCTCTGCCCAAAAACAAACAACCCCCAACGGAATTACACACACTTATATGAGCAAACACAAATTCACACATGCCAGTGTGCATACAGGCACATATGAAGAGTGAAAACCAGCTAAAAGCCATCTCGGTCAAAAATGAGATAATGATACTGAGTGAATGCTCCTGACACATATTATACGTCCATCAAATACTTTTACTTCAAACTCGCTAAATTCCAGCCTCAGCCCCATCAGAAGTACCAGTACTTACATAGAAACCTATACAAAGTAGCCAGAAAGAAATGCTAATTTTAAAGAAATACGTCAGATGGATTTAGAGGCTTTTGCATCTGAACTCTTCATATGCACTCCTATTTCCTATTTTTGGAAAGAAATTAATACTTTTATTCAGCAAGGATGGTTTAAAATGATCAAAATTGATAGTTAAGACATATAATGTCACAAAATACAGGTGCATCTCAATAAATTAGAATGTCATGGAAAAGTTCATTTATTTCAGTAATTTAACTCAAATTTGAAACTCTTGTATTAAATAAATTCAGAGCACACAGACTGAAGTAGTTTAAGTCTTTGGTTCTTTTAATTGTGATGATTTTAGCTCACATTTAACAAAAACCCACCAATTCACTATCTCAGCAAATTAGAATATGGTGACATGCCAATCACAGCTAATCAACTCATTTCCTGAGCCTTCAAAATGGTCTCTCAGTTTGGTTCACTAGGCTACAAAATCATGGGGAAGACTGTTGATCTGACAGTTGTCCAGAAGACAATCACTGACACCCTTCACAGGGAGGGTAAGCCACAAACATTCACTGCCAAAGAAGCTGGCTTTTCACAGAGTGCTGTATCCAAGCATGTTAACAGAAAGTTGGAAGGAAAAAGTGTGGAAGAAAAAGATGCACAACCAACCGCGAGAACCGCAGCTTTGAGAGGCTTGTCAAGCAAAATTGATTCAAGAATCTGGGTGAACTTCACAAGGAATGGACTGAGGCTGGGGTCAAGGCATCAAGAGCCACCACACACAGACTTGTCAAGGAATTTGGCTACAGTTGTCGTATTCCTCTTGTTAAGCCACTCCTGAACCACAGACAGCATCAGAGGCGTCTTGCCTGGGCTAAGGAGAAGAAGATATTGGACTGTTGCCCAGTGGTCCAAAGTCCTCTTTTCAGATGAGAGCAAGTTTTGTATTTCATTTGGAAACCATGGTCCTAGAGTCTGGAGGAAGGGTGGAGAAGCTCATAGCCCAAGTTTCTTGAAGTCCAGTGTTAAGTTTCCACAGTCTGTGATGATTTGGGGTGCAGTGTCATCTGCTGGTGTTGGTTCACTGTGTTTTTTTGAAAACCAAAGTCACTGCACCTGTTTACCAAGAAATTTTACAGCACTTCAGGCTTCCTTCTGCTGACCAGCTTTTTAAAGATGCTGATTTCATTTTCCAGCAGGATTTGGCACCTGCCCACACTGCAAAAGCACCAAAAGCTGGTTAAATGACCATGGTGTTGGTGTACTTGACTGGCCAGCAAACTCACCAGACCTGAACCCTATAGAGAACCCATAGAGAGGAAAATGAGAAACAAGAGACCAAAAAATGCAGATGAGCTGAAGGCCACTGTCAAAGAAACCTGGGCTTCTATACCACCTCAGCAGTGCCACAGACTGATCACCTCCATGCCACGACGAATTGAGGCAGTAATTACAGCAAAAGGAGCACCTACCAAGTATTGAGTACATGGTACAGTAAATGAACATACTTTACAGAATGCCAACAATTCACTACAAATGTTTTTTATTGGTCTTATGAATTATTCTAATTTGTTCAGATAGTGAATTGGTGGGGTTTTGTTAAATGTGAGCCAAAATCATCACAATTAGAAAAACCAAAGACTTAAATTACTTCAGTCTGTGTGCACTGTATTGAATTAAGAGACTTTCAAAACATTAAAACATCTTACCAATCCCAAACTCTAAAATGTACATTAAAACTGCTGTAGATATGCATTTGGTTTACAGCAAATGTTTCTGAAATACTGTATCCTTAAATTATAGTTTGCTCCTGAAATATTTGATGAAAAAAAGACTGAAAAGACCACTGTACAGATAATGTTGGTCATTATCAAAACAAACCAATAATAACTCAACAGTGATGCAATAATCATCACACATCCATGAAAAATGACTAATCACAGGATGGAAGTGGATGCAAAATATGTCTAATGATTTTCTGAGCTGGAGACCAAAACAAAGTAAGCAAGAGAATCAAGTGCCCACCTTCTAAAACCTTTCTGCACAGACACCCACATTCATGCACAGCCACATCTGAAATATTTAGCTAATGTTTAAACAAAGTAGAAAACTTAACAAACTTGTGTGAAAATGTGTAGTGTATACAGTTACTATGTTGCTTGTATGTGTGTGTTTAGAAAGAATATGGAATATGTATTGGCTGTTACCTTGATCAATGTGTTCCATTTCTGGAATTTATTCAGTCAAACCCGCTTCGCTTCACACCATATGTATATCCAAATACGTATATCAGTAAAAGGTTCTGGCTGTGGGGATGTTATGGGGTGTGGTTTCTGAAAAAGCAGGTTCAAATCTCATGGCATGCTCAGTTCAATATCCACGATATCCAGGACATTCTGTACTGCAGTGAACTACAACAATGATCCTCATCAAAGGACACTTCATTAAAGGACGTTCTGTGCTTTCCATGGAAAATACAGGAATGAAAGCAAGGCTTAAGTGCTGATGAGCTCCATATTATTCACTGGTTGGTTGGTTAGTTTACTTTTTTGTTTGTTTAGTTAGTTGGTTGGTTTATAGTTTGTCAGTCAGTAAAAAGTTCCACAGATTATCAGTAAATAGTCAGAAAGTTAAAATTACATTTATTTGTGTGTTTTGTTGGTTGGTTGTTTACTTTACTTGCTTGTTTGTTTGGTTAGTTGGTTGGTTTATTGTTTGTTAGTCAGTAAAAAGTTCTACAAACTATCAGAAAATAAATGTAGTGCATTTTTCTTAGTTGGTTAGTTAGGTAGGTAGTTAAAACTCAGAAAAATGATTATCAGAAATTTTAGATCAGAAAAATGTCATAAAATTGAATGAGCATTTATTTAGTTAATTTGTTAGGTTATTAGTTAGAACGTTCCACACATCTTCAGATAGATCAGAAAACTTTGTAAACGTATTTATTTATCTTAGTTTAGTTTAGTTTATAGCTTGTTAGATGGTTGGTCGGTATAAAGTTCCACAGATTGTTAGAAAGTTAAAACTGCATTTATTTATTTGTTTTCCTGACTGGTTTGTTAGTTTACTTACTTTTTGTTTAGTTAGTTAATTAGTTAGTTAGTTGGTTGGTTGGTTTATAGTATCTTAGTCAGTAGAAAATTCCACAGATTATCTTCAGCTACCTCATAAAACTTTATAAACTTTTATTTAGTTTAGTTTAGTTTAATTTAGTTTTGAGTTAGTTGGTTGGTTTATAGTTTGTTAGTCAGTAGAACATTTCACAGATTATCTTCAGCTACCTCATAAAACGTTACAAACTTTTAGTTTAATTTAATTTAGTTTTGTTATCTCGTTAGTCAAAGTTCCACAGATTATCAGAACATTTTTAAAAAGTTGAAATTGCATTTGTTTGTTTTGTTGGTTGGTTAGTTAGTTGGTTGGTTTACAGTTTGTTGGTCAGCAGAAAGTTCATAAAACTGATCATAAAACCATTAGAAAATGTAGTGTATTTACTTATTTAGTTAGTTAGTTGATCAGTTAGTTAGTTTGTTAGATAGGTAGTTAGTTCATAGTTTGTTAGTCAGTATAAAGTTTATAAAGATTATCCACTGCTACTTCAGGAAATTGAAAGTGTATTTATTCATTTATTCATTAGTTTATAGTTTGTTAGTCATTTGAAAGTTCCACAGATTATCAGAAAATTGTCATACAACTGAAAGTGCATATATTTAGTTCATGGTTTATTTATTAGTCAGTAGAAAATTCCACAGATTACTATCAGCTACTTCATACAATTTTTAAACATTTATTTATTTAGTTAGTTTAGTTTAATTTAGTTTATAGTTTGTTAGCTCGTTAGTCAGTATAAAGTTCCACAGATTATCAGAAAAGTTAAAGTGCATTTATTCAGTTAGGTAGGAACTGTGGGTAGGTAGGTAGTTCATAGTTTGCTAGTCAGTATAAAGTTTCACAGATTATCCTCATCTTCAGATAATTGAAAGTGCATTTATTTATTTGTTTAGTTTCTTAGTTTATAGATTGTTAGTCAGTTGAAAGTTCCACAGATTATCAGAAAATGATCAGAAAATTAAAATTGTATTGATTTACTTTCATATTTATTTAGTTCATATTTTGTTCCTTGATTAGCCAGTAGATAAATTCACAGATAATCCATTCTGTAAAAAAATGAAAAAGAAGAAGAAGAAAAGAAGATTCAGATGCTGTAAAAAGCAACAAAAATATGTTGTAATATGTCCAAATGCATATAGTGTGCATTTATGGCATATGAAACCTAGTAAAAGCCAGTATATTGAAACACCAATGACCTTGTCACCATTCACCTCCTACTCATCTTCTTCATACGTCAAAGTCTTGGAACTGGAGTGTTTAAGCTTCATATAAATCTTGGGGAAATACTGACTTGTCATTGTGCTGCATGCGTGTATGACAAACTTGGCTTGGACATTTAGATTTTATCAGTATTGGATAAGTGCTTGCTAAATTCTTTATAATTATGTGTAACCATCAACTTCTATTTCTGAAATCAAAACATTTTGGCCGCAAAAAAAGCAGCTCAATGCAAACACGCAAATGAATCGCTGTGGAAAGCTGGATCTAATGATCGAGTAAAGAAGGACGTCTCATCTGGGGGCAATAAAAACTTCATTACTTTTTATTGGATTTACTTTTTTTTTATTAAAAACATTCCGGTTGAAATACTTCTCACACATGATTTATTAGATCATCAAGAATGGTGTATGGAGGAGTATCTACAGTTAACATTGCGGCTAACCAGTGTGTTTGACCTAATAAAGTTATCCGAGGTGCTAGGGGACGCAGTCGCGCAGCAGGTGGTCAGGGTCGAACAGTTCAGTGCTTTGCATGATGCACCCTCACTGACCTTATTTTTCGTTCTGTTTTTCAGCATGCAAATATTTCACACTCCCAGTTCAACCTGAATGTATTAACTCTAAGTAAATACTAAGCATGATTAATGGACATGCACACAAGCAGTCATGCACACACATGCTATTCCAAATTTTGCAAATCTTAAAATTAAAGTGATCATTCACTCAAAAACTGACAGCTGTCATTATTTTTTTCACGGTTATGTCATTCCATTTTGGCTTTCTTTCCTCTGTGGAACTCAAAAGGGTCATTCCGTGTCAAATCAACCACATTTGGGAAACTTCCTTGGCTCAAATTTTTGATTTTGTTAGTATTTTTTTCTGTATAAAGGCAAGCATAAATAGTGATGAAAGCCAAAATATTAAATGTCACAGATGTATATTTACTGAGTAATCCACTATTTTGTAGAGGGGGTCAAAATTGCAATTTTCACCTGAAATTTGGAGCCAATTTACAAGGGTGTAAAATAATTTTAAAAAGCAGGCAACATAATTATTTTATTTTTACACAGAGATTGGTAAGTCTATTAGTAAAATCTGTTGACTTTAGCAATCTTTGCTTGATTATATGCTAACAGTGACAGTTCAGAAATGGCAAAAAGCACTTCTTGTGTTTTTTTGACTCAAGTTTGCATGCCTGTAACTCAAGAAGTATTAAAGATATCTTAAAATTCTTTTAGGTTCTGGTTCTTAACAAACTTATCTTTTGGTATCTGCATTTTAAAGGCCCCCGTTTGTTCAGTTCCAGAGATATGGAGATCCTAACAAACAAATGTGTACACATTTGTACACATTTACAGTGGTAAAAAATTAAACGTTTCCACAACGCTTTCCACAAAAATATTAAGCAGCACAACTGTTTTAAGCACTGACAATAAGAAATGTTTCTTGAGCAGCAAATTAGCATATTAGAATAAATTTTGAACGATCATGTGACACTAAAGACTGGAGTAATGATGCTGGAAATTCAGCTTTGCATCAAATAAGTTACGTTTTAAATTTCTGATTAAATGCAGTTTGGAAGAACATGTTTCGTTCAAAAACATTACAAAAAAACTTTTGAATGGTAGTGTGCATTAAATGTTTTTGACCTTCTAAAAGGACAAAAGGATAGATAGATAAATAAATCAATAATAAACACAATAACTTGTGCACTACATTTTAAGTCTTCTGAAGCCTCATGTGAGGAAAAGACTAAAATTTAAGTCATTATTCACATTTGCATCATTATTCACATAGCAGTCACCATTCATTTTCAATGTGTGGCAAAGAGCAGCTTGGAAAGTTTGTGCCTCCTTTTGTGCACCACAGAAGAAATCCAATCCAAAACCACTACATTAGGGCTAAATGAAGAGTTTCACAGGACTGCACAGTTGAGTGCTAGAGCAACACCGCTCCAGATCAACTTTGTGTTGAGACAGTTACATCTTTGCAAAAAAGCCAGTACATAAGAAGTGCATATGTAAGCCATTGAGTTAATAGCATGTATGTGCGTCCGTGTGTCTATTAAAAATGGCAGGGTGTGTATCTGAGGGCAAGTATCTGCGTATGAGTGGAAGAGACCGAGCCTGTGGTGTGTGTAGAGTTAAGCGAGCGTGGGTGTGCACGTCTGGGTCTGGTTTGGGCTTTTCTGAAGCGATTTGTAATGATATGCTGCTCTGTCTGTACAACGTGTATTTGTGCCCCAGTGAGACATACAGAACATACTCTCATTAAGTTAAAAGGACGGCGTCCAACCACAACGACTTTAGAGCAAACGCACACACATATGCCAGTGCACTGGCCAGCACAAATTCAAATGGGATTGCCGGCACAGACACACAAACACACATATTGCCAGTGCCATAAAAAGCAGAGAATTTGGACAAATAACATTTCCACCATCATATTAGGGTTACTTGAAAGAGACTGCTAAGAGCTACTCTACTGAAAGAAAAGCAACAGAGAGACATTTTTTGATGGGATTTTCTGTTTGGTGAGATTCAAATTATATCATGTTCTAGTCATTTTTTAAGGGTTCAGATTCCTAACTAATAAATCTTGTTGCAAAATAATGAATAGTTATCTGCCCAGATGATGTCAGCATTGATGTTTCTTGCTAATATGCATACTAATATTGATTATATTGATATGTGTATGTGCTTGTAATTGCATGTGCGATTTTCACACGTCATATGGTGTGACATAGGTCCTGCGGTCCACGGGTATCAGGAGATCAAATCGACCAATCAGAGCGATTTGAATAAAACGGATGCAATCTGTCAGTCAGCCCACTGTGGCGAAAGTAATCATAACCCTCCTCCCCCATAGCCGTGATGCTACAGGGGTTAAATGATTGTGTGCTCACACACAAACACACACACACACACACACACACATTCACAAAGGCCGCCTTTCAGTCTGTTATATACAGTGGTCCTTTACTTGATCAGAATGACATATTATTAGACTAGCGTTCCCTGCAACAACAAACCTATAACAATTTGCATTCTTCTTTTTATTAGTATTCTAAAATTAAATAAGTATAACAATAAATGTTTTTTTTTTTATTGGAATCTCTGGAATTTTGATGGTCCTTTTAACACATTCTGTTGACTGTAAGTAACACTGAACTTACATATTTACTAATTCTCACTAGAGTATTAGTAGAGTATTACTAGATTAGCAAGGTTGGGGTTAGATTAAGTTGACATGTACTTGCAAAGTTACTTATAGTCAGTAGAATATCTGTTGAGAGACCATCACAATAAAGATCTAGCAGATATTAAGCAAGACAGTCTACTAATACTCTAATGAGAGTTAGTTGACATGTAGATGCAATGCTACTTATTTTCAACAGAATGTTCAATAGGGACCATCAAAATAAAGTGTTACCCACAATTCTGACTTTTTTTTTTTTCAGAACTGCTTGATATAAACTTGCAGTTCTGACTTTCTTCTTGTTGTTGTGAGATATAAACTTGCAGTTGTGAGTTATAAGGTCAGAATTGTGTGATATAAACTTGCGACTGTGAGAAATAAAGTTGCAATTCTGAGAAATAGTAAGTCAAAATCGCAAGATATAAACTTAGAATTCTGACTTTTTTTTCTCAGATTTGCAAATTTCTATCTCCCAGTTGTGCGTTTGCTTTTCTCAGAATATCTTAATTGTAATTCTGACTTTATAACATGCGATTGCGAATTATTAAGTAAGAATTGAGATATAAAGTTGCATATCTGAAAACATGTAACTATTTTTTTCCCCTCAGAATTAGACTTTATCTCAAATTGCAAGTTTATATCTCACAATTCTAAAAAAAGTCTTGTGAGAAAATTGATACAAACTCGCATTTGCAAGGATTTCTTGCTATTCTAACTTTATAACTCAAAATTGTGAGGTTATATCTTGCAACTGCGAGAAAAAAAGTCAGAATTGTTGTCACGCCCATGGACTGTCTGTGTTTTCTCCCCACGTGCTCCTCATGACCCAGTTTCTCCCATGTTTAATTGTCTCATTTGATTCACCTGTGTCCCATTAATTACCCCTTGTTTAGTCCTGTACTTAAAGTGTTGTCTGCCCCATGTTTCCTGGTCTGATGTTATATGTCTTCATGGAAGTGCTACATGTGTGTCCTGCCTGTCTTGTATTACCCCTTTCTGTGGATTATTAAAGAATGTTATTTGTGATTCTCCTTTGTCTCTGCGTTCCTTGATTCTCACAGTAAACATGCTGACAGAACACCAGACCAAGAATCCTCTTGGAGTATGCGGGGAAGGTCCAGAACAGTGAGTTCAGCAGATTGTCAGTGCAGTGTCGTTGAATGCCATTAAAACGGCAAGCTGGCTGAACTCACTGTTCTGAACCTCCCAGACACCAACAGACTGAGCTGAGGGAAGCTAACATTCAGTGTCTGGAGAGTGTCAATCCCCAATCCAGAGCACAGCCAGACCTAGAGCCCAGCCCACCATCTCCCCACTGTGTGGAGCCCAAGCCAGAACCCACCTATAACAAAAAGCCCACGACCGATGAGTCATCGCCAAATGGAGCGACAGAGGACCGCCGTAGAGCTGGAGCTGCTAGTGACGTCAGACCAGGTGCGAGAGCCAGCTACAATGCCTGCAACGAGGGAAAAAGCCATGGACATCGAGATTGTGGAGAGGAACTCCGCCCACTGCACTGTAGCTAAGGGTGAGCTAATTGTAGATGCCAACCTGCTCCTTCTCTTCCCTCATTCGCCGGACCCCTCTGTCACTCCGGTTCCCACGTTAAGCCCAGAGAAAGTTGCTGTTCCTGAGTCTGGCCCAGGGGGGCCTAAGATCCCGAGTCCTGCCCAAAAAGTGCTTCTATTCCCACCTCCAATCCAGAGAGGGCTCCCGTTCCTGACTTTAGCCCAGAGCGGGTTCCTGTTTCAATGTCTAGCCCAGAGAGGGTTCCTGTTCCCAAACCCAGCCCAGGGAGGGCTTTTGTTCCAGAGTGCAGCCCTGAGAGCCCGGAGGCTCACAATTACCCATTCACCTGCCCGATCCTGCCTCCTCTCCCGCTGTTGTCTGGCAGCCCCTCTGTCACCCTCAGCCCACCATCTGTGCGGTGGGATCATCATGGGTCTGCCAGTCTTCATCGGTGTCATGGCTGGAGGTGGAGACAGGGCTCCTAGCTCCCTCCTCTTCGCTGTGGCCCGGCAGTCCACTGCCTCCGCCGGGCGCCCTCGTCCCTCTGGCTCTGCCTTGGTCTGTTGTCGACCATCAACTCATAAACAACTAGTAAACAAATGTTTGGGGAGCTGACTTGTACCACCTCACCGCTGCAATGTCATGTGAAAACACTTAAAATGGCATGGTTTCAGCAGTAAGATATACTCGGAAGTATATCTTACTGCTGGTTCTCGGAAGTGGAAGTCGTCATAGTTGAAAATTATCTTGTGCTCCCGCACATATCACATTAAAAAAAAACGGCTGAACTTGTTCAGCATGACGCAATTGGTCATGAGACACACAAGAGCCAATGGCATTTCACAACCAAAGCCAGAGATTGTCGTACTATAGGGAGATGAGAAAAAGCATAATGGCTAAGTTGGATCACGTGTCCATTGAATTTCAGTCAGAGTTGTACGACACTCAATCACCATTTACGGATACCATAGGAACCATAAATTCTAAAAATAGTTGAATCCAAAAGTATTGTTTAGTGTAAAATATGTTTAAGATTAGCAGATAGGCTGTTGATTCATTAAATGATAAAACGTCTTCTCTAAAAAGCTGTTTATTTAGCGTAGTAAAGCCTCTGGTCTCCTTTCCAACGTACCGCCAGACCGGAAGTGTTAGCTTTAGCCATTGTGCTTTTCCGGCTAATGGTTCCAGGCCTGCCTTCTAGTGGCTTTGCCAAAGCTGACGTAATGCTTCTTCTGATGGCAACTTTTAAATTTGTGCACAGACTGCACACAGAATGAGCTTTACGGTGGGCAGAGATGGCGATCGCTTCTATTCCTCCCAGAAATCAATAATTTTAAATTGGAAGACTTGGGATATTAATACTTTGTAAATAAAGTGTGACTGTAGTTGTTATATCCTGTGTTTTATATTGACAAATGGTTAGGTTTAGAGGCAGTGGTTGGTTAACGTGCTCATAAATGTGTAAATAGTTAATATAAAAAAAATAGTTTTGACTTTTACACTGAAAAATAAAAAAACACACCCCAACATATATACAATTTTAATGGTAAAATTATTACCATTATAAAATTCCCAATGCCTTTCACATCAGCATATTGACGCCAAATGTGTCTTATTTAAAGCAATGGAGGACCTTGCATGTCGAAAAATGATGCTAAAGGAGCATCAAAAAGTGACGTCAAGGGATCCTGACCAAGCGTCAATATGTGACGAATTCGGAGTGAGAATGTGTTGACTTTTCCAAACAGCCAATGAGGCAGTAAACCCCTGCACCTTTCAGTTGCTCTGCCCTTTCAAAGTGAATAGGTCATAGTGATGCTAACAAGGAATTTGCCCAAAGTGTTTATGCTAGGGTATTACTTGTGTAACAGCTAGAAAGTGTCACAGGAAAAGTGTGTCGGGGTGAGTGTGCGCTATTTTTGAATGTGTCATGCCTTTCATGAGTGGGCAGCAAGTGGTCCTCGTGCTCGATCTGTTCACAACGCTGATGCAATTTCCCTCTACTGGTTGCAAGCCTGTCCGGCTCTTCATTGACAACCGATGCATGTGTAAAGAACATGTCTGTTATGCAAATGCATGAATACCCACCAAACAAGCATACATAACCTATACATTTCACAACCCGTGGAAGGCATTCAGCCCCTGTAAAATATTCAAGGCTGGCGTTGAAGTCACGTCACTGAACAACCAATAAAACGCACAGACGTCAGACCAGAGATTAAACGCTCAAATGGGGATTTCCATCACCTAGTTCATAAAAGGATTTGCTTATGTACGAACGCACATATCTTTAGCACCTAAAGAAACGTTATCTTGTGTGAGAGTTCTGTATGTTTGTGAGAGGTCATGAAAGTTTGTGTTTGTATATCATTTACTGAACTGGGTAATGAAAGCTTTATTACTCACCCTTGACCTTTGAACTCTAGACACATTCTCCCGCTGACCTCGCACACACACAAGCCTAACCTTGACTTTTGTAAATGCTGACTCCAATAATCTCTGGATATCTGGCTACCAGACAGTAGAGCCGCCACATACTGCAGATGGCTGTTTAAAACAGCGAAATGTCACACAGACCGACTGAGTGTCATGAGACAAACCTTTATAGCATCTCACTTTACTGTCACTGTATCCAGACGCTCCTCAGTGTGATTTATGATTCATGAGGTTTTAGTACTATAAAATGATTTGTATGTTGGACTCAATTAAATAATGCTTACAACAAATGCATGTTTTAACCTAATACAACTTTCAGGAACTCAAGTAATGCATGTCTTTGCAACTTTTCTATTGAAATATGCCAGATGTCATAATCATCACAATTACAAGCTGTAATCATCGCCTAACATATTCATTATGTTCATTACTTTTCTATTGAAATATGCCAGATGTCAGAAGTTAACTGCCTAACTGAATACATGATGTTTACTTACCACATACAAGCTGTGTGTTACTGCCATGTAGATATTCGTTTTGACACACTTACAGCCAATGTCAAACGTTTACATACACTTTGCAGAATCTGTATTTTACCAAAATAAGAGGGATCATACAAAATGCATGTTATTTTTTATTTAGTACTGGCCTGAATAAGATATTTCACATAAAAGACGTTTGCATACAGTCCACAATAGAAAATAATAGCTGAATTTATAAAAATGTCCCCATTCAAAAGTTTACATATTCTTGATTCTTAATACTGTGTTGTTACCTGAATGATCCACAGCTGTGTTTTTATTTTTGTTTAGTGATAGTTGTCCATGAGTCCCTTGTTTGTCCTGAACAGTTAAACTGCCTGCTGTTCTTCAGAAAAATCCTTCAGATCCCACAAATTCTTTGGTTTTTCAACATTTTTGTGTATCTGAAGCCTTTCCAACAATGACTGTATGATTTTAAGATCAATGTTTTCACACTGAGGACGACTGAGGGACTCATATGCAACTATTACAGGTTTAAACGCTCACTGATGCTCCACTGATGCTCCAGAAGGAAAAATTATGTATTAAGAGCCAGGGGGTAAAAACGTTTGAACAGAATGAAGAATGTGTACATTTTTCTTCTATTGCCTAAATATCTTTATCTATCTATGTATCTATCTATCTATCTCTCTATCTATTATTTTTTTATTACTGGCCTTCAGAAGCTACAAAAGATACTTACATGTTTCCCAGAAGACAAAATATGTTATTTTTACCCTGATCTTCGAATTCAAAATGTTCACCCGGCTCTTAATGCATTGTGTTTCTTTCTGAAGCATCAGGTATAGTTTGAACCTTTTATGTGGAATGTGTTATTCAGGTCAGTACTAAATAAAAAAATAACATACATTTTGTATTATCCCTCATATTGTGGTAAAATAATTAACATTTTGCAGATTCTGCAAGGTGTATGTAAACTTTTGATTTCAACTGTATCTCTTGTAACAGAATACTTCCTGATTGAAACATGAAAAAAAAGCATTTTCTGTAAAGCTGAAAATAAAAACCTGTGTATTTCTCCATGCTCAGTTCCTTTAACAATCCCCAAACCCCTCCATTTCTTTCTTCTGAGGCACTGGTTTGTGAATTCTCTATTCTCTATTTTCTATTGATACTGAATGATCCAGTTATGGTTATATTATGTAGAACCGATAGTTGATGTAGTAATGATATATTTGCAGGGTCCTGAAGCTGCATAACACCCCAAAACCGAAAAAGAAAAAAGAAAAAAAAAACAACAAAAAAAAAAAACACACCACCGTGCTTCACAGTATTTAAAAGTGGGCTGAAGGAAGAGAGAAGGTTATATGTAGCAGAGTCTATAATGATGGAGTGCACAAAAAAAAGAAGCGAGGAGACGGAGAGATACAGAAAGCAGAAGCAGATCCTGATGGTAAGTTGAGCCCTGAGAGCAGAGATTTACTGTTGGATGTGTGGAAGTCTTATTGCATTCAGAGAAACACTGCATGGGGGCACAAGAAATGAGTGGCTGTGTTTGGAATAGCGACAGCTAAAGGCTTATCTTACAGTCTTGTTTTAACAATGTTTCATGTAATTTTATGATAATGAAGAAAAAAGCAAAAAATAAATAAAAAAGCAAAAAAGCAAAAGCAAAAAATAAAAATGAAATAAAATAAAAAAATAACAATCATTAAGTAGATTATTTTTGTAGTATGAGGACATGTGACAATGTAGCATGTGTATAAACATCATAGCATGCAATGTATTCTGCACAATAATTCATAAGCAGTAAGTTGATTTTCCATTCCAAACACGGCCAGCATGTGTGTGGGTGTGGGTTTAATTCATTTCTTTCTGCTTGTGTGTGTACTTGAAAGGAAGAGAGGCTTGTTTTTTGACACTATCATCATAACACACAGAGAGAGAGAGAATCAGTCAGGAGGAAGTGAAGCGACGAGCATTTAGAAGATTTCAGGAATCTAAATGCTGTGCCAGTTATACATACACACAGAGGAGCTCACACACACTGGTTTAGAGGTAGGGGTTCTGAGAAATGCTGCTTCAGGGCCTGCTTCCCTCATAAACACGATGAATTCTGGGAAACTGTGACAACCAAAGCAGAACAGACAGTTTGTGTGAGTGTGCTAGAGATTTGATGAGATACATGTTGCTGTATTTCACAGCTTTTATTCCGTTGTGAAAAATATTAATTGTGACATGATAAATTGTATCAAATGCACTTGGTAGTGTACTTCAGATCCTAGAAGTATAATAAAAAGTGCTACTGTTATGACAGCTCTCGGAAGGATCGGCATGGTAATGTATATGACAGTGTTAATGTATGCCAATACTATCAATACATCCACAACATGCTGCTGTGAGCATGTAAGAAATACTGCTGCTGCACATATAACATATGAATAACCCCCATATTTTTGCTTCTGGGAAACATGTAAGCATCTTCTGTAGCTTCTGAAGGGCAGTACTAAATGAAAAAAATATGAAATATAGGCAAAATAAGAAAAATGTACACACCTTCATTCTGTTCAAAAGTTTTCACCCCCCAGCTCTTAATGCATCATTTTTCCTTCTGAAGCATCAGTAAGCATTTGAACCTTCTGTAATAGTTGTAACTTCAAAATTATCCTGCAGAAACTGCAGAAGTACCGACCCAGTATTTACAAAGTGAACGTGCAAAGAAGATCAAATGCACTTTTACACTTTACATAAAAAGCTAAAACAGCCATGAAGGATGATTTTGAAGTTGGAGAAGAAAATAAGATGGGAGTTTTTCTACCCTAACTGTCTTGAACCAGAATACACAGAGTACACAAAGAGCTAGACAAGACGAGCAGTTGAGATTAAAAAGTATATAAATTGTAATTTTTTTAGAATATAAAGACATGAACATCTTAGATGACAAGTAAATTAGTCTGTAATTTTTTAAGTGTACTTAAAGTGCTTTTACACACAAAAAGTGAACTCTGTAATAATGTCAAAAGAAAGGTTTTACTTATTTTTAATAAATGTTTAATATTTTGTTTTCCTTTAAATAAGTACACTTATTTTGATGTTCACATGTAAGTACTGCATTATTTTATCCATAGTTTTTTATATTACATTTAAGTTAATATATTACTAAATTGCAAGTTTGTCATTACAAATGTGTAATTAGAAATACATTTAAAATAATTCCAAAATCCATAGTTTAAAGACAATATAAATTACATATAAAGATTTTCATAAGTCCTACTTAAGTGTTTTTTTTTTTGAGAAAAATTTCAGGAATTATTTCCATATAGTGGACTTCTATGCTGCCCGCGAGTATGAACATCCAAAATGCAGTTTAAATGCAGCTTCAAAGGGCTGTAAATGATCCCAGCTGAGGAAGAAGGGTCTCATATAGCAAAACGATCTGTCATTTTCTAAGAAAAAAAGTATATACTTTTTAACCTCAAACCTCAAAAAAAAAACAAAACAAACATAATTTCTTTATGACTGAAGAAAGACAGGCATGAACATCTTGGATGACAACGGGGTTAGTAAATTATCTGCAAATTCTTGTTCTGAAGTGAACTACTCCTTTAAATGTAACAAAAAGGAGTTCAGTTAAAGGATTAGTTTACTACTGAATTAAAATTTTCTGACAATTTACTCCCCCCCGTGTCATCCAAAATGTTCATGTCTTTCTTCTGTCAAGAAATTAAGGGTTTTGAAGAAAACATTCCAGGATATTTCTCCATATAGTGGACTTCAGTGGTGATCAACGGGTTGAAAGTCCAAATTGTTTCAATGCAGCTTTAAAGGGCTCTACACGATCCCAGCCGAGGAATAAGGGTCTTGTCTAGCGAAACGATTGGTAAATTTCTAAAAAAAAAAAAAAAATGATATGCTTTTTAACCACAAATGTTCATCTTGCACTAGCTCTGTGATGCACAAGACTTCACACATTATGTAATCACATTGGAAAGGTCACGCATGGTTAGTACTTCGATTTAAAAAGGTAGGGTAGGATGAAAAATTCCAGCTCATTTTCTCCTCCAATTAATTTCCTTTCAACTGAAGAAAGAAAAACATGAACATCTTGGATGACATGGGGGTGAGTTAGTTTTTTTTTTTTAGGAAATTTTAATTCTTTAGTGAACCAATTCTTTAAATTCATTAAAAGGTAATTAGCAAAGATTCTAAAGATGCAAAATAAGACTAATGGTTGAATAAAATAAAAACCATAAATGTATCAGATCACTCGCTTTCTCTTACACGGTTAATGTGTGAAGCTTCTGATCTGTCAGTGATGCTCATCTTTCGCCTCCACCCCTGTCCCCCATGCCTACTTATGTCTTTTCCTCACCCCCTTGGCAAATGATGAGGCATCAGCTGATTTGGTGGAAGGGATTTGGTGTTCCATGAAGTCTATTTAAAAGTGCCAATGCATTGCTTTCTCTCTTTCTCCCCCTACTCTCTGTCTTTGACTTTTTGACTTCTACAATCTCTCTCTTTCTCAGCTGTATTTATGATATACAGTTTTTTTTTTTTGGCTTGCAAACTAAGACCCATGTCTTTATGTCCGTTTTTATCAGTCTTCATCTCTCCGCCCTGCTGCATATGGAAAAACCTCACAAAGTCCAACTCACCAGCTATTTAGGACTCAATCTGAGCTATAAGTACCCTGGAGTCTATTCATAGACTAAATCTCTGTTTAGCTGATTCTAGCCCCCCGCTCATGCATATATACTTAAATTCATGCACAAACATACAGACCATATCATGTTTTCTATATTATTCTTTACTAAATGCCTTTCGTTACCACGTATCCCAGAAAATTCCAAACTCTAAAGTATCTGGTAAAAGTGCAAGACATACATACCAGCCGTGACTGTGGATGTTGTACAACTCTGCAAACACTGATGCATTAGGCAAGACTGATTATCTGTGATGTAATGCCTTAAATGCAAACTTCAAATTTGATATTGTTTTTTTGGCCTCCTGTTAACGTTTTTTTTCTGGGTGTCTTGGAATGTCTATCTGGGTTTCTAAACATTAGAAAGCATAGTTTTACACTGCGGTTCAATATGGCTTTTATTTTGACAAACCATGTGTGACTGATGATTACAAAACAGTCCAAATACCAGAGAGCGTTCCCTCTCCTCATTCCTGTAGCTACGGATGCTAAAGGGGAAGTGTGTGTGTGTATGTGAATATCTGATTGCTGTTAAGTAGACTTTTGTACAGATCTGAAAACCATTGATGCCACCAGCACAATTCCACACTTCTTGTTCATAAAAGCCCCTCTGGAGATTTAGATCACTTGTTGGTCTGGAACTATTTTCTCTTTCAGCGCCAACGCCATCCATAGGAGAGCTCCTCGCCGTGAGATAGAAAAGTAGGCCAGTGTAAAAGAGGATATCTGGCATGGCCATAAAAAGATGGACAGGAAGAGAGAGAGCGAGAGCGTGCCAGGAACATCTAATTAGAGGAAGACGTACAAAAAGCCAGACGAAGAGAGGGAGTAAATCATGTAAGGCGTAACGTTGCAGCTATTTAAGTTTAAATGTATTTGTTTGTTTAGGTAAATAAAATTTAATTAATCGTTTTATCAGTTGTGAACCATTTTTTTTAATACTTTGATTAATGGATATATTATGAATTTGTGATTGACTATGGGTGACTTTTATTTTGAAATGACATGGATATATAACCTGTAAAGAGCAATATGAGGAAGGAAAGTCCAGGAGTGACTATATAGCTATATGATTATCAGTGTTAAAGTAATGTAACTGATTACATTTGATTACATTTTGATTACTTTTCAAAAATTTGAACAAACATTTTCAACTGTTAATCAGTTTGAAACATTTAAACCAGACTTTGATTACTGTCAGACTTTCAAAATCCTTCATCACTTGAATTAAGATAAAAAAAAAAAATAATTTAATTTAATTTAAAGCACAGCCACCACAAATCAGACTTTAGCACCTTACTTTGAGAACGTTCTGAGGTTAAATACTGGTTTAAAATCATAACAAGATATAGTTTAATAGCTATGATACTGTTTTTGAAATCAAATCTTTGCATAGCTATGACAGGACATTTGCATCTAACAATGCCTTGGGAAAAAAGCAGTTAATCTTAAAAAAATAAAGCATATACATAAATCGCAATATTTTAGAGCAGTCAAGGCAATTTTGGAAAGAAATCAATCAAATCTGTATGTGTGTGAAAATATTCAGATGTAACCCTGAAATTTTTTTTTTTTACATTATTATTTATCATCAGCTTGTTTTTGTAGGTCATTATTTGATTGAAAAATGTTTCACTATTCCAAAAGTTATATATACTACTATTTATTTGTGTGTATTTGTGTGTGTGTGTGTGACAACAAAAATATTTATTATTAATATTGATAATAAATATCACCAAATCAGCATATTAGAATGATTTCTGAAGGATCATGTGACACTGAAGACTGGAGTAATGGTTTCTGAAAATTCAGTAATTTTAAAACGTAATAATATTTCAAAATATAACTCTGACTATATTTTTTCTTAAATAAATTCAGCCATTGTGAGCCAAAAAAAAAAAAAAAAATTAAAATGGTAGAGAATAAAAGTTCACTGAATGGGGACCAGGGTATGTAAACCTCTAAAAAAGAAAACAAGACAGATATACTTTTTTTTTTTGACAGCTTTCGTCATCATTAACTAACTGAATGAAAAGAAGCAGCTTGTACGTTCTGCTAAATGTCTCCTTTTGTACTTCATTAAAAAAAACAAAGCTTGCGATCAGTGAGATTTGTTTTTCATCTTTTTTTCTTTCTTTTTTGCTCTTCAAGGGTGTGTATATTTGATTACAAATACAGACAAAAAACAGTAATATTGTGAAATATTATTGCAATTTAAATGAGTGGTTTTCTATTTTATTATACTTTAAAATATAATTTATTCCTGTGATGCAAAGCTGAATTTTCAGCATCATTACTCCAGAATTCTGTTTCACATGATTCTTCAGAAATCTAATATGCTGATTAATTTTCAATGTTAGAAACAGTTGTACTGCTTAACTATTTATTTATTTATTTATTTATTGGAACCTGTAATACTTTTTTCAGAATTCTTTGATGAATAAAACATTAAAAGAATCAACATTGATTTAAAATAGAAATCTTTTTTTTTTTTACCGATCAAAGTTTAAGTTTTATTTTTCTTTCTTTCTTTCTTTGAAAGAAATTAATACTTTTATTCAGCAAGGATGTGTTAAACTGATACAAAAAGTGATAGGAAAAACTTATATTTGATAGAAAAGATTTCTATTTTGAATAAATGCTTTTTAACTTTTATTCATCAAAAGAATCCTAAAAAAAGTATCACAGGTTTCCAAAACATTTTAAGCAGCACAACTGTTTCCAACATTGATAATAAATCTGCATAATAGACTGATTTTTGAAGGATTGTGTGACACTGAAGACTGGAGTCATGGCTAAAATTCAGCTTTGCATTACAGAAATAAATGATATTTTAAAGTATATTAAAACAGAAAACTTATTTTAAACTGCAATAATATTTCATAATATTCCTTTTTTCTGTATTTTTGATCAAATAAATGCAACTATAATGAGCATAAGAGACTTAAAAAAATATTTAAAAATCCCAAACATTTGAACGGCAGTGGAAACTTCCATAGTTCCATTTTAGATAAATGCAGAAAAATAAATAAATAGATATAAATGCAAATGTCAGTCTTGTCTACTTGAGTGCTGCTACCTGTGTCTGTGTGTGATGAGGTAATGGCTAGTGAGAGCTCTTATCAGCTGGAGAGGGGGACCAGGTGCATTTCCTGAACTCTGGGCTCTAGTGCCACAAAAGCTCCTTTGTCCAAGCCTGTTCCCTGACTCTGCACTAAAGCGGTGATTCAGCCCGGCTCCTTCCCCTCTCCAACCTGGTCCTTCTCTTTCTCTCTTCCTGCTCCAGAGAGACCAATTAGAGACAATGCAAGTAGGTTAGACTGCCCATTAACTGAGGGCATTGTTGAGCACAATGCCAAGAGGATTGTACGCTAACAATAAAACCCATAAGCCGGTACTAGAGTGTCACTGACATTGTTGGGCTAAACCAAGAGTGCCATTTTGTTCCTATGGAGTGTGTGAGTGTGTGTGTAGTCGGGAGCGAGTGTGCGCTGGGTCACAGACTGCACAGACGAGTTTCTCGTCACTTAAATAGAATCTCTGTGTTCCACTTTTCTATCCTATCTCTTTATCCCTTTCTGTTCCTGGACATCTCCATCTCTCACCCACTGACCCCCGCGCGCACAAAGACAGAGTCAGTCTCTCTACACCCCTGATAATGATGGGAAAAGGATGATGTAATGCCCCCAGCTGAGGGGTTTTGAGTGAGATGAGGTCGCTTTTAAAAGGCAAACTCTCGTGGGCCTGTCTGGGGGTCTTGACCTCTGACCTCGGGGGTCACGGCTTCGCTCACTATTGAGGGCAATCGGTTTTGATAACCACTTGCTTGTGCATTTACAGCACAAATACGTAAACATACAGCCATCCTTCAAGTATCTGAGCATAATGAATGATGATGTGTCTTGTTCATTTAAATGTCTTTATGGTTTGCCCCATATACCTCAGATATATTTATAGATAGACAGAGGCGTACCTACATGAAGTGGGGGCCCCAGGCAAAATTAATCAGTGAGGCCCTTCTAAAAGACTTTTTTTGTTTTTTTGTTAATGCATCTTTGTTGCTTAGTGATATAATTATACAACATATGAAATGTGGACAAAACACATCTAATAGCATATGATGGACAAAACCTGTGCAATCAAATCTATAGAATTGTCTTCTTTTCTGGAATTGTTGTTGCCAGAAGCCCATCAACCACTGGACTTCCATGACTGACTAATGAAATAACACAGAGAGTACCTTTCGATTTTAAAGAAATTGCGGATCCATCCTTATATATATATATATATATATATATATATATATATTTTATTTTTATTTTTTCATTTTTAATCAATTATTATCAATTACAAAAGGCTGTAAAAATGGGAATGTTAAAATATTTAAGGCACAGTTGTTGCATGACAACCTAGCCCATTATTATTTGCTTATGGAAACAATGACAAATAAAATGTGTTATAATGTGTGGCTAGTGGAATAGAGTGTGGGCAGAAACATAAATTGGTGCCTACAGTATATGCTTTCAGTTGTCCTGTTTCCTCTTTTCTTCCTCTTTTTTTCACTTCAGGCTGCCTGTCAGATTTGTCCACTTCATTATGTTTAACGTGCGTGTTTATGCGTGTCTACAAATCTTTTCAGTTCATTCCTAAATTGTGCAAACTCAGCTTCCATAGGAATGGATTAAAAATGCTTGTGTCCCGCGTGCTGCTCCGCTCCAGATCATGCATTTTTTTAATCTACAGCATCGCGAGGATGCGCTGCACCTGTTTGAAAAAAACGGCCGAGGCACAAAAAGCGTAATCAGTGTAATGAAAGTGTAATGGCCTCATAGCGGGGATAGAGAGATGTCGCTGCGTGGTATAGCAATTTAATTTCAGTTTATTTAAATGGTCATTGGGGGCTCCCTTAAAATGCGGGGCCCCAGGCATTTGCCTGCCTTGCCTGCCCCATTGCTACGCCTCTGTAGATAGATAGACAGGTTGCATCTAAACAATCATTCTGTGAGACACCAAGTAGCACTTTTTTTTAAGTATCTTAAAGTAACTTGTTTACTAAAGCCTTTCCAAGGCCCTATGATTTTGTGGACGGAATCGCGGAATCCGCTTATAAAAATGGAATTTGCTGTATAATGTGGAATGTCATGGAATGGGCCAAATTTTGGAGGAATAGATCAAAACTATGTCAGTACACTTAAATCAAAACAAGTGTTTGTTTAGCTACAAAAATAATATTTAAATATAAATCCTGTACTTTGTGTTTCTGTGTGAATGAATGGCGCAAATATGTGGTTTCGTTTACTACACACATACTGAAATGTGCGTGATGGTCCCAGTGTTTTCATCCTCTGCCGCCTCAATATATGACTACATGAACACATGAACTTGAAGTTGAAACTAAAAGTTTGGTTTAACTTGAAACTGTGACAGAAATATATTACTTAATGCAATGATACTACTACTACTACTAATAAAATTATGAATAAAACTTTATTTTTAAGGAATATTTACCAGAAAAATGTAAATACACAAAACAGTAGTTCTCAAAAAATAAATAAATAAATATGTATATATATATATATATATATATATTTATTTATTTTTTTAATCAATGACTGTGATATGTTTTGATTATTACAATTTAATGAAACCATTGAAATGGAATCCAGAAAATTAACGGAAAACAGAATTTGGTCACCATTTACCTCACGCAGTGCAACACATTTCCTTCGCATAAAGTTGATAAGGTTGTTGATTGTGGCCTGTGGAATGTTGGTTCACTCCTCTTCAATGGCTGTGCAAAGTTGCTGGTATTGGCAGGAACTGGAACACGCTGTCATATACGCCGATCCAGAGCATCCCAAACATACTCAATAGGTGACATGTCTGGTGAGTATGCTGGCCATGCAAGAATTTTGATGTTTTCAGCTTCCAGGAATTGTGTACAGATCCTTGCAACATGAGGCTGTGCATTATCATGCTGCAACATGAGTTGATGGTCGTGGATGAATGACACAACAATGGGCCTCAGGTTTTCGACACGGTATCTCTGTGCATTCAAAATACCATCAATAAAATGCACCTGTGTTCACTGTCCAAAACATACGCCTACCCATACCATAACCCCACCGCCACCATGGGCCACTCGATCCACAACGTTGACATCAACAAACCGCTCACTCACACGACGCCATACACGCTGTCTGCCATCTTGCCTGTACAGTGAAAACCGGGATTCATCCATGAAGAGAACACCTCTCCAAAGTGCCAAACGCCATCGAATATATATATATATATATATATATATATATATATACACATTTGTTTAAATCAATAAATGTGATATGCTTTTGATTATTACAATTTAATGAAACCATTAAAATGGAATCCAGAAAATTAATGGAAAACAGAATTTGGTAAAAAACATAAATAAATTTAAGAAAAAGAAAACATTTCATATGTTTCAAATGTACTTTTTGTTTAGCTTTTAATAAATTTGCCGTTAAATTGTGTACAGTTCATGATTTCAATTAATTACACATTTTTTATTAGATATTTTCAAATAATATTTTGTCATTTAACCTTTAAAACAAAAAAAAGTCTAGAAAATGTAAAACAAAACAAACGAACAAAAAAAGAATCTATAAAAATGAAAATGGAAAAAAACATAAAACAGAATTTTTTGGGGACGAAGTTTTAAATAAACAAAGATTATTACAGTGTGCTTTACAAGAAAATAAAATTTCTATCTACTTTAAAATTTGCCCTTTATGTAATTCAATGTGTTACTTGCTGTTTTCTGGTAATGTGTGAGACTTCCATTTCATATAATAACAGCATGCAGAAAATGGTAAAACTGTTTGCACTACATACCATTGTGTTCATAATTAGGATAATACATTAAAATAATATGGTAAGACACACCAGTTTGCAACATCAAGCAGCAAATCAAGCTGTTTTTTACAGCTAAAAATAGCTGGAAGCGGATGAGACCGGAAGCCAGTCACATTAAATTTACAAATGCCCGCGCCCACTCTTACGGGAAAAATAAGGTGGATAGCGCCTCTCCACAATGGCACTGATAACCGAGAATCTTTGCATGATGCTAAATACACACCACTAGGTGTCAGTAAATAAAAGACGACTGCCATAAACTAAACATAAACTAAACTAACATAACCATAAACTAAAATTTACAAAGTGCACTTTTAATCCAAAGTGTCACACGCACCGAGTCACGTGAGGTCACGAGGTCCCGGAAGTAATCTCCGCGGGTATATAAACAGGAAGTAAGGTTCAGTCAGCACCGGACATTGAGTTCATGGTTTGTCTCTTTGTTGGTCGCCTCAACTTCACCAAATCAACTCACGTGAGTACCGCTCTGCGGACGTTTATATACCTTTCTGTGTGTGAATGAGACCGCGGGTTTCCCGGTGGAAATCTTTACTCCTTCGCTGGAGCGTTCTCAGACTAACTGCGTGGCTAACCTGCTCACTCGTGTGTATCCGCGTTTGAGTTCTCTGTCACGCTACACGGGGACCACTTCTCGATCGACCACTTCTCGTCTTGCCTCCGTGACAGAATGTCCGGGCCCGAGATGGCCCCGGCGGATTTGGGGCAGTTGGTTGAAGTGATCCGGCAGCAGGCTGGGGAGATTATGAATCTGCGGCAGGAGCTGGTGCATTTCCGGGCGGAGATGACCGCGCTGCGCGCCGAGACCGCGGGTCTTCGCGCGGAGTGCGAGGGACTCCGTTCGGATCTCACCGCCCTGCAGGCGGATCATGACGACCTGGCCGCTGCTACGGTTCCTCCCGCTGAACCGGTCCGCCAAAACCCCCCCGTCAGTCATCCCAAACTATCACTTCCGGACAAGTGGGATGGGTCCGGAAGCAAATGTGATGTTTTTCTCACCAACCTTAATTTGATTTTTGAGTTTCAGCCTTCCCGTTACCCCTCGGATCGCAGCAGGATTGCCCTACTCACCTCACTCCTCACCGGGCAGGCAGCCGAGTGGGCTACGGCGGTTCTGAAGGCCGACGGAAATGTGGCTCATTCATATCCTGCTTTTACCTCCGAGCTCAGAACCGCCTTCCAGCATCCTGAGAGCGAGGTGGAGGTTGACTCGCGGCTGTACCACCTCAAGCAAGGGAGTCGCAGCGTCAGCCGTTACACCACCGAATTCCGCACCCTTTCCGTTCAAACCACATGGTCCAACTCCGCTCTCCGCACAGCCTACTATGAAGGACTGTCCACCCGTCTTAAAGACGAACTGGCTGTGCGGGAGCGCCCTGACACCCTGGAGGGCATGATACAGCTGGCCCTCCGGGTGGATCAGCGGATGAGGCATAACACTAAAGCTGTCTTCTGTTCATTTTCAGGTTCCACCGGCTACCAAAGGGCTCCAGACTCATCCACCTTCCAGGCTGTCGCTGCGTCTCCGTCACCTCCACCGATCGCCTCAGAGGCCCACTCAATCGGAGCTGGGGAACCCATGCAAATAGGGCGCACCTCCCTGTCAGCGGCTGAGAGGGCCAGACGCTCCCGCGAGGGCCTGTGTGCCTATTGCGCCTCCCCGGACCACCATCGAGCTATCTGCCCTCTTCGTCCGGGAAACGGGCAGACCAGGTGAGGAGGGGGAGGTCCCCATCTGGTCCCCAGCTCGCGAAAACCTACCCCGAGCCCGTCTCTTCCCGGCTGCTGCTGCAGGTATCAATCCTCTTGGGCCACCAACGGATCGAGACCACCGCATTCGTTGATTCGGGTGCGGCTGGGAACTTCATCGATCAGGCTTATGCTGCCCAAATGGGGATTGTAACTGAGGCGTTATCCCAGCCCCTGAAAGTCACCGCCATTGACGGTCGCCCCCTAACTCTAAGTCCCATCACTCACCGCACTCAAGAGCTCACCCTCATCATTGACAATCACTCCGAGATCATCAAGTTCTACGTCACCAAGATTCCCTCACCAGCCATCATCCTCGGCCATCCCTGGCTCGTCACTCACGACCCCCTCATCTCCTGGACGTCACGCCGGATCATTCATTGGGGTGCGACCTGTCAGGAGCTCTGTCTCCGGGCCAGGGCTGGGACATGTTCAGGGGAGTCCGAGGCCCTCGACGTCGACCGCGAAGCTATCCCCGTCCAGTATCGCGACCTGGCCGAGGTTTTTAGCAGGCGTAGCGCGGCTCGGCTGCCTCCTCATCGCCCCTACGACCTCGCCATTGACCTCGTGCCGGGCGCGGTACCGCCCCGCGGCCACCTGTACTCTTTGTCGGTTAAAGAACAACTCGCCATGGAAGAGTACGTAGCGGAGGGTCTTCGCGCAGGGACCATTCGACCCTCCAGCTCCCCGGCGGCCGCGGGGTTCTTCTTCGTGAAAAAGAAGGACGGGGGTCTCCGTCCGTGCGTCGACTACCGGGGGCTCAACCAGATCACGGTCAAGAACCGTCACCCACTCCCTCTCACTAACACCGCCCTGGACGCCCTCTCTGGTGCCCACTTCTTTACGAAGTTGGATCTACGGAGCGCTTACAATCTGGTACGCATCAGGGAGGGCGACGAGTGGAAGACGGCATTCATAACCCCCACCGGTCACTACGAGACCCTCGTCATGCCCTTTGGCCTTTGCAACAGTCCAGCCGCTTTCCAGCACCTCATCAATGACGTTCTCCGGGACATGCTGGGTAGATGGTGCTACGCCTACCTGGACGACATCCTCATCTATTCCAAGACCTTAGATGAGCATATCCAGCATGTCCGAGCAGTCCTGCAGAGGTTGCTGGCCCACCAGTTGTACTGTAAGCTGGAAAAATGTGCTTTCCACCAGCACTCCACCACGTTCCTGGGCTTCATCATCTCTGCTCAGGGTGTGGCCATGGATCCTCAGAAACTGGAGGCTGTGCGTTCATGGCCCCTACCCACGTCGCTCAAACAGCTACAGCGTTTTTTGGGGTTCGCCAATTTCTATCGGCGATTCATCCGGGGCTTCAGCTCAACTGCAGCACCTCTTACTGCTCTCCCTAAGCCATCACGCGGAGAATTCCATCTCACCCCCGAGGCCATTCAAGCTTTCAAGACCCTCTGTCACCAGTTCACCACCGCTCCCATTCTCACCCATCCCGACCCCACAAGGGCCTTCGTTGTTGAGGTGGACGCCTCCGATGTGGGCGTAGGAGCCGTTCTCTCGCAACGTGGTCCAGACGAGAAGTTACACCCATGTAGCTTCTTCTCCAGAAAATTTAATTCCACTCAACAGCGCTACGGGGTAGGGGACCGGGAGCTGTTGGCCATCAAGTGGGCTCTGGAGGAATGGCGTCACTGGCTCCAGGGCGGCAGTGAACCATTCACCGTCTGGACCGATCACCAGAACCTCACTCTCATCAGGCAGACCAAGCAACTCAACCCCAGGCAGGCGCGGTGGGCCCTTTTCTTCGAACACTTCGACTTTCACCTCTCTTACCGTCCCGGATCCAAAAACACCAAGGCCGATGCTCTCTCCCGTCAGCACCAAAAAGACACCACCACCTCCGATCCCGCGCCTGTCCTGCCGTCACAGATCATTCTGGCTCCTATCCGGTGGGGGTTAGAAGAGAGAGTACGCCAGAGTCACAGCCAAGAGCCTCCGCCACCTGAAACACCCGCTGGACGCCTCTTCGTTCCCAACCACCTGCGCCAGGAGGTGCTCCAGTGGGGACACGACTCCACGTTGGGCGGACATCAGGGAGTTCAGAGAACCATCAACTTCATCAGTCGAGCGTTTTGGTGGAGGACGCTGCGGAGGGACGTACAGGAGTACGTTCTGGCCTGTAACACCTGTGCCCGCTCTAAAAACCCCAACGCGCCCTCCACCGGGGAGTTGCAGCCCCTCCCCATCCCCAAACGCCCCTGGACCCACATCTCCCTCGACTTCGTCTCTGGACTTCCCGAGTCCTTAGGAAAGAACACCATCCTCACCATCGTGGATCGTTTCTCCAAGGCTGTGCACCTGGTGGCTCTCTCCGGACTCCCCTCTGCCAAGACCACCGCGGAGTTAATCCTTGAACATGTAGTCCGCCTGCATGGGTTCCCCCAGGACATCGTCTCGGACAGAGGGCCCCAGTTCACGGCAAAGTTCTGGCAGGCCTTCTGCCGTCTGGTCGGCACCACCTCCAGCTTATCCTCAGGGTTCCATCCTCAAACTAACGGCCAGACGGAGCGGGCCAACCAACAACTGGAGCGCTTCCTCCGATGCTTTGTTAGTGACCATCAGCGCTCCTGGGCTAGCTACCTCGTCTGGGCCGAACTTTCCAATAACCTCCACACCTCCACCGCCACCGGCCTGAGCCCATTCGAGGTATGCTACGGATTTCAACCTCCCATATTCGAACATCAGGAGCCGGAGGTTGAAGTTCCGTCTGCCCAACAGTTTGTCCGCCGGTGTCGGCGGCTTTGGAACCATGCCCGTGCTGCCATCCAAAAGGCCAACCGACGCTACGTCGTGCAGCACCGCCGCCGACACCCCCCGGGACGAGTGTTCCATGTGGGTGACAGGGTTTACCTATCCACCAGAAATATCAACCTGAAGACGGACTCCAGAAAACTCACCCCCCGGTTTATCGGTCCCTTCAAAATCACCCATCGTCTGAACCCTGTCACCTTCCGGCTCCAGCTGCCTGCCTCTCTCCGGATCCATCCCGTATTTCACCAATCCCAACTAAGACCTGTTTTTTTTCTCCCCTCTGTCTCCCCAGGCCCCCGCTCCCCCTCCACCCCGGATTGTGGACGGTGGTCCTGCGTACACCGTCCGGAGAATCCTTGATTCGCGACCCCGTGGCCGGGGCACCCAGTACCTCGTAGCCTGGGAGGGCTACGGCCCGGAGGAGCGGTCATGGGTTCCCGGACGGTTCATTCTGGACCCTGCTCTGATCCAGGACTACCGTCGTCGGGTATCCTCCGCCCCGGGTCCGTCTGGTGCCGGCCCTGGAGGGGGGGTACTGTCACACGCACCGAGTCACGTGAGGTCACGAGGTCCCGGAAGTAATCTCCGCGGGTATATAAACAGGAAGTAAGGTTCAGTCAGCACCGGACATTGAGTTCATGGTTTGTCTCTTTGTTGGTCGCCTCAACTTCCCCAAATCAACTCACGTGAGTACCGCTCTGCGGACGTTTATATACCTTTCTGTGTGTGAATGAGAACGCGGGTTTCCCGGTGGAAATCTTTACTCCTTCGCTGGAGAGTTCTCAGACTAACTGCGTGGCTAACCTGCTCACTCGTGTGTATCCGCGTTTGAGTTCTCTGTCACGCTACACGGGGACCACTTCTCGATCGACCACTTCTCGTCTTGCCTCCGTGACACAAAGTTATGGTTTTCTCTGCTCTCCGGTGCTAGATTTCCCAGAGGACACTTTTGACCCCACTTAAGTGTGTGGGAATGAGTGGTTGCCCTTGGCAACAGTCCTTTTTGGTCTGTGACAATGCTGTCATCCCAAACGACCTTAAGGGTATTTTTAAATGCACCTCATCTGTCTCTCATGCTTGTATCTTTTTTCCTGATCTCGTCATTTTCCCCTCTTTCTCTCTCTGTCTTTCCCAGTCTCTCTCAGTCTCTCTCTATCCTCTCTTTCACTGGCTGATTAGCTGGTTTCTATGCTCCTTCCTCTCAACAAGCTGTTGGAATCTGGGTCAGAACTCACAGCTGCTCCGGATCAAGGGCCAGTGTTGGATCAGCGCTGAGGTCGATATTAGATTTTCATCAGCTATAAATCAGTAGTGACAAAACAATGATTACATAGCCATTTAGCTCCAAATCCACTGCCAAGGTAACCACACACCAATCCAATAATGCAATTACAAATCTCCATTATAGACAGACCAGAATGTGATGTAACATAAATCAGCCGACTAATTTATAATTGCTAAACAACAGGAACTGGTGAAATATATGCATATCTCTCTGACCACAACATTTGAGCCATTCTTTATAAAGCTGCTTTGGAAAAATATGTGCTGTATAAAGTGCTATATAAATATGCTTAACCAAAACATTAACAAAAAAATCAAAAATTAATAAATAAATCAAATCACAGCAGTGAAACTTTATGACCCTTCATGACTATATAATACTATTTAAACATTTTAATAAATAATTAATTATATAAAATAATAAAAAAAAAACAAAATAACAATAAACAAAACAACAAAAAATATGTAAACAATAACATGTATGATCTTATGTGACTAAATCAATCAATCAATCAACTTTAATCATAAAATAAAATAAATAAAACGGCAACAGTACAAAAGTATGACTCTCCATGAGCAAATAATAGTTTTAAAAAAATTTTAATTAATGATATAAAATAATTAAAAAAAAAAACAAAAATAATAATAAACAAAACAGCAAACTTTATGTAAACAATAACATTTTATGATCCTACATGACTACATAAAAATATATATTTTAAATAAATTAATGTATGAATAAATAAATAAATAAAGTCGTAGTTGGGAAAAATAAAATAAAATAAAATAAACAACTTCCTGGGCCAGCGGTCCAAATTCAGTATAAATGTGGATCAGCTCTATGTGCCAAAAAAAAAGACTATGACAGTGTTTCAGTTCTATTCTGATATTCCATTTCAAATGTGAAGTTGCCTTAGAAGGCAGCTGTCTATGCAGTCAGTAGCAAGCAAGGCAGCTTTGGAACTTGCTTGACGCCACTAAACCATTAATCCAACTAACACTGTCACGACTCAAACCACATACCTTGACACACTGTATCTGAATTCTTCCTCACACAATCAAATTCCCCATACATCACTTGATGAACCGCATCCAAAAAGAATGCAAAAATAAAAGTAGGAACAGACAGTCCCCAATAATTCACTTTTAAACACACACACTCGCACGGGGACTCCCTCATTAAGTGTATTGTAGAAATGCTGATGTCATGAAAACAAATCTGCTGGCCTCTTTTTGGCTGAGAAGTGAGTGTGATCACCCTGCCCAGGTTCATTAAGTCTCTGTGTGAACGTGTATGTGCGTATTTCAAATCACAGACAATACACAGAGGGAGCAGATCACAAAAGTGCACTGAGAATGTGCTTTACAGCACGTAGGCTACAGCTGAAAGGGAATGTGAGAGTGAGTGACGTTCCTGTTTCTGAAAAAATTGCTGAGCTCATTGTCACGAGAGAGACAGGGCGTTACGAAGGGAATGTTCTGAAAATTTGGGGCGAGTGCGTGCTGGCTGTTCACTTCAAAGCAGAAGACTCTGGGTATCTTAACACGTACCCAAAGGCCCGGGTCAACGTGAGGGCCACATGTCCACTTACACATTATATCGTGTCCTAACTACAAGCGATGTGACAAGACTCCAGTGACAAGCAATTTGGGTGTCCACACTAGACGCGATGTGAAAACGCGACGGGATAGAATCAATCAAATATCACAGCCAATCAGAAAACGTCTGTGGGCGGGCTCTCCCTGGAAGCGCACTGCACTTGCAACGAAAAGGATAAGTTTATAATCTAATTCAAAAATGTTAAACCTTTTTAACATTATTAAATGTACATACTGAGTGACTGATACAGTCTTTATGGAATACACATGTTGGTTCGCATTGTGGTCACAGTTTTAACGTACATCTTTGCTTTCATTTGTTTTCAAGATTTGAGGTAAACTATCTGTTGTTGCTTTAAGTATGGTTATAAAGGTCACATAAAATGATATTCAAAATCACATTAGACACGTTTAACTTTAAATAAACCACATAAACCACAGAATGAACCACAGAACTGAGATTATCACTGCCATTAGTTTGAATGTTGTTGTTCCAGCCTCGATGTCGCGGAAACAGAAACCATTTCTAAAATAGAGATTTCGCATGTCGCCGTCGCGGCTAGTTAGGACAAACACTCCGATTAACATGGAAAAGATACCTTTTATCCCGTGTCGCGGCGTCGCGTCACGTTTAGTTAGGACAAAACGCTCAATTCGCGCCGCGTCATTCGCGCCACCTCATTTGCGCGAATCGCGCCGCAGGATGTCTGTTCGCGTCTTTGCATTGACTTAAGTAAATCACTCGCGCTTAACGCTTTATTCGCGTCTGGTGTGAACGCACTTATCATGCTCATCTGAGGTGCACGCAAGCTTTTGACGTCCTGAAGTGATTTTAAGTACAAAGAGATGTTCTAATAAAGAAACTATTTGGTTCTGAATCTAATTACACCATTCAAGAAACATATTTCTCCTTTGACAGCTATTTAAAAATATCATGTATCGCGACTTTTTGCAAGCAGCAACATATGTGAATGAAGAAATCGCATTTATGAATTTGACAGATAATTTTATCCAGCTTCCATTAAATATATGTTTTGACTTGAACAGACCCTATGAATTGACTTTAGCATTTCTAGTGCCTGCTGCTTGAGAAACAGGACGGCATGTATTGTGAACAGTTTAATTAGCTCAAATGTAGTTATTTCATTATTTTATTACACACATTACTTTAGATTTTTTTTTTCTTGTGACTATTTTAGGGGGCTGCAAGCAGTTTGCACACCTTCTTGGGTTCTGCGTCAGGCAAGCACCTGTCATTGAGATGAATAGGAATGTTAATTCATAGCTTCCTCAGGTATTGAAGACCTCCTTAACCTGAACTATTTGCAGTTGACAGAGTAACTTTAAAAAGAAGATAATCAGTTTTATTTGTGGTTTTATTTTTTCTTTTCATTTTCATGTTTTTCATTTTTATGTTTTCTTTATTTATTTTATTTCATTTTGATGGTATTTATTTATTCAGTCAAATCAATTAATTGTGGTTAATCACATTCAAAAAAAAGTTTTGTTTACATGATAACATTTTTGGATGTGATTATTCACAATTAATTGATTTACAAATTAATAAATGAAATCAAAGAACATTTTAAATAAAATAAAATATGGAAAAATATGAATTAAAAACATTTTATACATTTATTTATTTATTTTAGGGCTGTCCAGTCGATTAATCTCAATTAATTGCATCCAAAATAAATGTTTTTGTTTACATGATAATGTATGTGTGTGTGCTGTGTATATTTATATATTTATATATTTATATATAGATGCAGACATATACATATATATTTAAGAAATGTATGGCATATATATTTAAATGTATATAATATAAATTATATATGAATATAAGTACATATGCATAATGTAAATATTTCTTAAATATATGTTTATGTGTGTGTTTATTAGTGTATAAATGTGTGTATCTGTATATACACAGTACACATATATACATACATATAATTTATGTATGTATTCATTCATTTTTATTTATTTATTTTGAGTCAACTCAATTAATCGTGATTAATCGCATAAACATTTTTAAAATAAATGTTTTTATTTACATGATATATATGTGTGTACTGTGTATATTTATAATAATATATAGATGCACACACATACATGTATATATTTAAGAAATATGTGGAATACATGTTTATATTTCTATAATATAAATTATAAATGAATATGAACATATATACACAAATAAATAATCCTTAAATATATACATGTGTATGCATCAATATATATATATATTATTAACATAAGGGAAATAATTAATTAACAAGAGAAAATATGAATTAAAAACTTAATTCATGAACTTTTTTCAAAACTTTTTAAACTATTTATTTATTTATTTTAGGGTTGTTCAATCAATTAATCACGATCAATTGCATCAAAAATACATGTTTTTGTTTAAATGATATATATGTGTGTGTACTGTGTATATTTATATTTATGTACATGTATATATTAAAAAAATGTATGGAATATATATTTAGATTTATATAACATAACTAATATATAAATATGAATATATATGCACATGTAAATATTTCTTAAATATGTACATTTATACACATTTACATATGAAGAGTTCAGATGCAAAACCAGCTAAAAGTCACCTTGGTCAAAAATGAGATAATGATACTGAGTGAATGCTTTTGACACATAGTATACGTCCATCAAATACTTTTGCTTAAAACTCGCTAAATCCCAGCCTCAGCTCAATTAGAAATGCCGGTACTTACACAGAAACCTATTCATAGGAGCCTGAGAAAAAATGCTTATTTTAAAGAAAAATATCAGATGGATTTAGAGGCTTTTGCATCTGAACTCTTCATATACACATTTGTTTACATATGTCATGACTTTTTTTTTTTGGATGCAATTAATTGTGGTTAATCAATTGGACAACCCCAAAATAAATAAATAAATACAGGAAAAACATAAAAATAAAATTAATTATATTCTTATTCAATCTGAAACTATTTTAATTTTAAAAATAGAATATTTTTTGTTTATTATAGAGGCATTGTGTGCTCCTACTGTGGACTGTCTCTCTCTTTTGCAAGTAAGTATATTGTGTCTGCCACTAGTCCAGTGGTAGCAGACAGTTAAAATACAGCACAATGGTTTGGGCTGGTTTTATTGCCTTGTGTTAAATTATATTGTATTAAGCTGCCTTTAGGCTTAGAGGTGACTCATAGTCACACAAACTCCGATTATGGCTCCAAGCAGATGCTGGTTTGACTCCACCAGGCTCCATCACATAGTTAGTCTACTTTGGTCAGTGAGCAATATCACAAGATATGCTGGTTTCAGCTAGACCACGCCGAAACCACCACGTACCAAGATTTGCAGCAAAATTGGAGCATGTCCAATTCCCAGGAAACATAAACCATGACGTGAGATGCTTTCAGGAGCATCTGCCAAATGAATAAATGTCAGTATGAATGTTTACATAGACTAATTTTCGCCAATCTGAATGAATCCAATCCAATTTCAGAGTCTGAGAGATTAAAGTGTTTACATGAAGGGTTACTAATATATTACATGGGTGCATGTAAATATACTGTAGCTGTGTAAACCAGTGTGGAATAGCAAGGAAATTCATTAAGATGATTCAGGCAAAAGTTAAAAGTTTCTGCCCATTTAAGTCACCGGACATTACAGGATTCTCCTCAGACATCGGCATCGTTGTCCAAGCGCCAGTGAAAATGACATTACCAGACATCAGAATCCCTCATGCAGCATGCCATTGAGCATTTTCATAATTCATATGGTAACATTCACACACTTGCATGGTTTTTCTGCAATCTGCGGCCTGTCTGAGGGGAGGTCCAAGAATGTGGCTCTGTCATATTGCATGAGGGGGTTGTGTAGTGCAAAAGCATAAAACACCATTTCCAGGAAAGACGCTCATTTGGTTAATTTAGAAACCGCTGCAATCTGCGAGCCAGACAAAAACACTTGCCGGTTTAATAGCAAAACATCATCGGTCCAGTGTTCTGTTGCAGAGGCATAACTTGTGCACTTGGCCTCCATCCGTAATTATCAGCCATCGCATGCCTCGGCTAATCAGAAACGCCTACGACTGTAAGCCCGACTGCATTCACGTGTCCCAGCCAGGAATTAAACATGTCAAGAGTGTTTAAGAAAGACATGTGTCATGTATTATACGTTGACAGTCATTAAGAAAATATTTGTTTGCGCGATAAACCGATGATCCCTCTCACGATGGCTGTTAAGAGCTTGGCAATAAGACAAGACAAAATGGCACCTCAGCATCGTCTCAAGAATCTTTTCTGGAACAAATTTGACGTGAGTGAGAGCCACTATTTATTCGCTGCTAAATATTTGAGCTGAGATGTCTTTTTTAGAGAGGTTGTATATTGAGATTAGGCTTTTTTTATCCAGTGTGTTAAATTTCTTCTCTTTCTCTTTCAGTTCACCTTTTGACAGCAGGCTTTGTGTACAGACTGTGGGAAAGTTTCCTTTCCTG
Source organism: Labeo catla (assembly GCA_012976165.1). NCBI lineage: Eukaryota > Metazoa > Chordata > Actinopteri > Cypriniformes > Cyprinidae > Labeo > Labeo catla. The sequence goes on along the minus strand of VONZ01000813.1, from coordinate 12,122 downwards.
ATGAGGTCATCCCTTCAGCCCCCCCACCCCAGCAGATCTGTTTCACTCACACACTCACAAACACACAGGAAGGAGGTATACAACAAGGTCTTGGCTTTTCGGTTGTTTGTGCACATCCATAGGATTGCCATGAAGGTCACGTGTGGCTTTTGTAATAATGTTGAAGGAACAAACATGTCCACGATAAAGGAAAATTCCAGGTTAAAAAACGTGCAAGTTATTGCAAGTTCACGGTAGCTTCATTACAATTTCAAAAACTTTTTATCACTTATAAGCAAAGTTTCAATTTAGTAACTGTAAATGTATCATGGTATCATATGGTGTAACCATCAAGTAAAAAGCAACTTTATTTCTTAAACTTTGAATAAATATGAATGTACAATTCTTAATCATTATTTTCAAAAACAATTTTTAAATATATTTTACAATGTAATATATATGTATATATATATATATATATATATTTACAAATGCCATGAATTATTAATTCATAAATATTACTTTTGTCATGAAGTTTCATAATAATGATACACCATGACATTTCACAACCTGAATTAACCTCGTCTTGTCATAAAAAGTTAAATTATCTGATATTATCTGTCCTCTACACACAATCATAAAAGAGTCATATATATATATATATATATATATATATATATAGTATAGTGTGTGTGTGTATACACACAGTATATACACACACAATATAAATAAAAATATATAGGTTTCAAAAGCAATATATTTACACACTAATAAAAAAGCAATAGGGGTTTTCTTTTCGAGAATTTCATTTTTAATGAGCCTTTTTATTCATATATAACATATATATATATATATAGTATACTGTGTGTGTATACTTTAAATATTAACATATATAATGTATATATAGTATACTATATATAAAGTATACTGTGTGTGTGTATATAAACATATAACGTGTATATATTGTATACTGTATATATATAGTATATTGTGTGTGTATTATATACTTATATACTATTATATACTATAAATGTATGTATGTATATATATATATATATATATATATAGTGTACTGTGTGTGTGTACTTTAAATATATACATATATAATGTATATATAGTATACTGTGTGTATATACTTTAAACTTACATATATAACGTGTATATATAGTATACTGTATATATAGATATATAAACATATAGATATATAATGTATTCTGAGAATGGGTCACCGTACTTGGCCACAGTGTGTGTTTATACTTTAAATGTATACATATATAACATATATAGTACACTGTATATATATAGTATACTGTGTGTGTATATACTATAGTATATATAGTAAGTATATAGTATGTATATATATATATACTTTAAATATATACATATATAACGTATATATAGTAGACTGTATATATATATATATATATATATATGTAGTAGACTCTGTGTATATACTTTTAACATAAACATATAACGTGTATATATAGTATACTGTATATATAGAGTATATTGTGTGTGTATTATATACTTTAAATGTATACATATATAATGTATATATAGTATATGGTATATATAGTGTACTGTTTGTGTGTGTACGTTATATACAAATATATAACGTATATATAGTAGACTGTAATATATATATAAATAATGTCGTGGCCTAATGGTTAGAGAGTTGGACTTGTAACCCGAAGGTTTGAGTCTCAGGTCTGGCAGGGATTGTAGGTGTGGGGAGTGAATGATCAGTGTTCTCTCCACCCTCGATACCATGACTACAGCTACAGCAATATAGCTGCCCACTGCTCCAGGTGTGTGTGTGCACTTGGATGGGTTAAATGCAGAGCATAAATTCTGAGAATGGGTCACCGTACTTGGCCACATGTCACGTCCTTTCCTTATATAGTATAATGTTCCTTATGTTGTATAAAGTTTAAAGTATATATTTAAACTTAATTTAATTTAAGTTTACTGTGTGTGTGTATATTATATACTTTAAGCATATACATATATAATGTATATATAGTATACTATAGATATATAGTATTCTGTGTATATACACACAGTATATACATGCACAATATAAATAAAAATATATAGGTTTTTATAAATAGTTTTTTTCTTTTCGAGAATTTCATTTTTAATGAGCCTTTTTATTCATTTTTTGAATATTAAAACAATTTAGAAATGTTAAAAATGCTTATTATAGAAAAGGTGTATTTAAGTAATTTGAATTGCATTTTTTTATGTATTTTCTAATTAATAGATCAGTAAAAAAGGGGTTATATCAGTGATCCAGATAAAATAAACAAAGAACAAAAAAAAAAACCCTCAAAAAAAAACACTCCCACATCTCTCATCAAAGTAGTAAAATGCACCACAAACACCCAGCCACGTATTGCACGTACCCCTGTCTATCACATTTCATTCAAATACAAATTTTCAGTGACCTCTTGCACCCTCAACCCACAAATAATTAAGCTCAGGGTCAAAGTCTGTATCCATACAGAAAACACCACCCAGGGCCACGCTTATGACACAGCCGTCCCTCACAATGTGCCTTTATGGCCAAAGCTCACACTCCCGGCGTGATGCTGGAACTCAACGGCAAGCAAAACGTGCAAAACTAAACATACACAAAAAAACACACAGCTCCCAGTCGTGACTGTGAGTCTGACGAAGAGGAATGCCTGACACACAGCTCTCCAGACATACACACACACAGGTCTTTGTTTTATATATGTGTAATACACTGACAGCGCTTAATCAAACTCTCCCAACTGTGACTCTTTTCCAATGCGTGTGTTTATGCAAACATGTGGAGACCTGCGGGGTGTTGAGAGTGTGTGTGTGTGTGTGTGTGTGTGTGTGTGTGTGTGTGTGTGTCTGGAGAATTGCATGACTGGCATTCCTCTCAATCAGGCTGAAGCTCATAGTGAGAAGGTTAAAGAAACAGAAAAGTAAGAAAGCACACTCACAGAGCTTGTTGTATTTGGGAGGATGTGCCAGAAGGGGGCGCTGCGCTGGTGAAATCCAGCTTGGCTGACTCAGAAAATTTGCTCTCTTTCTGAGTTTCTTTGTGTCTCGTTCTTTCTTGTTTAATTTCCACCTCCACCCCCTTGCCCTAAGCCCGTATAAAGGGGCAGTTTGTTTAATCAGTAATCACATCTGAACAAGTGAGACACTATCTTTTTATCCGACCAAACCTCTGAATAAGCAAACCATTATACTACCCGCTCGCTCTCTCTCTCTCTCTCTCTCTCTCTCTCTCTCTCTCTCTCTCTCTCTCTCTCTCTCTCTCCAGAGAATACGGTGAGCTCATGCCACCTGCAGTCTACCACATTATGCTGAATCAATGTCTTTAAGATTGTCAAACCAAGATTCTTTACAAAAATTAACCATGCTTTTACTAGTGTAACCATGGTTTAATTATGATTTTTGTAGTAAAATCTTACACAGCGTTTAACACAGCGTTTACAGTAAAACCATAGTAAAAATAATCCATGGTTTTACTAACCACGTAGTAAGGTCTAACAATGATTTTTTAAAACTTAAAAAAAATAATAATAATAATAAAAAAAAAAATAATAATAATATATATATATATATATATATATATATATATACCAAAAAAATAAAATAAATTAAAATAATAATAATAATAATTAAAAATACCATGGTTTACTACAGTTACCATGGTTAACTGTTTTTGTAGTAGTAGTAAAACTATAGTAACTACAACAATAATTATGGTTTTATTACAGCATTTACAGTAAAACCATAGTAAAAATAATGCATGGTTTTACTTTAGTAACCATGATCTAAAAATGATTTTTTAAAAAGTAAAACTGGAAGAAAAAAAATACTACAGTTACCATGTTTTTGTAGTAAAACTATAGTAACTACAACAATAATTATGGTTTTAATACAGCATTTACAGTAAAACCATAGTAAAAAAATAAACCATAGTTTTACTAACGTAACCATGGTTTAACAATGATTTTTAAAAAGGTAGACTGTAACTGTAAAAATCACATTTTTATTACAATTACCATGGTTTAACTATGTTCTTTTTTATTGGGAAAACTATAGTAAATACAAAACAGTTACAGTAAAACACAGTAAACCACAGTAAAAATAAATATTTACAGTAAAACCAAAGTAACTACAAAATTAACCATGGTTTTACTACAGCTGCTATAGTACAGTATAATTTTCTTGTCATGTGACACATTAAAATCCCTGCTACCTAAGAAATAAATCTTTGTTTCAGCCTGTTTATCCAAATCAAAGAGTTGTAGCATACCTGAAAATGGCCAGCCGTTACCATTCCCATTCATCTCAATGGCAGTTGCTTGGCTGGAGCACACAGTCCTGGAAGTACACAACCTGAATTCTGCCATCTTTGCTTCATGGGGATTTTTTGAGCCAGTCAGTTCTAAATGTCATGTGACTGATCATGCCATATAAGAACTTCCTCCAGCAGGCAAAACAACACACAAGTCTATAAACCTTAGGGTAGTCATACTTAATTTTTGACAGGAATGAAAACAAGGCTGTGAGGGATGGAAGCACACCGGACTGTACTGTTGTTTTACAACATACTGATTGTTCAGCAGCTTCATGAAAAATTCTTTCAGTAGACAAAAACTTTGGAAAAGGTATAATCTGGTGAGTATTACATGATCTATGTACGAGAGTTAGTGGAAGCTTGAGATTACAATTCATGAAGTTTTAAATACGGATATTTTTCTTACACAAACACATTGATTTGCTTCATTAACCCCATGTGGAGCATTTTTTTATGATGGATAATGCACTTTTTTGGGTTTCAAAATCCTAATAGCCAATCACTGACATTATAAACCTTGGAAGAGCCAAACAATTTTTAATATACCTCTGATTGTATTCATCTGAAATAAGAAAGTCATATACACCTTGGATTGTTTGAGGGTGAGTAAATCTTGGAATAATTTTCATTTTTCAATGAACTATCCCTTTAAGGAGGAAGCTGATGACAGATGTCCTTTCAGCACAGTACATGACAAACACTGCTTCAATTTAGTACCATACAGTTTCTTTAATATTGTATTCTGTGCATGTATACAGTCCTTAAATCATTAATTTACAAATAAACCAAAGCATTAGACAGTATTAGGAAAGTATAGAATCGTTTTTGTGATGAAAACATGGTCCTCGCTTCTTAAAGTAAGAAAAGTAATGGCACTTGCACATTTCGGTCTGATTCAGATGAATTCCAAGAGAAACACTTATTGCAAAATCCTCTTTGCTTGAGCATTTACTCACTTGTTCAGTTAAAAAAATAAAGTACTGCGTTCACATGAGTGAAGTCATGTTGTTGATGGTTTAACTCCCATGCCGCATAGATGAGTAAGAGACGAGTATACGCGGAATATGAGTTATATGATAAATATTTCCAAATATATAAACAAAGCCAATATGCTTTTCAAGGAAACCACTTGTCATTGACTGAAAATGTTAGCTCGGCACTTATAAACAAATACAGCGACAAATACTTATAGCTATAAAAATGTTAAAAGTAGTATTTGATAAAGTATACACATATATAAAATCAAAAACATTTAAAATTTTGTAAATTAATATGCAAAATGCTCTTTGGTCTGCATCTTATGGATGTATGTGCCTAGACACCTCCATCATTTTTATTTCCAAACAAAACCAAGGAACTCAGAAATACTGCGCAATTAAAAAAAAAAAATAAAAAAATACATATACATATATAATAAAATAACCGTTAATTGGTTTTCACCTTAGGCTTTTAAGTTTTGATTTGAGCATACTGTGTTTATGGCAGTGCGAAAATCAGAAGAAGTGTGGCGCCCCCTTCTGGATGAGTCATGTGATGCAACAGTCCTGCATAGATTTCAAAGACTTCCTGTGGAATTAATCTTCTTGGCCATCATCACAGGAGACAATTAGGAATGTCATCCTGGGCCTTGTGAAAAGGGGTGGCCCACCTATAAAATTTGTTCCTGATCCCAATGATGGGGACTAGTTTAGTGGCATCCCTGTGTATCTTGTCCCAAAAACAGGGAGAATCCAACATAAAATAAAGTTTCATCCATTCCAATACTGACGTTTCACTGTCTCAACATCATCAGCAAGTAAAGGCGGTCACATAAGAGTAGCGAAACTGTAAATACGTTTTCCTCTTCGACATTTGAAATCAAGGATGTAGAGTTTGTTCCCGTCGCAGTTCAGCAGAAATCTCTGCTAATGTTTTTCTATTTGGTCTTTTGAGAGCCGATCATCACCTTAGAGACAAAGTTGACAATGGCGCTGGCCGGCTGCTCTGGGTCGTGTTCGGCAAACAGGTGACACACGTTTTCTGTGCTGCTCCCACTTTTCCTCGCAATGAAGCCGAAGATTCTGTTACACAAACACATACACAACTATGAACTCAAAGAGCACTAAACTAGAACTCCAGCACTAATTCAGGATTGACATAGCCTGATTAAAACAGAATGTGATGAAGGAGGACTTACTTTGCAGCTGTACAGCCGTCCCGTTTCCACCTGTGAACAGTGCAGTGAGAAAGTCAGAACATCCCATAAAAACCCACTTACACCAAACAAATTAAATTAAATTGTGAAGGTTAAAATTGAAGGTTTCTTTACAAATGTAAAAATTTAAGACTGCTTTATTAAGACAATGTCTTCTCTGCCAAAGTCTCAGATTCACTGAACCGCTCCAAAATCCTGGAAACAAATGATTCACCATGCACGCTCAGAAGACCCGAACTTCGAAGATCCGAACAAAATCAAATGATTCACAATCCACACTCTGAATTTCTGATCGCAAATCGTTTGACTTAGATCAGAACTTTGTGTATCCCAAATCATTTGATCGGGACTTCAAATCGCAAATCATTTGATTTGAATCATTCAATCATTAGTGTTAGAATCATTAGTGAAATGGTTCACGACCCGCTCCAAGTCCCGATCTAAATCATATGATTTGCAATATGCGGTTTGAAGTCCCGATCTAAATTAAATGTTACGTTCTAAATCAAATGATTTGCAATACGCGCTTCAAAGTTCCGATCTAAATCAAATGATTCAAGTTCTCATCTAAATTGAATGATTTGCGATACGTACAGATCAAGTTCATGATTCATGATAGGCAAAGTTGCGATCTAAATCATATGATTTGCAATATGTGATTTGAAGCCCGATCTAAATCAAATGATTTGCATTCCACACTCCACACTCCCAATCTGAATAATGATTCATGAACCATCGTTTCAGAAAAGAACTTGGTGCAAATCATTCGATCAGGACTTTAAATCTCCTATTGCAAATCATTTTGATTTGGTTCATTCAATTTGCAAAATCTTTCACGAACCCGTTCCAATCTAAATTAAATAATTTGTGATACGCAAAGTCCCGATCTAAATCATATGATTTGCAATATGCGGTTTGAAGTCCCAATTATAAAATGTTACGTTCTAAATCAAATGATTTGCAATACGCGCTTCAAAGTTCCGATCTAAAGCAAAAGATTTGCGAACCTGCTCCAAAGTTCTGTGATCTAAATCAAATGATTCATGTTCTGATCTGAATGATTTGCGATACGTACAAATCAAGTCCCAGTCTAAATCAAATGATTCATGATACGCAAAGTTACGATCTAAATCAAATGATTTGCGTTCCACACTCCACAAGTCCCATTCTGAATAATGATTCATAAACCATCATTTCAGAAAAGAACTCGGAGTGCAAATCATTCGATCAGGACTTCAAATCTCGTATCGAAAATCATTTGGTTCATTCAATTTGCAAAATCTTTCACGAACCCGTTCCAATGTAAATCAAATTATTTGTGATACGCGCTCTGAAGTCCCAGTCTAAATTAAAGGATTTGTGATACGCAAAGTCCCGATCTAAATCAAATGATTTGCAATATGTGATTTGTAGTCCTGATATAAATCAAATGATGCACGAACCTGCTCCGAAGTCCCGATCTAAATCAAATGATTCACAGTTTGAAGTCCAAATCTAAGTCAAATGAATTGTGATACGCAGAGTTCTGATCTAAATCAAATGATACTCGATATGCGATTTGAAGTCCTGATCTAAGTCAAATGAATGGCGAACCTGCTCAAAGTCCCGATCTAAATCAAATGATTTGCAGTTTGAAGTCCCAATCTAAGTCAAATGATTTGCGATACACAGAGTTCCGATCTAAATCAAATGATTTGCGATATGCGATTTGAAGTCCAGACTTCAGAGAAGTCAAATGATTCACGATACGTCGCAAAGTTCCGATATAAACCAAATGATTCGCGATACGAGATTTGCGAACCTGCTCAAAGTCCTGATCTAAGTCAAATGATTTGTTAACCCACTCCAAAGTCCAGATATAAATCAAATATTTTGCGATACGCGATTTGAAGTCCCGATCTGAAACAAATGATTTGGGATACACAGTCCGACTGGAGTGCTTCGAAACGGTCAAACATTTTGTGACGCATTGGTTTAACTCGTTTTGAGTTTTGAAAAGCTCTGTTTCACCCATCACTATACGTGCTTTTTAAAATCATTAAACGTGATGTCAAAATCTGAAAATGAATGGCGCTTTTAATTTGATCTTTTGCTAGTGAATCACTTAAAATGAATGACTGAAGTCACAAGTTTAAATGAATGGGAGTGGTTCCAGTGTAAATGACTCAGTTGATTTGGTTCATCTGTTCCTCTTTTGGTCTCTTCAGCGAAAGCATTTTACCATTTACTAAGAAAATTGTCAGTACTGCTACAGGCTTAGCTCGCTAGTTTTAAGACATCAACTGAAAAAGTACGATGTTTTTTGAATTGCATGAATTTTGTGTGAAAAGATATGTACTTATTGACTAAATTAAACATTTATTTCATTTATGTCTTTTAATAAGTTAAGCACTTTTCAAGTACATCTTCAGGAATACTATTTTCAAGGGTTTTCCAGGCCTTAAATTTCAAAAAGTCAAATTTAAGTACTTCAAGCACTTTAAGCACCTTGTACAAACCCTAATGAATGAAAAGCAGGCAAACAAATGTCCAAACAAGGATACACTGTGTATATGCGTGTGCGTGTGTTATACGTACTTCCTGTCCTGAGGATCCAGGGCACAGAATATCACTGTGTTGACAGCATAGTGTCTCCTGAAGAACAATCTGGAAGCACACAGTAATATAAAAAGTCAGGACAACATTATATGTTTATAAATATATGATATTTTTGTGTGTAAATGTATACATTTAAATGTAAACATTGCGGTACTCTTGTGAACGCATAACGAGAAAATTCTTGAATAAAGTTGTTATTTTTGTTTTCTTTATGCAGGCTCAGAAAGCTCTCAGATTTCATCAAAAATATCTTAATTTGTGTTCCGAAGATGAACCAAGGTCTTACAGTTTTGGAACGACATGACGGCGAGTAATTAAAGACAGAATTTTCATTTTTGGGTGAACTATCCCTTTAAGAAACAGAAATATAAAGGGACAGACTCACTTCCTCTGGTTGTCTGTGAGGGTGATTCCCTGTGCAGACACTTTAAAGTGAACGACAGTGGATGTGGGTGGTGGATCCATGCTGAAAATCACCGTAGTGGCCTTCTGAACACCCTGAACTCCTGTCAGAGACTCCAGATCCACGCTGCCCAGGAACCACACGTTACACGCTAGGCAACAACAAACACACATTAACACATTAACACATGGATGAGATAAAATAATCACTGATATTGTTCTGATATTGCACAAAGATATTTTGTTACCTGCTCCCTGTTTGAGCAGCTCTGCTGCAGAGTTTGTAGATGTTTGTGATGAAGATTCATTTAACTCCTCTAGAGGGTCTAAAAGAAATCTTCAGTTAGCACAAAAACACTAAAAACATAAAACTCACACAGACACTAATATCACAACATACCTCTGTTTGGGATGATGAGTCTGCATGGTAAAGCCAAGGGTGTGATTGAATGCTGACACACCAAAGCTGTGAGACTTCCTGTATATACAGGAAACAGAACATTTTTAAGCTTAGCTGAATGTTTTACCGTACTTTTCATACATTTACAATGCATGGTTGTTGAAATGTGGTTCATTATGGTTGATTAAATTACATTAGATGCAGTTATTTAAATAAAAACACAGTAAAACTGCAAAATTATTACAGTTTAAAACAACTCTTTTCTGTTTTGATACATTTTATAATGTAATTAGTTTCTGTAATTACAAAGCTGGATTTTCAGCATGATTACTCATCTTCAGGGTATCACAATCCTTCAAAAATCATTCTGATATACTGATTTAGTGCTCAATAAATATTTGTATCATTATCAGTGCTAAAAACATTTGTGCTTTGATGCACAGAAAGTTCATCAAAGAAGGAAAAAAAAATATGAAACAATTACACTATCAGTTTTTGTAAAAGATTTTTAATGTTTTTTAAAGAAGTCTCTTTTGCTCACCAAGCCTGCATTTATTTGATCCAAAGTACAGCAAAACTACTATTTGTACTATTTAAAATAATTGCTTTCTATTTGAATATATTTTAAAATGTAATTTATTCCTGTGATTTCAAAGCTGATTTTTTAGCATCATTACCCCAGTCACATGATCCGTCAGAAATCAATATTCTGACCTGCTGCTCAAAAAACATTTATTATTATGTTAAAAACAGCTGAGTAGATTTTTTTCAGGTTTCTTATTCTGATGAACAGAAATTCACAAGAACAGCACCTGAAAGATCTGAAATCTATCTTTTTTTAACATAATAAATGTCTTTATTATTACTTTTGATCAATTTAAAGCATCTTTGCTAACTAAAAGTATTAATATTAGAATGATTAAAATATAAAAAATATATTAATAAAGATTTGATCACAGGAATAAATCACAGTTCAAAATGTATTCAAATAGAAAGCACATATTTTAAATAGTAAGAATATTTCTTAATTTTACTGTTTTTGCTGTACTCTGAAATATAAATATATGTAGGTTTAGTGAGCAGAAGAGACTTTAAAAAAAACAAACAAAAAACAAAAACTTTTGACTGGTAGTGCAGTTGCATGATGCTTCTGATTATGGCCACTAGAGGGAGCTCATGACCATGCAATGATGAAACTCTAACCAGCACTCATGTCTTCATTAACATTCACACAGACACTAACACTTACCAAAATAAGGTTCGTTGGGGCAGCCTTTTAACCGCACTCCTTTCGGTGTGCACTCGATCAGGAAATGCCGCACAAGCTCATTGGACAGATCACCCACTGTGAACAGAGACAGGAAATTACTTCATATGCAAAATTATTTTTAATGACCAAGCAATGATAACACATATGCAGTAGATGGAAATAGAGGTGTTGACCAAAAATTGGAAAGACCCACATATATATTAGAAGACAAAATCAAAAGGAAGAAAAAAATCATGAACAAAATCAATCTAATATCTCAGTTGTTTCTCCTAAACAGTGTTGTGATTAAGGGCAAAAACCCAGTTTAGATTTTTTTCATAAGTATTCAGTATCTCACTTGTGGCTCCTAAGGTTTCAGAAGAGATCTCAACATTGTCTCCAACTATGTTTGGATTTCCCAACATACCAATATCTGCAAGCAAAAGTCAGACTGTTAGAAATAATCTGACTGTTTTAATGCTGCTGTAATGCTTTCTTCATATATGAAATAAGATATATCACTCTGATAGTAAGTTAATTAACTGCTTCAATAACAATCTTAAAGGGAAGTCCACTTCCAAAACAAAGATTTACACATGATGTACTCACCCCCTTGTCTTCCAAGATGTTCATGTCTTTCTTTTTTCAGTCATAAAGAAATTATGTTTTTTGAGGAAAACATTTTAGCATTTTTCTCCATATAATGGACTGATATGGTGCTCCGATTTTGAACTTCCAAAATGCAGTTTAGATGCGGCTTCAAATGATCCCAAATGCGGTTGTAAACAATCCCATCCAAGGAAAAAGGGTCTTATCTATCGGTTATTTTCATAAAAATAATACAATTTATATACTTTTTTAATCTGAAATGCTCGTCTTGTCTTACTCTCCCTGAACTCTGTTTTTTTTTCCGGTTCATGACAGTTAGGGTATGTCTAAAAACTCCATCTCA